>UESW01004535.1:401681-664053 GCA_900491605.1 Calamus simplicifolius | reverse complement strand
AATTTAATTTAGGGGATTTTGGGAATTTGATGTTATATGACTGATAATCCGTTTGTCCTACCAAACACCGTAATCTATTACTGTAACATTACCTGTGCATACCAAATACAGTAATCAATATTACTAGCAATCCATCCAGTAGTAATCTATCTTCTAGGTAATCTACATTACCATTTAGGATTGCTGGCAATGCACCAAACGCAACCTAAGGATTATCTTAACAACTTGTCAGTGTTTTTTTCTGAATCAGATTGGTATCTACTCACTACTCCTAGTGAGTATGCCACATCTGGTCTTGTACATGTCATGGTGTACATAATCGATCCCACTGCCGAAGCATATGGAATTCGACTCATACGTTCTCTTTCATTAGGAGTTGTCGGACAATCCTTCTTAGAAAGATGAATTCCATGGCCTATCGGAAGATAGCCTTTCTTAGAATTCTCCATGCTAAACCTCTTTAGCATGGTGTCAATGTATGTAGATTGAGATAACCAAGCATCCTCTTAGATCTATCTCTATAGATCTTCATCCCTAGAATGTAGGAGCTTCTCCCAAATCTTTCATGGAGAATTATGATAATAACCATGTCTTTATTCCTTGTAATGCAGGGATATCATTTCCGATTAAGAGAATATCATCCACATATAATACAAGAAATACAATAACGGAACCGTTAGCCCATTTATAAATAAGGTTCTTTTTATTCTTAACAAAGCCATAAGATTTGATCACATTATCAAATCGTATGTTCCAACTCCTAGATGCTTGCTTAAGTCCATAAATGGACTTCTGTAGCCTGCACACTTTAGACTCATCTTCAGATATAAAACCTTCAGGCTGTATCATATACACTATTCTTCTAAATTACCATTTAGAAAAGCAGTTTTAACATCCATCTGCCAATCTCATAATCTAAGTGTGCTGCTATAGCTAGCATAATCCGAATGGATTTCATATTGCCACAAGAGAAAACGTCTCGTCATAGTCAATACCATAACGTTGACGATACCCCTTGGCAACTAGACGTGCTTTATAGGTCTCTACCTTTCCGTCTATGCCTCTTTTCCTCTTGAAAACCCACTTACACCCTATGGGTTTTATCCCTTCGGATGGGTCAACTAATGTCCATACATTATTTTCCTTTATGGAATCAAGTTCGGATTTCATGGCTTCAAGCCATTTGTCAGAGTCAGTCCTTTGCATAGCATCCATATAGGTGATCGGATCCTCGTTGTTCTCATCAAGCTCAATATGATCCTCGTTCTGGACCAAGAAACCTAAGTATCTATCCGGTTGATGCGGTACTCTACCAGATCGCCTTAATGGTGCATCTAAAATGGGTTTTGAGTTTGATCTAATCAACTCAGATTCTAAGGGTTCACTGGTTTGTGTTGTTTCTTCTACTTGATGAACTTCTCAAGTTCAATATTAAAGCTATTTGTTCCTTCATTAAGGAACTCCTTTTCAAGAAAAACTGCTCTATTACTAATGAACAACTTTTGTTCTTTAGTATTGTAGAAGTAATATCCTTTGGTTCTTTTGGATAGCCGATAAAAAAATATTTATCAGATTTGGGTTCAAGTTTGTCTGATTTTGCACGTTTCACATAAGCCGAACCCCCAGACTCTCAGATAGGTGATAACTGGTTTATGTCCATACCACATCTCATGTGGAGTTTTAGAAACAGACTTATTTGAAACCTTGTTGAGAATATGACAAGCTGATTCTAATGTGTATCCCCAAAATGATATTGGCAAGCTTGCAAAACTCATTATGGACCGAACCATGTCTAACAGAGTTCGATTCCTTCTTTCCGACACACCGTTATGCTGCGGTGTTTCTAGAGGAGTCCATTGGGAGAGAATCTCATTCCCTTAGATATATCACAAAGTCATTTGAAAGGTATTCGCCTCCTCGATCTGATCGAAGGGTCTTAATACATTTTCCTGCTTGTTTTTCTACTTCTTTATGATATAGTTTGAACATTTCAAATGACTCAGATTTATGTCGCATAAGATAGACATAACCGAACCTAGAAAGGTCATTTGTAAAAGTAATGAAGTAGTAATATCCACCTTTGGCACAAGTACTCATTGGTCCACATACATCAGTATGTACTAGACCCAATAGCTCTTGGCTCTTTCACCTTTTCCAGTAAAAGATGACTTGGTCATTTTACCAAGAAGACAAGATTCACAGGTAGTTAATGATTCACAATCATCAACTCGATGGATGCCCTCCTGAGTTAACCTGTTTAATCTGTTCTTATTGATATGACCCAGCCGATGGTGCCAAAGATAAATATCTATGACATCAGTTATTCTAGGGTGCTTACTTGATTTGTACACTACATTCATAGGCTGTGATAATATATAAATGCCATTAGATAAATGCCCAGTCATTACAGTGACTCCATTCATAATGATATTTAAAGTAACATCCTTTATTGAAATTTCATAATGACTTTTGGCCAGAAGGCCTACAGAAATTAATTCAATAAGAATGTTGGGCAAAAATGATAATCATTTAGTACAATGACATTTCTATTGAAAACTATTTCAAGAACTCCTAATGCCAGAACTGGAACTAATCTTCCATCGCCGACATTAAGGAATCTTTCATTGTCCTCAAATCTTCTAGTAACTTGTAGTCCCTGCAATGAATTGCAAATGTTAAAAGGACTCCCGGTATCCAATACCCAGGTCTGATTATCATATACAGAAAAATTATAAGGTGTTATCATATAAATACCTTATTGAGCAACATCTTGCCCCTTTTTCTTCTTTGGCCTATTTGGATCAAGTATGGCAATGTAAAGAAGACAGTTCCTCTTCTAGTGCCCTGCATCTTGCAATGAAAGCATTCAGCTTGACTTTTATCAACTTTCTTCTTCTGCATCTGACCCCTTATAGATGTCCTAGCATGTTGCACCTTTTTCTTATTCTTTTTCTTCTTCCCTTTCTAAACGGTTGGCATCCTACCTTATATCCTTCAACCACATTAACCAAACCCTTAGAGAGCTGGTTGTCCTTCTCAAAGTTCTGTAACAATCCCAACAAACCGTGGTAGTTGACTGTAGATTTTGTCATTCGAAAATGAGTAAGGAAAGGTCGGAAGGATGGAGGCAATGAATTCAGGATCGCATCTTTTCCCAACTGCTCATGTAGGGGAAAGCCGAGCTTGCTTAGTAGTTCTATCTTCTCGATCATGTACAATACATGATCAGTGACAGGAGATCCATCCCTCATTCGAGAATTAAAAATAGCACAACTAGTCTTGAGCCTTTCAACGTCGTCAGATGTGCCGAAAGATTCATTCAATGCTTGAATGATTTCTTTCGGCTGAGTATTCTCGAACCGGCGACCAAATTCATGTTCATTGCTGCTAGCATGTTGCCACGCACACTAGTTCTATCACTGAGCCACTTCTGATAAGTGTCTTTCTTAAAATTTTGGGTGTTTATATCAGGTATCTTTGATGCAGGATTATTCAGAATATATAGAATCCTTATGCTCAAGGACGATATTAAGTTTTCTAAACCAGCTATTGAAATTTAAACCATTCAACTTGTCACTATCTAATAGGGACCTTAATGATAAATTAGTGGCCATTTTCTGCATAAGGAAAAACTAAAGTTTAGTAGTATATAAATTGATTCAGTCTAAAGACTTGGACTTTAATCTAAAGATTCTCTCACTGTTTTATTTAAATTGGCAGCCTCTACACCCCAATTCGAAGAATTATTCTTAATTCTTTAGTGGGCACTAAGATCTACATAGACTATATAGGTCCAAGTGAAGCTTGGCCAACCCATATGCATTTAAGAGTATATTCAAAACCAATTGTTTCCGAAAACAATTCTTAGTGTTCAGTTTTGCCCCATGTTCCTCTTCAGCAGGCATGAGTGCCTCCACTAAAGTTCTGGTTAGGTCCAACCATTAAATGATATAATCAGTATAACCTATCAATGGACAACCAAGCCCGAGTGAAGCTCGGCCCACCTGTTTATTTATTTAATAGTTACGCTGACTTATCATATAATGAATGATAATTCGATGGTTGACAAGCACTAGGCATGGAGTGCCTCCAATGATTATCAAGACATCGGACTCATTATCACCCACCTTAATGGGAGGCTATGATCTAGTTATCATATAACTATTTCATTTTAAGGACCCAATAATTTTAGAGGATTTAATAATCTGAAGATAAATTGACTAATCAAGTTCTCCCACTGAATCTATGAAATCAGTAGAATAAAACAAGATTAAGTCAGATTAAGTGGCACCTAAATTAGTCAGACTGATTTCCTTACAGGCATGGGTCAACCCGAATCAGGTAAATGATCGTAATCATAAATGGTTCACCATATTGACCAGTTAAGTGAGATCGATGGGAGGGATATGCCATTAACTCGTTAAAGACGTATCAATACGAGTAGCTCCTAATTAAAAACCATTCGATCGTTGATCCTAGAGCAACTTGCCAACTCACCTTGACATCATATGGTTAACTAATTTTGATTTGACCATCTAAGAGATTCATGCTCAACTACGGAGCCTAATCTACCTCCATTTGGTTTAATCAAAGACAAGGACATGATCAACTACAACTATTGTTTGATTTAGAGCATCCTTAACCTAATCTAATCAATTTAGATTTGATCAAATACTCTTATAGTCCATTTGATTTAAACCTTAGGGTCTAACCCTTTATGGACCTGATTTAGCTAACCCATAAAGTTAAATATATTTCATGTCATATATTTCGAATCATGCATCAGTTGCATTATTTAACTACTCATAATTCCTATATTTAGATCATATCTAAAAAGATTATGAATAAATATTTGATATTCAAATAAGACTCTCATAAATATGTCTGTTTCATAATATAGATAACAAGCTATCATATCTCATATCTATGTTTTTATATTAAACATGCAAATATCATGCTTTTATACAATATCAATATGTATCAATATAAAACATCTTTTGAGAGTGAGCGTAATCTATGTTTTGATGCCAAAGATCAATTTAAATTATCTTTTGACTAAGCATCAATAATAAAAGAACCATAACGTCACGGCAATATATCATAGAATACCTCGTTGAATGGGTAATTTGGATTTTTAATCCATCTGTGACCAATAGCCTGGTGATCCGTTTTAGCTTTGGTTACAAAATTAATAGGAGCATTAATTTACATGCAATCAAGACGAAACCATGGCTCTTATACCATTTGAAGGGAAAAATAAACTCCGAGGCATGCATATTTAATAATTTGATAACAATTATCAATACGAAATTTTAAAGATTAAATATTAATCTATCTAACATGCATCAAGATCATATCTTTGCCTTATATAGGATCGTTTGATCTAAATATATATATAAATAAAATCATCAAGATCATATCTTGATCTTCAAGGTAAGAAGTCATACTTCTTATCTTGAAGCATGCCTTAAGATCTAGGGATCATATCACTTACCTTAAGGGCAATTGGTAAATCCTTTTGTGCTCTGCAGCCATTCAATTGTCCGGCCTCTAATATCGTCCACGCGAAGTCTCGAATGATCAGATTTCGAAAGTGCTAACTCACGAAAAAAATCCTGTTGATCTTGAATCCTCCCACTTGAATCTTTCTTCAAGATCCACCATGCTTCCGCTAATACCAAAATCATCAGGATTTTCTATTCTAACTTTTTAGAATTTTAATCCATGACATATCGTATGTTGAGTTGTTCAATTATCTGGTGAAGAACGTCCTCTAATTTATAGGCTCAATTCTAACACTTAGAATTCTGTCGTTCGGTGAAAACCAAAGAGACGCAATGTTTGGTTAATTCGACGTTCGAACAGTTAGAATTATGCCGTTCGGTGAAAACCAAAGAGACGCAACGTTTGGTTAATTCCACGTTTGGTGAAAATCAAAAAGATGCAGCGTTTGGTTAATTCTGACGTTCGGTGAAAATCAAAGAGACGCAACGTTTTGTTAATTCGACGTTTAGTGAAAAACCAAAAAGACGCAGCGTTTGGTAATTCCGACGTTCGTGAAAAAAAAGAGACGTAAATTTTAACACTTAGAATTCCAGCGGAACCATTTGGAGAAGATTAATGTTATACATTAAATTCTACATGAGAATTTAATCTCTCATGAGATGAGATTTCAGCCATCTCATCATCCTTATGCGAGAAAACTCTTTTCACACATGGGGTTTGGCTTTGAGTTTTGGTTTAAGCTGATTTGAATTTATTGGATTGAACCTACATAGATCATGGTCCTAGCCCAAATCAAATTTAGCTAGTCCTGAATCTATTTAAATCCAAATCAAGTCTAATTTCAAATCAATATTTGAAATTGATTAGTCCTTCTAATAGACTTAAACCTAATTGAATCTGATTCACTTGTACTTACCCCAAAAAAGATAATTCAATCAATCAAATTGATTAATTAAATCATATACGATTCTCAATCGTTGATCAGCAAATAGAACATCCTAAGAAACTTCTGTGCATGTGACTCTCTAGGTTCGAACCTAAGCTGGTAGCATAGAAACAACTTTCTATACTAATTGATGTACCCATCTAGCAATGGAACCCGACGTCCGGATAGGTCGAAGAGTTGCTAAGCAAACTCTAAGAACCCTAAGAAATAGTTACCGTATAATTCATCCTTTTGACCATAAATGCTAAGGATGGCTTAAGAGCCTGTCAACTCTAAACAACAAATGTATAAAGTGATTTCAACTTTAGTGATCATGTGACCTTCACATAAAGTGCCTTGGCCAAGGTCAAATGAACAGAGACATCAGTAGAGATAAGAACCGGATAGTGGTCAGATGCAATTCTGGCAAGTGAGTGACAGAGGCAGAAGAGTAGAGCCGGAGCTAATTAGAAGTTGCCAGGGCCCTGTCCAATCTTTCATAAACTCTAGCTGATTTGTGCCGATTATTACACCAAGTGAACAGGGACCCCTGATAACCCAAGTCCAAAAGGCTAGCAAAGAAATAAAGGACCTAAATTCAGCACGATCCGCAGAATCAGCAGTTTGCCGACCCCCTTTCTTCTTGGAAGCCCCCATAATACAGTTAAAATCACCTGCAATAAGGGAGGAAAACCCCTGGGCAAGGAGAGACTGAAGCTCATTCTAGAGCACCCGATGCTCCCGATGGTCAGTACTAGCATAAACGCCCAAGAGGAGCCAAGGGACAAAGCCTCCCTCGAAGATGACCAGAGCAACCTGCTGACCACAGCGATGAAAAGCATCCACTCTAATATTGTCGTGCCTCCACAGGGCCAAAATCCCATCCGAGAGACGATAGACTCAATAGCATCCGACATCCAAGATCTTGAAATCTGTCTGCAGAAGCGGACCAGACTAGCCCTGACAGTCGGGTCTCCAACAGAATACAAATGTCAAAACTGTGAAGCTGCATAAGCCTCCCAAAAGAGGAGCAAAATGATGGTTTCAGAGCTCCTCTCACATTCCAGATATGATCTTCATTCTGAGGCTTGATTGGGGAGAACCCCAATCTGAGCCCCTAACAACACCTCAACAGATGGATAGCTATGAGAAGAGAATCCCTCCCCAGATCCCTTAACAACAGGCATAGCTGGGCCCATCACCATGACTGGATCATTCGGCTGAATTGCCTGCTTAAGCTGAAGAACCGCAACCTCATGGGTACAACCTTTCAACTGATTTGATTGAGTGGACTCTGAAACAATCCCAAGGTTAGGCCCTTCCTTACAACGGGACTTCTTTGTCCCTAGACCAGACAAAGCATCAAGCCCCCGAGCAGAGTCGGCGGCAGCCGAGAAGGTAAATGAAGGACGTGTACTCCCTTTAACTGCGAGAGAGGCCTTACCTTTTCCTTTTGAGGATTTGGAGACCACTCTATGAGACGCAAGCTCCACAGGGCGAACCCACTTAGAAGGGCCCAATTGGATCCCTTACTGGTCTTCGGGCACCTAGACCCGTTACCAAAACCCAACTCCGAAATAGGATTTCCACCTTCAGACAGCTGGGAATCAGGTTTCAGGATATCAGTCTGGATTCCACCAAGAGGCTTCAGGGAATCAGGTCTCAGTGGGTTAACCGGCACGCCATCAAATACCCGGCACGCTGCCTAACCTTGCTCGAGGGAGCCCAGGACCGACTGAACATCCGAAAAGGAAGAGGACTGACCTCCCCTCCCTGCTCCTGATCCAGCATCACCTCCGACGACACAGGGGAACAACCAAACTTACGCCGGGCAAATTTTTTAGGAATATGCCAGCCGTCCATAGAAGCAGAGGAAGGCACCGTATCAGTCGGTGCCTCCTTCCTGAGAGGCTGACTCTGATCCTGGAGGGGTTTTCGTTGTCGGAGAGCGGCCATCCAGGGGTCAAATCTGGGGCCAACAGAGGACGATGCCTGGTTCACTGACAGATCACAAGAGCCGGCGAAGTGAAGGGAGCCACGGTGGACACAGATGCCTTCAATGTGCTCATAAGAGAATTGTTGCCAGAATAGCTCTCCGATCCCACGAATCCTCACCCCCGCCGGAGGGGATTGCCTATGTCTACTCGAACACAAGCCCTGGCAGAACTCCCCCCGTTTCCTCATCTTGGTTGAATCGTCTGAGAAGATGAAGTCCCCTGCCACCGAAAGGATGGAGGATAAGATCTCCTCAGTCTAGAACTCCAATGGAAGCTGCGGAAGATGGATCCAAACCATTGCCTGGAGAAGGGAATCAACAGCCATAGTGAATTCAGGACGCCACTCCGCAACGGCGATAACTTGGCCATTCGCCACCCAGGGCTTCCTCAAAACTAATTCTTTGGCTTGGGAATCAGAGAATCGAAAGATATAGTGACAGTGAGCTAGAGAGATTGATTCCACTTCACATGGAACACCCGCACGATGAAATTCCTTGATACTTGCCTCCGGCGGAACCCACCAGTCAAGCTCGGAGCAATGATCGCCTGCTGCCCCCAGATGACAACCTTGTGCTCCAGCGATTGCATTGGAATTTGAACAATGTTCGGAAACAATCTTTTCGATCAGTTGGAGACGGCGACGGGCAACCCAACCAAAACGACCATCCGCAGCACGACCCAAGGTCCTCCGGTACTCCTTGCCCTATCGAACGCCATTGAGAAGCACCGAAAGGGATCACCAAAGAGCAAATAGGGCTGGTCGGAAACAAAGGAAGGGAACGGATCTCAAAGAAGCTGGAGAACCCAGACATAACCTTACTCAAGAATTCACAGCAACTGAGTTGGGGAAAACTAGGTTGCCAACGTCCGAAGGGGGGTCCGATTGGGTCCCCGACAATGCTGGCCGGAGATCAGAGAGGGGCACCGTCGCTGGCACTAATCTCAAATCAGCACAAAAGCTTCAATGGAAATGCTTTAAAATTGATTACTGTAGCAGAAACTGTAGCATGAACGGTAGTAAAAATCGCCAGAGCCTTGGCAGAATTTGTAGTAAATTTGTTCGTGAAAACGGAACATTTCTTTAGAATTTGTAGTAAATTTGGCACCCTGGGTCAAGGAGAGCAGGTACGCATGCTGCGAAGCTCATTTTATAGCACCTTTTCCCGGTTTCATCGTGACGTTTACAGCAGTAATGCAGGCAGTAGGAGCAGTGAAAGATGGGACCAAAGTCTATCAAGTACAGGCCTCGGAAATATATATACGTTTTCCATGGTCAGCACGAGGCAAATTATAATTGACTGAAACCAAGAGGGACGAAGAGGTGAGACGTCGGGAGATAGAGAACGAGGGCATCGAGAGCGTGTCGCTTATTTATCACGCCTACTCTAGAACAGAGAGTAGCCCAGCGTCCCTCAACCCAACGACGCTACTTCCGGCCTTTGCTCTACTACCACTCCGAACGTGCGTCAGCTTTCAAGATGCGCTTTTCGCGCAGTGCAATCTTAAACTGCTATTAAATTAATTATGACTTTTAATTACTACTTCCCAATCAAAACCATTGTTAAAAGTTGAAATATTATTCTGATTTCTTCCAAGCTATATGCATTGTCGTACACCCAGGTTAGAGCCCCAAAGGAGATACCTTGTGCGCAGGGAACCATGGCAATATTATTGTAATATAGTGTGAAAGGTGCATCAAACGACACGTTAATTGTCACATCTCCTCTCCTCGGAGGAGGAGGTCGGGTGCAACTATACAGATATTTGGATTTAAATAATTTATCTCCTCCCCTCGGGAAGGACTACATTATGTCGTGGTGTGCACGTGTTTATGCGTGATTTTTAAAATTCATGCGACATAGCACATGTTGGTCCCTCTCGCGAGAGCCTCGTCCATCAATCTACATCTGACGCAGATGGCAATTTTAGGCCGACTGGTTTTTAACATGATGAATTACTTCCACTGCATGCGTCTCACCTATTTCTGATATATTATAGCTGCCTCTTTGAAGGACTGATGATTATGAATACTTCAACTAAATCTGCGGTGTTATATATAATGGAATATTTTTAGAATTTATCAGTATATTTAACGGATAAAAAAATATTAGGTCTCGTTTGATCCGTGATTTAAAAAATTATTTTTAAAAATAAAATTGTATTTAAAATTTTGAATTATATTATATTAATTTTTAATATTTAAGAAATATTTAATTGATATTTTTAAAAATTATATTTTTTAAAGAAAGGCAGTAGCAAATCACGTGAAGAAATGTTTTGAAAAAAAGGAAGTAGATGAATCTAGTTTTGGATCTTCTGAGAAAAGGATAAAATTTGAAAAACGACTTAGATGAATCCAAAGAAAATGTTGTTTCAATATTTTTTAAATTCATTTATATTTTTAAAATTATTTTAAAAAATCTTTTAAAAATAGTTTATCAAATACATTTTTCATACTTTGGGTTGAATTTTTTATTTTTGAAAACAAAAAATTCAATCCAAATCCATTGCCAAATGGCCTTTATTAATCCAGAAGAACATTAGACTTTATATAGATTGTTCTAATGGACTAGATAAGATTTAAAGCAAGAATAAACACAATAAATAGATGGTTTATGTATCAAATTTTTAAATTTATTTTTAAAAATAATAACTTTTTAAATAGGACATCGTCCCTCAAGACTCAAGAGCATGGTGCATTGAGAAGCCAGTTTCATTGTTAAGCTTCAAAGTAGGCTAATTAAATAAAAAAGCATTTACAAGAAAGACCTTGATTGAGCATATCTCCCAATCAAAAAAAAATTAGGTGAATATAAATTAGGTGTAAAAGTCCTGATTTAACTCGTATATATAGTATTTGCTTTTTCATTGAAATTTTTACTGCTTGCGTCTATGTTAGAAAAGCTATATATAACTTCATTTAATCATAATCGGATTCTAATTCGAATTATGCAAAAGTAAATTTTGTTAATCTAAATAAAGATTTTAACTCAAATTAATAATCCATCAATAAGAAAATAAATGACTTAGAACTTTACTTTCATAAAATTTTTAATTTTATAATTCTTTTAGAAGATTTGAGTTGATTAAGGCTATGTTTGGATCTTTGTAGGGAAAGAAATGAAAGAGTAAAAAGAAGAAAAGAGATGGAAAGAGAAGGAATGATTGTTTTTTTTTCTCTTGTTTAAAGGATGAAAGAGAAAAGAAAGGTAATATCAATTATCTTGTTTGGACAGAGAGAAGAGAAAAGAAGAAAAAGAGTTATATGATAATTATACCCATTCAGAATAGGGAATGAACCGTGAGAATAAAAGAATGAAGAATAAAAATGAAGAAATATTTTAGTTTTTTAAAAAATATAACTTAAACATTTTCTCCTCTCCCAGCTTATCCTTTAACTTGGGGGTTAATAAATTTATCTTTGCTGAGAAAGAAAAAGAGAATCGGTTACTTTCATTCCCTTTTCTCTTTCTCTTTTATCTTCCTCCTAAACGAAGTAACTTATGATCTTTTCCCTTCATTTCCTTCCCCTTCTCTTCATTATCCTAATCCAAACAGTCCCTAAGGTGGAAGAATTTTTTGTTTTCTTCCAACCATATGAACAGCTATGGAGCTCTCATCATGCATAGTCGAAAGATTTTTTTTCGTACGAGGGCCGAATGATAAGTTGTTGTCTGCTGGTCGGTTCGGTATGCTTGATTCATCGGTGCCTCTGGTAGAGTTGTCTGCTGTTTGGGTGGGTATCTTATGTACCATCCGTGTCCTGGGCGCCCGCAGTCTTATTATTGAGGGTGACTTTATCACTGTCATCCGATGGCTCCGTCAAGACCCGGTGTCTGCGTGCCATCCAATCCCTTGATCATCGACATTCGAGCCAGCCTTCAGGGAGTTCATTGTGCCCTGATTTGGCACGTCTTCAGGGAAGCTAATTCCACAGCCGACTGGATCGTCGCCAGGGTCGCCGACCATTCTGATTTCTGAAGCTGAATCAGGGTAAAACATGCCCACTTGTTTTATCTCAAATTTTATATATATTAGGCTTGACTCATTCTAAATTGATGTGATCATTCATTCGTAAAAAAAAAAAAAAAATTTATACAGCTTATGAGATTTGTTGCTATTCATACGGCATGCATCTGAACCCTTTTGCTTTTTCAAAGAAAAATGCTGGTTTAAATCCCAAAAGTTTATTCAATGATAAAAAGCTTCATGGGCAAGCCAAGAAGATTGGCTGGATAACATTATGCTTCCTGATATGGTTAGAAGCCACATGAACAAGCCCATGAAGCTCCACTTATGAGAGATTTTTTTATCATATCTAAACATTCTCGGCTTTTCTGGCTCTAAGCTGCCCAGATATATGATGCGCAAGCTTCACCACGCCCTGGGAGATTAAGGAGCAGTCCTTATCATTCGTGGGCACACTAATTCCATCAAAGTTTAATCTATGAAATCCCCCACTAGCTGTCTCCGTATCCTACACCTGGGCCCTGCGCTTGCCTGTTGCGTTAGCCATGTGCAGGACTCTCGCTTTGTGAGGCCACAATCCTTTTGAGATAAGAGATCAAGATACTTTGTACTAGCCCTGACGTATCACCACGGGCATGTCCGAAAAGATCGAATCATAGGCGACCAAGCTAAAGCTTTTCGGAGGGCCTACGTCATATCCATTTTTTCATATGATATTTGTTTTGGTAGTTGGACTATGAAGTCATAGCATGACAATTTTCTCAATGGAGCCGTGAGATCTCGGATACCGTCTTCCAAAGCTTTATGTGACCACATTAAGGCGATCCTTTCCCTAAAATTTGTTTCTCTTTGTGAGCTCGATCACTTTCCAGTTCCAGCCTGATGTATGAGTCAGTGATCAGCAGCTAAATAGATAGATAGAATACAACCTTTTGGTAAAAATTAATTTGAGTCCAGAATAATCTGATGTCTTGCACATAATCTTGACCCAACCAAGACTTAATTAAGCAAGTCATTTGCAAGATCACATTTGAATAAGGGCTTGACTCAACTGTAATTGATCAGCACTCAGTTCCTTGCTTGAGCTCAGCTTTATATTTCTTTTCTTTACAAAATGCTCGAATGCTACCAATCGTCTTTTATCATGTGGATGTTTGTTAAGCGTTTAATTTCACATTTTGAAGAGATACGTACGTGTCGTGTCTCCGTAATATAAACTATATTAAACCTTCATTCACAGCCTCTAAACTTCCGTCCTTCCATAAGATCCCCTTGTTCAGTAGATAAAAAATGAGCACCAGTTGAAGAAAAGCAAAGTTTATCGTACTGGGATTGCAACGACCGATGGCTTTCCCCCTTAAATTGCATGTACACTTGTTAGCATTCCATAACTGCTCGCTTCCTCTATTGCATTTGCGGTGACTCCACAGCTTTTTTCTAGTCCTGGGAGGCCAAGCGGCCCATCAAAAAAATAAGAAAAGGAGTTCGAGAGGGGGGGTTTTTGGGGGTGGCAGGGGGAGTCCCCACGGCTGCCTGTCGCCACTTTAGGACAAATCTACCACCCAACAATAATGCATGGGAGCTCGCAAACTAGGACAAGGACACAGGCCCCACCCGCTAAACCCTGACACAAAGGTCCCCCGCCTCAAACTGGGCCCACTCCCCCTAGTCCCCAGTCCATATATTGCCTTCATATCATCATCCTCGCACTGCTTTCCAGATACTTCAGCATAATATATCTTTAGCTGTAGGCCTTCACCTACCCCTTGCTCCCATTTCTATCACCTCCTCATCTCCCTCCTCCTCTGACCTCTCTTTCTTACCTCTTTTTCCTCCTCTTCTTCACCCTCTCGTGTGGCCAAAGCATTATATTGCTCCTTGTGGAGAGAGCAGGCTATAGCCAGGTCTCCACAATGCAGGCATGCAAGGAAAAAAGGAAGCAGGAAAGGAGCAGAGAGTAATTGAGTGTTCCTTCCTCCTCCTGTAGCCTCTCTTTGCCTCCATATTTATTGCTCCGAGCGGGTGTTAAAAAGGGTTTTAAGAAGCCCCCTTTTTAGCTGATTGTGAAAGAGAAGCGGTTGGGTGGCGCGCGAGTTTTCAAGGAAGCAACGATTCAGAGGTACTTTGCACTGCTAGGAGGAGCAGCAGGAGTGGTCAATTCGTCCCAAACTCCTCCAATGGAGAGGCTCCAAGGGCCCATTAACCACTTTGTAAGTTCTTAATTTACTACCCCCTCTGTGCCCTTCATAATTAGTTTCTCTCTCTGCGAAGGCCCATTTCTGGATGCAAAGATGTGGCTCTTGACTCCCTCGTCTGGAGGTTTCATTCAATGCAATACAAGTAATATATAGAAATTTTCTAGGCAGTAGAAGAACGGGAAAAGCACTTTTTTCCTTTCCGTGCTCCGTGTGAAGTATTTCTTTTGCACTCAATTCCACTCTTCTTCTTGTGTGGTGAGTGTGAGCCGCTTTTGTGTGTGGGTGTGTGTCAACAAAATCCGTTTTCTAGACAAATCTCTTGCTCAATTTCTGTCCCTTAATTTTTTTTTTAATGTCAATTTCATGAAAAAAAAAATATTGCAGTTGGCTGGAGAGGAGAGCTCGGAGTGTTTGCAAGTCCGGAGCCCGAGTTCTGGCCCTGAAATGAGGTTCGGCAGTTTAATTCCGGAGCGCTTCCACCAAATGCCCTTCCTCCAACTGCTCCAAAGCGCAATGCAAGCGGAGGAGGAGACAGAAGAAGAGGACGAGCAGCAACTCCATTTCCAAGTCGTCCAGCAGCAGCAGCAGGAAGCGCTCTTGACGTCCTTCCCACCGGAATCCAACTTCCAGCTCCTCCTCCGCCTCCAGAGCCACCTGGATAAAAAATGGGACGCCGAGATCGACTCCTCCCGTGCTGCGGAGCAGTTGGAGAGCTGCGTCACCCACGCCTCCGAGTCCCAGTCCGACGCTAGAGGCGTCGACGGCCACGAACCAAATCACCATCGCAAGCTCCCCTCCGGGACCACCATATCAACGGCGGCGGCGGAAACGAGGGAGCGGAAGAAGAGGAAGCGGTCGGGGGGGACGGGAGTCTCGCCGAAGAGCGCTGAGGAGACGGAGAGCCAGCGGATGACCCATATCGCGGTGGAGCGCAACCGCCGGCGACTCATGAACGACCACCTCGCCGCCCTCCGCGCCCTCATGCCCCTTTCCTTCGTCCAACGCGTACGCTCTCTCTCACACATCTCCTTCCAATTCCATCCATGTATCCTAATTCGACGCCGACGCGTGTGGGCGCAGGGGGACCAGGCCTCAATCATCGGTGGGGCCATCGACTTCGTCAAGGAGCTCGAGCAGCTCCTTCTCTCCCTCCAGGCCGAGAAGCGGCAGCGCACCTCCGCCGCCGTGTCCTCCACATGCACCGCCGTCTCGAGATCCAGCAGCGAGGAGGATGCGTGCCCCGCGGCGGCGCCGGCCTCGCTAGAGTGCTTCTTCATCTCGCCGCAGTACACGAGCTACTCGCAGTCCAAGCAGCTGCGCCGCCGGCTCAAGGAAGAGAATATAGACGGCGAGGAATCGCCGGAGGCGGTGCCGGATGACGTAGGTGTGGACGTGGAGGCGACGGTGGTGCAGGGGCACGTGAATCTGAAGGTGGCGGGGCGGCGGCGGGAGGGGCAACTGGTGCGGGCCATCGCCGCGTTGGAGGAGCTCCGCCTCTCCGTCCTTCACCTCAACATCACCTCCCTCGACCCTTCCTCTGTTCTCTACTCTCTAACCTCAAAGTTAGCACTAAAAGAATCTTCCATTATTAGAGTTCTAAACCAAATGCTTTCTCTTAAGCACCAAAAAGCTGATTTTTTTTTAATCTGGTTTAACCAAACAAACAGATGGAGGAGGACTGCAAGCTCGGTTCGGCGGATGAGATTGCAACGGCGGTGCACCAAATGTTTTGCTACATCAACTCCTGCCGATGACGCTGGGTCTTGTCAGGCTTTCGGAGGGATGACATGGGCTAAAAAAAGGTGGTCCATTTCTACCACGCTCTCATGCTAGCGCGCACCGTGGACCGGGTTATGCGAGGGAGCAGCGAAAGCAGGGGAGGTAGCAGCTTTTTCCTGCTCTCTGGAGACCGGGGCAGCGATAGGATTTTGTACCCCGTCTGGTTCCATCTTAGCAGCCTTCAGTCTCCCTACTTTTCCTTCTCTCTCTCTCTCTCTCTCTCTCTCTCTCCTGTTTTTTACTTTCCCTCGGAAGGACTGGATGCGCCTTTTGAGATCGCTGGCGTTGAATTTCCACGCTCATGATTACATATGATGCTAAGAGGCGAGCTTGTCATGTGTTATTGTCCCAATGCTCTATATTTGCTAGGTGCTGCGTTTGGCTCCACGTAGTCGAGGTGGGCTCTAATTCTCCGATATAGCCGTTGATGTATTGATGGATGATTAAATGATGAACCTTGGGTAGTAGGAAGGAGGAAAAAGAAACGAAAGAATATATTGGAGGAAGGGAGCAGTGGAATCTTTTGGTCCCGAGCGGCGTTTTCTTTGTTTATATTCCCAAAGCAACTTATAGATATTCCAATTATTGAAATATATATTATTACTTTGGTTCATTAAGAATTCTTGGATGGTGTTCTATCGTCCGCTGCTCTCATTTAAAATCAACGATTCTTTTAGAAAGATGGGACTTGCTTTCAAAGGGGTCGCCAGAAACTTCTACAATTCACGCTCCTCTAGGCAAGGCAATGTAAGCTTTCTCTTGCGACATTAATTAATATTTTATGATTCTTGGTCCTCTTGTCTTGGGTTACAGCTGTAATGTTTTTTTTTTTTTTTAAATAGAACCAACCCTAATGCTTATTATTTATAACAACATTCATTCATAAACAAATAAAAAAAAAATATTAATTATATCTAAAATATATTTTTTAGTTTATTACTTTTAAATAAATAAACAAATATTTTTTTGCAAAAATATATTTTTAAAAATTTTTGCAACCAGACATATCCTTAATATAAGTTGATAATTTCAAATTTGTCTTTCCCGTGATATGCCTGTTTTTAATAAGCGCAAACCAGAAACTACAAATAAATGGTCATTGAAATGGAGGGTGTTTAGGAGTAAATTGTTTGATTAACGATTCTAAACGTTAAATGGCTAATCAATGTTAAGGATTTGATTGCCCTATTAAATTTTCACCGTAAATCAGCATGGTTGCCATCTCTTTTCGCTATGGTAATAGGAACCGCTCCCCATCAATTCCACATTATTTTAATATTTTTGGTATAAAAATTTCACCAAATACTTTATTTTTTTATTCGATGTTTCTGACTCTTTTCAAGTTACGTGCATTGCATGTGGACAGCACAACACTAGTTATATAAAATAAGCTTCTCTGAAAACAATTGAAGCGACACCGCATGAAGTTGGACTGCCTCTCATGCTGAGGAAAAAGGGGCAGATCTGAACGAAAGAGAAATATCAAGAACACTATGGTTCAGAGAAGTCCAAGGAAAATAGAATTCTTGATTAAAAACGATTAAAAAGTATATTTGTTTAGTCGCAACCTAAATTTGTCTTTGTTTTTGACAACCGTTGCTAGTGATAATAGGTGGATGTGACAACATATGAAAGAAAATACGGAGAATTGATCAAAGGTCTGTTTGGGCAACTGTAAATTTTAGTTGCATGTATTTGTGCAAATCTATTGTTCGATTTGCACGGATTATTATTGCAGTGTTTTAATTTTTAATATTTGTTTACGAGTGATTCAATTCATTTAATTTTTTTTAATTACATAGAGAGTTGGCTATATAAATATATTTTCTTATTCTTCTTGATATTTAAATTATAAATAATTATTTTTTTAATTATTTTTATTTATTATAATTTAAATTTATTTTTAATTATTATTATTATATTTTATTATAATATGCATTTTCAAACAAATGTCAAGAAAAATGATACATTTTCTTTTAGACTACTAATGCAAGCGAGGAGTGATCCTCACCATTAAATAAAAATCTAAACAACCATATGCTAATGCATGGCAATACAATGATGATAAACAATCTTCTTATAACCAAATTATCATGCAATATCTAAATAGTCTAATGATAATAAACTGTTAAATAGCAAGTAAACAGTGAATGGTCAAACAATGAGTACATAGTTTTTTTGCTTCGGTAACGAACCGACATATGATTTTTATTTTCTGGAGCTCTCCTTTAGGGTTTATCAAAATCAATTTTGATAGAAGTCTGTGGTAAAGCTGCTGATTCTGCATTCATCATCCGTGGGTCTCAAGGTGATTTGTTGGCAACGAAAGGTTTTGATACTCTCAACTTCTCTGTTCCTATGATCGAGCTTTATACTGCTTGGACGGATATTTCTTATGCCGCTCGGATTATTCATGCTCATAGGCTCATGATTGAGGGTGATTTATGACAGTCATTTCTTGGCTGCAAAGAAGAATTGCTCTTATGGCCCCACTAATTTGATTTAGGGACATTTGATCTATCTGGGGAGGTTGATAGTGCTCAGATCCGTCATATATATTGTGAAGCCAATTCAGTGGCGGACTAGATGGTTATTTCAGTGGCCTAGCATACTGGTTTATGGATCTGAAGGTCGAATAATTTTTTTTTTTTTTGCAGCAAATTTTATACTCGAATATATTGGACTGATTCACACTAAACTAGTATGATCATTCGCTTATGAATAAAAATAGAAGAAGAAGAAGAAGAAGAAAATAGATTACATGGTTAGCACAGGAAAATAAATATCTCTTTGCGGCTGACAAGACAACATCCTAAGATATTCCGACCATCCAGTACAAAAGACTAAAAATAAAATCATGCACTGTAAATTCTTTTATCCAATGATACCAGTATACAATCAGGTCTTGTAAGGATCTGGAGTGCAGGTTTGAGAGGCACCAGCACACACCAAGAACCTCTCATGATCAAGTATGCAGGTATCATGGCATCAGTATGCATGAAAAACATCTTGGGATCAAGTATGCTAGCAACATAAGCATATCATTAATATCATTAAGTACCACAAGAGCGTTATCTATCTCACATCAAGTATGTTGGTACCAATGATTGCTTAAAAAATACAAATATAGGAATAAATCAAAAGCAAATAGGAGGTGAAATGGTAGATCAAGCGAATGTTTTGTTAGAAATGGGGGAGCAAGATTCGATATTGAGTGAATCAAGCAAGTTGGCAGCGTAGAGGCTAAAATTACATGAATTTATGAAGAAATATGGTGTAGCAATTTGAGTTTAGGATTTTTAAAATTATGGTTGAAACTAAGGTTGACTAACATAAAGCAAAGGATAACAAAGAGGAGGATACAGGCCCGATTAGAGAAAAGAAGAAAAGGGGATAGAAAAGAAAAGAAGGATGCATCAAGGCTTCGTATTCCTCAATTTTATCTAAGTATTCAAAATCTATCTAATATATAATCATATGGGATTAAATATATGTTAGCACTAGGTCTCATAGAAGATGAGCAAGGTTACAAGAGATTTGGGATTCAAACCTTATAAAGTAGGGAGTAGACCATAAATCTTCGATGTTGGGAATGACAGCTAGAAGAAGTGAGGACATTAGATCGGTGAGGGCACAAGCGAGAAGCAGGCAAGGAGGCTCCCACCGGAGGAAACTTCAAAGCGAGTAAAACCAAAACAATCTAAGATAGGTGAAAGTAAAAATCTAGTGAATGAGATTACTTGCTGTTGTTGGTCTAGTGCTTGATTTAGCTGCAGGACAGGATGTTGCAAGTAAACAGAATTGTGCTACGCATACATTAGCCAAGATGGAGGGGTGTGATGTCAACATTAACATCCTTTTCAAACAATATATTACGTTTAATGCTTTTTCTTTTTGGGGTGATTGTTACACTTGTCTTATTTTCTATTCTAAAAAGAGCTACAAAATAAAAAACTACACTAAATGAACACATTTAGTTAAGATGCATGTAAGAGAGAAGCCCTTACAAGGCATCCCCTAAACACTAGAGTCCATAAAGCTCCTTATCATGGATCCCCTACTTATGTTCTTCATAAAGTCTTAGATAATTGAAGTTGTTTCCCAATTTTCATGCTCATCCTCTCCCATACTATCCCATTTTGAAGTAAATTTTTGTGCCGATCCAACCTCGCGACAAGAGCATGATCCATGTCCTTTGATTATCTGGGCTAATTTTCGGGTCTCGGATGAATTTAAAGCATTCCATTCGTTGTGAAGCAAAATCGCCAGCAGCATACCTGGGGCCAACGCAGGAGCCCCCCGTTTCTCACGTTATGGATGCGAGGCTTCCAATGGGAACTCTTCCGATTGGCTGTTTCTATGGGATGTCGGTATTAACCTCACCACTAGTTTCTTTTTTTTTTTTTACACAGAAGCTAATAATAATGATGATAATTATGATGACAACAATGGAAGATAGAATTTAGTTTATATCCAAGGGTTATTTTTTCTAAAAAATTTATCTCGGCACGAGTAAATCCATGTATATTTGAGGGGACAACTTTCTAAGGCTGTGTTTGATTCATAAAAGGCTATTTCTGGATAAGTGTACAGGATAGCATTTATCCAGAGAATAACTCAAGGGATAATCATCTTTTTTAAATAACATATTTGTAATCAAGGAATAACTTTAGTTATTCCTAAATTCCCTAGGGAATAAGTTCAGAGGATAACCCATATTTAACCATAAGTTATCCCCTCTAGTTAAACTTTTTTAGAACTATCCCCTCTAGCTATAGCTTTTGAGGATAAAAGAAAATATTTGAAAGATGTTCCCCTTATCCCCCATATCAAACATAAAAAATTACCTCTACTCATATATATATATATATATATATATAATCAAGTGATCATCTCCTAATCAAACTTGCTTGCTTTACCGTATAGTCATATGATGCGGGATAAAATCATCGCCACATTGATCGACAATTTACAAATCCGTATAACTCTTGACTAAGAGTTTGCTCAAGAAAAGGTAAAAGTCACGAATAATTCTTAAATTTTTCAATAGCTTGGAGAATTTGGCTGCTACGCTTGCAACGGAAGCATCCATTACATAATCCTATGGCGTTGGTCAAAACTAAACTGGCTCCTTTTTTGCCGACGTGATACGAAAGGAAATGGTGCAGTTCACAGGAGGGAGGCTGATCGAATTGTAAACATCTTGCGGCAACGCCGTGTCG
Organism: Calamus simplicifolius; assembly: GCA_900491605.1. Classification (NCBI taxonomy): domain Eukaryota; kingdom Viridiplantae; phylum Streptophyta; class Magnoliopsida; order Arecales; family Arecaceae; genus Calamus; species Calamus simplicifolius. The sequence goes on along the minus strand of UESW01004535.1, from coordinate 642,458 downwards.
GCACGGCGACCGGAGCCGGCGGATTCACGTGGTTGGCTTCACGGCATTTTCTCATGTGCGCTCGTTTTAACTTTTCTTGAGGTTGGCCGGCTGGGAACATGGGCAGCGTGGTGGTGGATTACGTGCGACGAAGGGCATATCCCGGAGTCTTGACTGCTAATATAACATTATTGGTTGTTGCTCAGGACCACCAGCTGTCACCAGCTCCGGTTAAATCCGATAAGACTTATATATTAAGACAGAAGCATGGCATGGACTGTAACATCACTAGTGGTTAAACGATGCTATCATCTTCCGAAAGAACGCGTTGGAGCCTTTTCCATGTCGGGAGTGCAGTCATCATTCTAATTTGGCCTCAAACCATACATAAGTGGTTGATATGGCTTCTCCATCTGCACAGAAATTTTTTATCGTGCACCACTGCACCAGAAAAATAAAAGTACGTGAGTTTTGGGAAGAATTGCTACGAAGAATAATCATCGTCTAAGTATTTTCATTATTTTCGTATGTTAATGCCTTTGCCATCATCTGTTTGATGTATTGAATTATTATGTATGATATTTGAAGAGATCAGGATTGGCCGGCCATCCATCACTTGCTACCTTACAGAAGGTAATTTTTGTAGATACTGAGTAATTAGGCTATTTGCCGGCATTCATAACAAAAATTATATAAGAGATCATATATCTTCTTCTGAAATGCAGTTTCTATAGAAATTAATTACCTAATCTACAAAACAATCAACAGAACATCAGGACACCATTGATTACGTACAGTCATCTGGAGAAAATTATAATTGCAATGACCACCTCGTTTAACATAAAAGCGTGAGAAAGTTTTCATTTAATCCTCTTCAACATTAACACCATCGAGATATTGTCATATAGCAATGCCCTCTTGGCCATATGTCCTAGGAATTGGTCCCAACGTGCGCTAATTTCTTGTCCAAACTAGTGTAGTATCTCTATCTTGGATGCTTTTCGTTACCTTATCTTTCGTATTTCTCATTTGTCCTATATTTTTGTTTAGCTGTCCTGACGTAAAGGAACGATTTTATGTATCCCATCAAAATATAAATAATTATTGGTACAAGAATAATTATATGATTATGGACACTTCTGTAAGGAAGATAACAATTATATCAAAAAGATAATTGTCATGAACATTAGATGATTTTTGAGGGGTCATAAAAAGAGTGCACGCTCATCTCAAAGCTAGAGTAAAACATTGTATTCAATGTGTTTGAGAATTAATTAGATGCTTACATTTAAAATGTAGAGCCTAGTGTGGTACTTTAAAGCTCGGATCCTAGGGTGGAGGTTTACAGGCTCCATAGGTTTAAGGCCCAGGTTGTTAGGTCTTAAGGGGGCTTTATTATTGAGCTGGGTTTGGGCCCAAGGTATGGGCTAGTCCAAAAGAATTTTTTAGGGTTTATTATCTATGTAATAAGGCACTTGTTCATGTGTGGTGTTGATTTTATTTTGGTGGCCGTCATGAGAACGGGTTTGATATAGTCATGTAACGATGATGATTATAGATGAAAGAAAGAAACTCTTTTCTCTCAAGAACAAGCCATCCCTCTCCTTTCCTCTTTTATGCATGTCTTTCTCTCTTTCTCACACATAGATGCCCTAGATTTCTAGGGTTTTATTACTGCCATCTCTGCCCTAGCCATCTTCTTGGAATCGCCTCTCTCAAGGAAGGAGAAGGAAGAAACCCTAGCAACACCTTCTCCTTGGGAAGCGTCTCTTAATTTTTTGGATCAGATTTAAAGGTTCACGTGAAGAAAAAAGGCCACGACCTCTCTTACAATCTTGGGGCACAAGAAATTAAAGAAAATCCTAGTTGCTAATCAATCTGGAAAGATTATCAAGTTTAAGATTTAAAATTCTGCTGCAGAATATCAGCAGGGATATCATCTCGCTTTTGCATCTCCATACGATTTGAGGCTGATCGAATGCGTACTATGCTCCAAGAGTAGAAAAAGAACAATCCACTCTTCATAAAAAACAAGCCAGCTTTCAATATTCCATTCCGAGCCCTCATTCGAGTTCCTATATCCTTCAGCTCTTGACAGGATGCCACACGATTTCTTATACGGTATGCCATACGGTTTCTCTTCTACGGTTGCCACTACTCCATCCTTCGCCCTGCAAGCAGCTTGCGGTCTGAAAAGTTTTCATCCCACTAGACTTCGTCGGACAATTGGAGAGAAGGGGTGGAGAGAGCGCTCATACCCAACAAGGGGGCAGAAAAACTTGGTCCACGCAGTAGGTTTGCATCCCTTGGAACTTTCGTAAGCGAGACGTCATGCATATCGTAATGAGCCTACCTTTGGACGAAAACCATTCCACGTCTAGTTTTTTAAATAGCTGCCTTCGGACTGGAAAAAATTCAGGTTTCAGGCTTGCAGCAGAGTTTACGCTATAAAAAAAGCATTTACACGTCGGAAATATTTAGAATTACTGCTTACAATGAGTTCCATCAGAATATTAAGTAGGGCCCGAAAACTTCGTTGGACCAAGCAGGGGCTCCAATACATGATTGGAAATTACGATCTATAGATACCAATTGAGAAAATAATGGAGAAAATACATGCTATCAAAGTACTTTCTTCTCGGGTTCAAGTACTGGGGGGTCAATGTCGAAGCCCATAGCAGCTGCAGTACCTGGTACAACTCTCCTGGAAAAGTCAATATTTTTACCGTTCAAACCAGGCAGACTTTCTGTTGCTATAGCATGCAGATGCTCAATGTTTATCTTCCCCACCTTTTCTCGCTTTGCTTCTCTTGAACATTTCTCTGGTCCTAACCATCAGGAATGGGATTGTCAGCACAACAGACTGCCAAAAATAAGAAAGGTTGGTAGAAAAAGACAGGCAACATTAAAACTATTATCATCAAATAAGTTTGTTTTCCTACATGCACAAAAATTTCTCCGCGGGTGCCCAATCCGCCATTTGTGTTGCCTGTTTGAAGAATTTTTTTTATTTCTTTTACCACAAAGCGTACAGTGTGGGCCGATGAGAAAGTGCCACGTGCAATCGCAGGGACAATCTCGGCAAAACCAAAGCATTTTTTGCGTCCCGACCATTCCTAGCCGGCCCCTCTCGGCCCTGACATCTCCGAGCCCACCGAGTCGGCTCCGACCATCCCTGGCCATCCGCTCTCGGCCCCGGCACCTCCGAGCTCGCCAAGTCGGCCCCGGCATCTCCAGGCCCGCCGAGTCGGCCCAGGCCATTCCTGGTCGGTCCCTCTCGGCCGCGGCATCTCCGAGCCCGCCGAGTCGGCCCGGCCATTCCTGGCCGACCCTCTCAGCCCCGGCGTCTCCAGGCCCACCGAGTCGGTCCAGGTCATTCCTGGCTGACCCCTCTCGGCCCTGGCATCTCCGAGCCCGCCGAGTCGGCCCCGGCCATCCCTGGCCGGCCCCCCTCAGCCCCGGCGTCTCCAGGCCCGCCGAGTCGGCCCAGGCCATCCCTGGCCGGCCCCTCACGGCCACAGCGTCTCCAGGCCCGCCGAGTCGGCCCCGTCCATCCCTAGCCGACCCCTCTCAGCCCCGGCCATCCCTGGCCGACCCCTCTCGGCCCCGGCGTCTCCAGGCCCGCCAAGTCAGCCCCGACATCTCCAGGCCCGCCGAGTCGCACCAGGCCATTTCTGGCTGGCCCCTCTTGGCCCCGGCATCTCCGAGCCCGCTGAGTCGGCCCCGGCCATCCCTAGCTTGTCCCTCTCGACCCCGGCGTCTTCGAGCCCGCCGAGTCGGCCCCGGCCATCCCTGGCCGGCCCCTCTCGGCCCCGGCATCTCCGAGCCCGCCGAGTCGGCCCAGGCCATCCCTGGCTGATCCCTCTCGGCCCCGGCGTCTCCAGGCCCACCGAGTCGGCCCAGGCCATCCCTGGCTGATCCCTCTCGGCCCCGGCGTCTCCAGGCCCACCGAGTCGGCCCAGGCCATCCCTGGCCGGCCCTCTCGGCCCCGGCGTCTCCAGGCCCGCCGAGTTGGCCCAGACCATCCCTGGCCGGCCCCTCTCGGCCCCGGCGTCTCCGAGCTCGCCGAGTCGGCCCAGGTCATCCCTGGCTGCCCCTCTCGGCTCCGGCGTCTCCAGGCCCGTCGAGTCAGCCCAGGCCATTCCTGGCCAGCCCCTCTCAGCCCCGAGCGTCTCCGAGCCCGCCGAGTCGGCCCCAGCCATCCCGGCCGACCCCTCTCGGCCCCGGCGTCTCCGAGCTCGCCGAGTCGGCCCCGGCCATCCCTGGCCGGCCCCGCCTCGGTACTTTCTGGCCGAGGAAGTCGGCCCTGGCCGCCCCTGGTCAACCAGGCTCGACCTTGGCTTCCACGGGAAGGTCGAGATGTTCCAGTTCTCTCCAGATCGGCCCCAGCAGTTCAAGAAACCATCTCTCTGACTCGCGCCGCCTGACAACGTCAGATCCACCTACCCACTGGCCACGTTGTTGATGGGACTAGACCCAACAACTCGGCAGCTCCACTGATTGATGGGACTTAACCCATCAACCACCGTTTTCTCCCTCTCCGATGGGATAGGACCCACCAACCAGCCCAGATCTACACAACTTCCAAGAACCCGCATACATTCCTTCCTCACAGAATCCCACGTGACCATGTCAACCCCTATAAAAAGGTGAATCCACTCTCTAAAACAGGTATGTGCGATAATCCCCAAAAATCGCGGTCTTAGCACTCAGAAAGGAATCCCTCCTCTCTGAGATCTCTTTTTTCACACCAAACAGGGCTCATTCGAGCCCCTCTTCAGCTGTGACCTCGATTGCTAACTTGGGCATCAGGGGGTCCCACCGGAGAATCATCTCCTGTCTTGGGACTTCTTTGCAGACAACCCGGAGAAGCAAGGGTGGGAGAAGCACTCTGCTCCCGACGTTCAGGATTAGTGATTGGGCGTCATCACCATGTGTGGATAGTGCTTTAAAAGGATTGGGGGATGCATGAGGAGCAACTTGGATGGCAAGTTCAGAGCCATTTGTTTGGAGGACAAAATTCTTCGTCATGTGTATGTACATAACATTCGCACAGACATACAAGGCATGCGCACAATTTGATACAACTATCAACTCTTCTAAAAAATTGAAACAGTTTAGGAAAAAAAAATAGCCATTAGATATTCTATTTTGCATATTAATGACTCTCCAAACCAACATTACATATGCATGACAAATGCATTCACCACATCAATTAAATATTGGAGCACAAAATTGTGGTTGATTGATAACCATAACGTATTGCGCAGCTTCCGCCTGAGGAAAGATAAAGAAGAAGAAGAATTGATGGATATAGAAGAAAAAGAGAATGCCTATTTTTCTTTGGTCTATCCGGTTACATTCCGAAAGCCTTAAATAATCATCCATCTTGGATGATAAAACTTCTCCGCACCAGCCCGTAACCAACTCCCTAACAAACTCTCTAAAATATGAAAGCCTATCCAGAAAATATGAGCCCAATCCCTATAGACCCAGTCCCATAACCTACAATTATATTATTAAACATTCTCTCAAAAAACTCCCTTCTAAGCCATGCAAGAAAGCACTCAAATCCAAGCCCATGTACACCCATGACTCATATGCTCTCTATTCTTGGGTCACAAACCGACTCAAATGACTTAAAACTGAAGAACTTAGGTAGCCTAAATTCTTAAATCTGTGTGACTCACCGACTTTGGATGTGCCAAACCTGAGTTTACAATTTTTACCTTGGTGCATAAAGTTACAGTAAGTTCCATATGGTCCATCAATCCCATCAGTGCTCCACATCTGAAGAAGCTATCTCGAGGTAGTACCTTAGTGAGTACATCTGCTATGTTATCTTTAGTAAACACTTTCATAAGCGCCAACTCACCATCCTCCACAAGCTCCCTGATCCTATGGTATCTTATGTTAATATGTTTGGTCCTAGCATGATAGATCGGGTTCTGGACCAAACATAAAGCACCCTGGCTGTCAGAAAATACTCTGATTACTCTCGGTGCTATCCCCATCTCCAGTGCAAAACCTTTCAGCCACATAACCTCCTTTGCAGCCTTTGAAATACCAACATACTCTGACTCTGTAGTAGACAAAGCTGTCACTGGCTACAGACTTGACCTCCATGATATTGGACCATAATTCAACATAAAGACATACCCTGTCGTCGACCTCCTGATGTCCAAATCACCTCCATAGTTAGCATCAACAAAATCGGCTACCTGATCCTGAGCTTCCATGATCAGTCTAGTGCCATCCTCCATGCCACTATATCCATAGCATATACCAACACTGACTATACCAACAAGATATTTGAAGATCCCTTTCAGAGCTCTCCAATGTGCTCTACCCGGATTAGCCATGAATTTACTAACCTAGCTAACAGCATATGCAAGGTCAGGCCTACAACACATTATAACATACATGAGGATGCCAACTCCTAAAGCATAAGGTACTCTGGACATCTCCTCGGCCTCTGTCTCAGAACTTGGTGACATAATCTTGGAGAGCTTAATGTAACCAGCCAATGGTAATGCGGTTGGCTTTGCACCATCCATATTGTATCTCTCCAAGACCCTCCTGATATAAGTCCCCTGAGATAAGTGAAGCAACCTCCTGTCTCTGTTCCTGAAAATTTTCATCCCCAAAATCCGTGTAGCAGGACCTAAATCCTTCATTTCAAACTTAGCTAACAATGCTGCCTTTAGATCCTCTACAACAGCTTTACTCTTGCATGCAATTAATATATCATCCACATACAAAAGCAAGTATAATATGAAATTATCTTCTAAAATCCAAAAATAAACACAGGGATCATACTCATATCTAGACATATCGATGCTCCTCACAAAGGTATCAAACCGCAAGTATCACTGACATGGTGACTGCTTCAAACCATATAAGGATCTCTGCAAACGACATACCTTTCTTTTTGACGCCGGTTCTATGAACCCCTCTAGCTGCCCCATATAAATCTTCTCCTTCAAATCCTCATGAAGGAAGGTCGTCCTGATATCCATCTGCTCCAGTTCCAAATTTGTACTGCTACAATGCTCAGCAATACCCTGATAAATATGTGTCGTACCATTGGTGAAAATACCTCATTGTAGTCAATGCCTTCTTTCTAAGAAAATCCTTTGACCACTAACCTAGCCTTATACCTAATCCTCTCCTTCTCTATGGCTCCTTCTTTGCACTGAAATATCCATTTGCAACCAATGAGTTTCTTTCCACTTGGCAATGACACCAACCGCCAAGTTTGATTCTTCTGCAGGGACTGCATCTCTTCCGTCATAGCCTGAACCCACCTATCTCTATCCTGGCTTGTCATTGCCTTCTAGAAGGTAATTGATCCTCCATTGGCAGCCACCAATGCATATGACATGGTCTCGCCAAACCTGTATCTATCCGGCTGCCAAATGATCCTCTTTGGCTTATGCAGTGCAATGTCGATACCTATCCCAGGATGTGACTCCTTTCGCTCATCTCTGCCGTGAGCATGCATATGGCTGGTCACCGCATATGAAGACATATCTGGAGTGTGCTCCACCTAAATCTCATGTCCTCTTGATGATCCTACAAAAGGTAAAATATCATAAGAGGTTAGTTGCTCAGCTGCGCTCTGCTGAGCCTCCTGCTGCCCACCCACGTCCGACAAGGCCTTCAGTTGAACCTCTACCACCTCCTGCTATTTGAGGACTGAGTTCTCATCAAAAACCACAACCCTGCTGATCATGGCCTTCTGCTCCAAGGGATCCCGCAGACTGTATTCCTTGACTCCTCGCGGATATCCAATGAACACATTTTTTGGGCTTTTGCATCCAACTTAGTTCGCTGACTGGCATCCACATGTACATATGCTGTACATCCAAAAACTTTGATATGGCTGAGCTTCACCTGTTTACCAGGCCACACATTTTTTGATAATCTCCTATCAAGCTTGACATAAGGAGACCTGTTTACCAAGTAGGCTGCTGTGTCAACTGTGTCCGCCCAAAATATTTTAAGTAATCCTACTTGCAATCTCATACATCTAGCTTTCTCCATAAGAGTTCGGTTCATTCTCACAGCCACTCCATTTTGTTGAGGAGTTTTAACCACTAAAATTGCCTTTTGATGCCTCCACCTATGCAAAATTTCAGAAACTCCTTACTTATGAATTCTCCACCATTATCAGACTGCACCACCTTTACATATCTTCCTGTCTCCTCCACCTCAGTATGCTTGCTTAACATTTGGAGAAGACCTCTAACTTTTCCTTCAAGAAATATACCTAGACCTTTCTTGAAAAATCATCAATCAGAGTCATGAAATATCTGGCCCCATTCCTGCTCGAAACTGAAGCTGGATCCTAAACATCACTGTGTACTAACTCCAAGGGACCTGTACTGTGCGCTGAACTGGTAGAAAATTTTACCTTATGTTACTTGCCTATCTGACATGGCTCAAAGACCTCTGCAATACCCTCATCCAGAGCTGGAATCCTCCTATCCTTCATCAGCACCCTTATGCCCCGCTCTCCCATGTGACCAAGGCGGTAGTGCCATATACGGTACATATCCTGCTGACTGTGCACTATTGCTGTCTCATACCCTCCACACATCACAGACCCAACCAGTTGATACAAATTGTTTTCTAGCCTCTTCCCCTTCATCACAACCATAGCACCTTTCATGATGTTGAGAACACCATTTCTGGAATGACAACTGAAGCCAAATCCATTCCTCTTCAGGTACGCCAAGAACATTAGGTTCTTCAAGTCAGGAACATGCTTCATATGAGTAAGAGTTCTCACAACCCAATCAAACATCCTGATCCTAACTGTGCTAACTCCTGCCACTCTGCAAGAATGGTTATCCCCTAGTGTCACATTCCCCACATCGATTTTAATATAATCTGCAAACCAGGACCGATGCGGTGTATAATGATGTGAGCAGGCTGAATCAAGTAACCAACTATTTGTTGTACTTCTATGTGCATCTGAAACCACCAAGAGATCCTCCTCGACCCTCTACATCTTCAACAGTACTGACAGATTCCTTCTCTTTCTACTCTTCTTGAGGTTTTTTCCAAAGAGGATAATTCCTCTTTATGTATCTAACCCCATTACACTTGTAACACATGAACTTGCCTTTGCCTTTCTTTGACTTGGACCTGAATTGGCCCTTGTGCTTGCTGACCTCCTTGCCTCTACCGGTTCTCTCTCCCACTATGAGGCCCTCCTGAGGTACACCTTTCTCTGTCATCTTTCCCCGCTACTCATTGAATCTCAACACAGACACAATATCTTCATAAAGCAGTGTTTTCTTTTCTATAAAGCAGTGTAGTAACAAGAGGATCATAAGACATAGAAATTAACATAACAAGAGAAGAGATTTATCTTCTTACTCTATCTTAACATCAAGAGTCATCAAATCATTGCATACCCTATCATACTTCTGAATATGAAAAATAATATCCTCACCTTGCATCCAAAGAGTATATAATTATTTTTTCAACATAAGTTTATTGCACATATTTTTAACCATGTATAAGGAATGCAACTTGGCCCAAAAACCCTTCGGTTTCTTCTCATCTAGGACATTGTACAAGGCCGAATAGCAAGACACCATCTGATCGCTGCATATGCCCTCTTCTTAAGAGACAACCAATTCCCCTCTGACATCTCCTCAAGCTTTGATTCCTAAGCAACATCAAGAAAATTCTACACTAGTAAATCCTCAACCCTCACCTTCCATATGAAAAAACTTCTTTTCCATTAAATTTTTTAAACTCAACTTTACTTCCACTAATCATGATTGATCAGGCCACAAACAACAATCACAAGATGAATTTAAAAAAATACCTAAAGGCAAAATTCTAGTTGAAATCTCCTCGCCTCTTTTTGGATAAGATACTTGACCTTTCCTTGTTGCAATCAATCAAATTGCCGTAGCACTTAGTTGCCTTTTGCTTACTTCCTTTGGTTGCTTGTTTATGATGGGAAAGAATTCGTGTACGAGCAAATACTAGCAGACCGTAATACACAGCGGAATAATAAATAAAAATGCGCAAACCACACAATCACAGAAACACCAAGATTTACGTGGAAAATCCCTTCATGATAAAGGAAAAAAAACCACGGGCAAGCCAGAGAAGAAGATCTACTATAAAATAATAAATATCCAAGTCTCAAAGTCCCTTGCCAGAACTTGAGAAATAATCACAAGAGAACAATAGGGATATAAGGATTACGTCACCGAAAAATACGGTCTCCTGTGTTACCTTCTTATTTTCTTCCCTTCTCTTCTTCTTCTTCTTCTCTTGTTTTTCTTCTGCAGCACCTTCACGTGATTCCTGAGTAAAAGTCCTCCCACGTAGTTAAGCACCAAGCAGCAGCCCTTCCTTCTCTTCCCCTAGCAATCCATGCTCCTAGAAAAAAGAAATACCTGCTACATGCTTCTCATCTTTTTTTTCCAGACGGCTACTCCTTAAAAAAGAGAAAACCAAAAAAGGAAGGCGGCTACTCCTTTTATAAAAGAGAGAAAACAAACCCTAGTAGAAAACAGGAGTAGCGCTCCCTTTTACCCTAATGGGCTGAATAAGTGGGCCATGGGCCCAACAACCTCCCCCTTCAGCCCATAAGGGAGGCTGTCTCATGCTTCCTTAGTGTGAAATCATGCCGACCAGCTGTCGGCATATCTCTTGCCTTTCTTTTGATAAGGTCTTTGTCAACATGTCTGCCCCATTTTCATCTGTGTGAATTTTCTGAAGCTGTAACTGCTTCTCTTCAAACATATTTCGAATCCAATGGTATCTCACATCTATATGCTTTGACTTGAAATGAAAAGTTGGGTTCTTGCATAAGTGGATGGCGCTCTGGCTGTCACAATGTACCACATAATTTTTCTGTTTCAATCCAATTCATGTAAGAATTCTTTCATCCACAGCATCTCCTTACAGACCTCGGTAGCAGCAATATATTCTGCCTCTGTGGTAGAGAGAGCTACACACCTTTGCAATCTGATTGCCATGACACAGCTCCCCTACAAAAGTAAGTATGAAACCTGATGTGGACTTTCTTGTATCAATATCTCTCGCCATATCTGCATCTGTGTAACCAATCAGCACAGCTGGACCACCCCCAAAGCTTAAACAAACTTTGGAGCTTCCTCTGAGATATCTGAAGATCCACTTCACTGCTGCCCAATGCTCTTTCCCTGGATTTGCAAGAAATCTGCTAGCAACACCCACTGCATATGCGATGTCTGGCCTCGTACATACCATCGCGTACATCAAACTTCCGACTGCTGAAGCATAAGGAACCTTCTTCATTTTCTCCTTCTCCTCATCACTTGAAGGACTTTGCTCTGAGCACAACCTGAAGTGACCTGCAAGAGGAGAACCAACTGGCTTTGCATTGATCATACTGAACCTATCCAATACCTTCTCAATGTACTTTTCCTGTGACAACCATATTTTCTTGATTCTTCTATCACGGAAATCTGCATACCCAGTATTTGCTTTGCTGGTCCCATATCCTTCATTTCAAATGAATTGCTCAGCTCCTTCTTCAACCTGTCAATCATAGACATATCTTTCCCAAGAATAAGCATGTCATCAACATAAAGTAGGAGTATGACAAAATCCTCACTAAACCATTTGATATACACACAATGATCTGAAGCCATTCTTTTGTATCCATTTTCAGCCATAAATGAATCAAATTTCTTGTACCACTGCCTTGGAGCTTGCTTCAGCCCATATAAGCTTTTTTTCAATCTGCAGACAAGATTTTCTTTACCTTTGACTTTGAAGCCTTCTGGTTGCTCCATATAGATTTCCTCCTCCAAATCACCATGAAGAAAAGCTGTCTTCACATCTAACTGCTCAACCTCCAAGTCTAGACTAGCAGCAATACCTAGAGCAACACGAATTGAAGACATTTTAACAACAGGAGAAAAAATCTCTTCAAAGTCAATACCTTTCTTTTGACCAAAGCCTTTCACAACCAATCTGGCCTTGTACTTTGGTTGAGAACAATGCTGTTGAGTCTTTAACCTGAAAACCCACTTGTTCTTTAAAGCCTTCCTTCCTCTTGGTAGTTCCACTAAATCATATGTGTGGTTCTTCTGTAAGGCATCCATTTCTTCCAGCATACCTACTAACCACTCCTTTTTCTGCTCACTTTCAACTGCCTCCTGGTAACATTCTGGTTCACCTGCATCAGTAAGCATTATATATTCATCTGTAGAATACCTTTTGGAAGGTTGACGTTGTCTGATAGATCTTCTCAGCTGAGGCTCTGTAGGAGGTTGCTCCTGATCTCCTTCCTGCTCAACATGTCCTACAGGTGAGTTAATACCTGCTCCTGCACTATTTTCTTGCACATCTCCCCTATCACCCTGATTTACTAGAGGAGTAACTGGATCACAGTCTGTTAATCCTCCTGCAGAAGACTTGACTGACACCTCCTTCTTGAAGTCTTGAAGGGTTTGATCTTCAAAAAATACCACATCTCTGCTTCTGAATACCTTCTGCTTTTCTGGATCCCAAAGTCTATAACCAAACTCATCATGTGAGTAACCAAGCAAAGCACATTCTTTTGTCTTACCATCCAGCTTGGACCTCTCAATGTCTGGAACATGTGCAAATGCACGACAACCAAACACTCTCAAGTGCTTATAAGAGACATCTTTTCCTGACCATACACGCTCTGCAACATCACCATCTAGAGCTGTACATGGTGACAAGTTTATTACATCAACCGCTGTCTTCAATGCCTCATCCCAAAATCTTTTAGGTAACTTGGACTGTGAAAGCATACATCTGATCTTTTCCATGATGGTGCGGTTCATTCTCTCTGCAATTGCATTATGCTGAGGAGTACCAGGAACTGTCATCTCATGTTGAATGCCATGTGATCTGCAATAATTATCAAATAACCCTGTGTACTCACCACCATTATCTGACCTTATACATTTCAGTTTCTTTCCTGTCTCTCTTTCAACTCTGGCATGAAACTCTTTGAAGACATTAATAACCTGATCTTTAGTCTTCAAACCATAGACCCAAACTTTTCTAGAAAAATCATCTATAAAAGTGACAAAATAAAGTGCACCACTGATGCCTGGAACATTAACTGATCCACTAGGAGTTTTTGTCCTCAGAGGACCACAAACATCTGTATATATACGATCCAAAACATGCATTTTTCTAGATAAAGCAGGACTAGCAAAAGAAACTCTATGTTGCTTGCCAACCAAACAATCAACACATGGGTTCAGATGTACACCTTTGAAGTCTGGTAGAACTTCTTCCTTGGAAAGAACTTGCAGCCCCTTCTCACTCATGTGTCCCAGTCGTTTATGCCACAACTCCATGCTGAAGTCGTTCTCTGTAACATTCAACTGTTCACCATAAGCTTTAGCCTGCAACCTGTATAAAGTGTGACATTTCTTCCCACTGGCTACAACAAGTGAACCTTTACTGAGCTTCCATTGCCCTTTATGAAATCTGCTATCAAAATCTTCATCATCAAGTCTTCCAACTGAGATTAAATTTAGCCTCAAGTCAGCTACATGCCTTACATCCTTGAGCACCAACTTACAGCCAAGATTGGTCTTCATGTGGATGTCACCCATGCCAATGATGTCTGCTGTGCCTTGATTTCCCATCTTGACAACACCAAAATTTCCAGTCTTATATGTAGAAAAAAACTCCCTCCGTGGTGTAGCATGATAAGAAGCACCTGTGTCAATCACCCACTCATGATTCTGACACTCACATGAGAAGATACCATCAGAAGTAGACAAAATCAAATAATCATCACTCTGCACAGTAGCTGTGATATTCTCCTTTGACTCTGTATCCTCCACTTCTTTTCCCTTTTTCTTACTCTTCTTAGGCTTCTTACACTGATTCTTGTAGTGCCCTTTCTCACCACAGTTATAGCAAGTAATATCTTTTCTTGACCTTGATTTGCTTCTACCCTTGTATGAATTGTCTCTATTTCTAGACTTTGACCGTCCTCTATTCTCTGAGACAAGTGCCTGTGAATCAATCTGAGAAGTTGCTGAATTTTTCCTTCTTAACTCCTCATTCAACAAACTGCCTGTTACTTGACTCATGGTGATAACACCGTCTGGTGCAGAATTACTGAGGGAAACTACCAGTGTCTCCCAACTTTCTGGCAATGAACTGAGAAGTAACAATGCCTGCAACTCATCATCAAGAGACATTTTCATAGAGGATAACTGGTTATTAATACTCTGCATTTCATTCAAATGCTCAGCAATAGAAGCACCCTCTTTATATTTCAGATTCACTAGTTTTCTGATCAAGAAAGCCTTGTTGCCAGCTGTTTTTCTCTCATATAGACTTTCTAACTTTTTCCAAAGAGAGTTTGCAGAAGTCTCAGTGGAAACATGGTGAAAGACACTATCATCCAACCATTGCCGAATAAAACCGACTGCCTTCCGATCTAACATGATCCAAGCATCGTCTGTCACTGTAGCGGGCTTTGCTTTGACCCTTCTAAAGGTCCATATAGATCCTTGCAATATAAGAGGTCCTCCATCCTTGGTTTCCATATCATCCAATTGTTTCCGTTCAGACTGATCATGCGGGAAACATTACCGGCCTCCATGCTCGCACACACAAAAAAAATTCACAGGCTCTGATACCAGTTGATGGGAAAGAATCCGTGTACGAGCAAATACTAGCAGACCGTAATACGCAGCGGAATAATAAATAAAAATGCGCAAACCACACAATCACAGAAACACCAAGATTTACGTGGAAAATCCCTTCAAGATAAAGGAAAAAAAACCACGGGCAAGCCAGAGAAGAAGATCCACTATAAAATAATAAATATCCAAGTCTCAAAGTCCCTTGCCAGAACTTGAGAAACAATCACAAGAGAATAATAGGGATATAAGGATTACGTCACCGAAAAATACGGTCTCCTGCGTTACCTCCTTATTTTCTTCCCTTCTCTTTCTTCTTCTTCTCTTGTTTTTCTTCTGCAGCACCTTCACGTGATTCCTGGAGTGGAAGTCCTCCCACGTAGTTAAGCACCAAGCAGCAGCCCTTCCTTCTCTTCCCCTAGCAATCCATGCTCCTAGAAAAAAGAAATACCTGCTACATGCTTCTCTCTTTTTTTTCAGACGGCTGCTCCTTAAAAAAGAGAAAACCAAAAAAGGAAGGCGGCTACTCCTTTTATAAAAGAGAGAACAAACCCTAGTAGAAAAAGGAGTAGCGCTCCCTTTTGCCCTAATGGGCTGAATAAGTGGGCCATGGGCCCAATAGTTTAAAACTCGCTACCCACGAATTTTATTTTTAATTCATTTTTTTCTTCACTGCTCGAATCCTCCTCCTGTACGTGATGTGATCTTCAAGTGAAGTCCCTTTTGGAGAAACCGTTCACATTCTCCTCCACATTCCACGTTGACAGAAGAGGACTTCCATGTGGGATTCACATGAAGTTGGATCCGGGGAGAAAAGCTTCTACGAACAGAGAAATCCTTCTCACGAACTTGAGCCACGATACCCCCTTCGTGTCCGTCCTTCACATCGTCTAGAGGAGCTTCTTCCCTTCACGCATCCCATTGACAGGAACCGAACCACGTTGGCTCCTCCACGCGAAGCCAACACCCAAGAAAAAACTCCACCGAAGCCTCCATAGTTTCGTTCCTGGCTACAAGATTTTTTTTAGATGAATTTGGATCTGATTTCTCTCTTTATAAATCCTCTTTCTCTTCCCAAGCGCCTCTCTATCGCTCTGATACCATTTGTTGCGTAGCTTCCGCCGAGATCAGGCGTGAGAAAGAAGGGAGAAGAAGAAGAATAATGGATATAGAAGAAAAAGAGAATGCCTTTATTTCTTTGGTCTATCCGGTTACATTCCAAAAAAGCCTTAAATAATCATCTAGATGATAAAACTTCTTCGCACGAGCCCGTAACCAACTCCATAACAAACTCCCTAAAATATGGAAGCCTATCCAAAAACCTGAGTCCAATCCCATGGACCTAGTCCATAACCTACAATTAGGTTATTAAACATTCTCTCAAAAAACTCTTTTTAAGCCATTCAAGAAAGCAGCCATGTATACCCATGACTCAATCACAAGCCAACTCAAATGACTTAGGAACCTGAGAACTTAGGTAGCCTAAGCTTTCAAATCTGTGTAACTCACCTGAACTTTGGATATACCACACCAGAACTTTCATAACGAACATTGTCTATAAAAATCTTACCATGTGATAATCATATTTTAACTAAGTGTATCATATTTCTTCCATATTTCCAACTTTATGTCTTAAGCAGTATGCATGGTTGAAAAATTCTACAACAATGTTTGCTAGTTCTTTTTTTTTTTTTTTTGGGGGGGGGGGGGGATGTTCTATTTTTCTGGTATTTTTCTTTGATTATTGTGATTTATAATTTTATTTCTATATTATTTATATTTATTATACTTTTTCTTCTATTTTATTTGTTTTTAGTTTTTAAATAATGTATTTTATTATTTTTATATTCTTTATCTTTATTGCGATTATATACTTCAGTTAATTTTCATTATTATTTAACACATTTCATCATATCTATTCATACTATTTAATAATTGTATTTCTATTTTGTTGATTTTTTTTACATGTATCATGCAATGCTCATTTGTTGGTATTTGGTATATCACAAACCTTTAAATAAAAATTGACATAATACTACGGTAGATGCTACTTGATGATTATTTTTATTTATATCATAATCATCAATAATTAACTCACATCAAATATATTATTTCTTGCTATTTTATACCATAAATATTTATAGTTTATTACTAAAAATATCACCCATTCACATTTTCATAGGAATGACAATTCCTTCCATGTATGAGTGGAATCATCATGAAGCCAAGATTCTAAAGGAAATGTGATTCAGTCCTCTACTATCTTATTAAAATATTGGAATGAGGTCAAAGTTGGAATAGTCGTTCTTTTCCAACACTAGTTTCTGGGAACCAAATGTAACGTTAGGGTACAGGCTTTTCGGTGTTAACATCAAACACAATTCCTAAACACTAGATATGAACTTTTCGTATTTTTTCTCAACAGTTGGTGGCGCCAAGTATTTTGGTTTCTTATGCCAACTTTTAATTCCTAATTTTTAAAAAATTTGTGAAGACTTCTAAGTTTTTGTTTTCAAGATAACCTTTGACATTTAGGTTGAGGGTGTTCCATTACTATGCCTTTTGATAGACAAGTCCTGTTGAGGCATGTTTCCTACTTTGAATTGAAGCTTGCAGTTCAAGATGTTCTAAGAATGGGCACATCCAGCTTCTTTCCTTTGAATGAGTTACTTTCTGCGTTACAGGCCTCAGCCAAACACACTTCAGATAATAATCCACGGACAACTCTGGATTTTCTTATATCCTAAATCTCAATTTTTGTCCATGAAACAAACCTAAGCAAACACCAAGTTACTGTCCAATCAAAACTGAGATTCCTAATAAACAGCCCTGTTGGTCTCACTATCATCTAACCAATTGATTGCCTAAATCTTCTGTTAAGTACCCATTACAAAAGAAATGCAGTTTTTCCTAATAGATTTGACATCTTTATTTCTCAGATAAATAAGAACTTAAACACTAATAATAACTTCCCTGTTTAGGTAGACTGACATTAAACAAAAACCAGATCACCAAATCTGCACAACATGATCAAAACATTTTGATCAAACGAACTTGCTGGGCTCAATCTGGTCTTTTTGGACACAAATTTACTCATCCTTGCATCAGTCGCTTCATACTTTTCCATGACTGTCAACCTTCTCTTTCATTTATTCAACAATCTTATTATTGAAACCCTGCTTTTAATCCCTGTGCCACTCTGGCTCTGGCCATGTTTCTATCTGAATAATATACCTGATGATAAATTTCTTTCAGCTGTGATGCATGCAGACATCATCTCTCAACTTCACAATCTTCAGTTCCTTGCATTAGCCAAGTGAAGCTTTAGGGGCCACAGCCAGCATGTCTCATGCTCTCTGATCAAGGGAATTTGGTAATTTCAAAAGATATTTTAATTTATCAAAGATAGAGATGTCAAAGACAGAGATGTCATTATTAAACCGTGCCATCCATATATCAGGGGATCTTCGACTTCAATCACTAAAAGTCTATAACAATCCACACAGCTTTACTTTACTTTCTTCAAAGACATTCATGTATGGTGACGAGATTTTTCTATTTTACAACAATCTTTTACCGAATTGAATTTCTATCATTTGCCTCAATACATTATATTTGCAATATACTACAACAGTCACTGAAAAAAGTATAAGACGGGCATTCATGTAAATTATATCTGATCATCAACATATATATTCCCATTTGAATGTATTGGCAATTAACATATACCACCATACTTAGTCAAAGATCTTGTGCTGAGATGGGGGCAAAAATACAATGGTTACTGAATTAGCCAAGCAACCCAAGTGATGGACCTAATTTAAGGACAGCCAAGTGCCTAGTTGATCACCCACGAGACAAATTTGGTAGAAAGTAACTTGATAACTCTTTAGTTTAACTACTTTATTTATATTATCAAATCTTATACTATTTTAATTCTTAACATTTTAAAATGCCTAGACACATACATGGCAAAAAGGAATAATAGAAAACACTTCCAGATATATTATACATTTTAAAATATATATAAACACAAAAAATTTAAAATATATTATAGTCAGTGTAAAAATAGCACCTTTAGTCTAATGACACATCATAGTTTGGATCCTAAAAAATATGTTTTAACCTTAAAATTTTATGGCAAGTTTAATTTTATTGTTTTGATAAGTTGTGAATCAAGTTGGCATAGGTTAATGTGAAGTTTACCGTATTGTCCTAAGTTTATAAACTTGCTAAGTGTTGATCAAAGCCTTACAAATTATATTTTAAGATAATTTTTTTGATATTTTATTTTTTTTCATCATTTTAAATGAAATTAATTTTCTATGATTTTTATTCAAAGTAAAATAACCCAAACTTATTTGCTAAATTGTGATTTCATGAAATTCTTTGTATTTGTTTGTAAAAAGAAGAGTTGACTTTTTATATTTAAGGAATTTAATTCTTTTGATATTTTGTTAAGTTCAAATGAAGGGTATTTTCTTTATTTTTATAAGAAATTTTAAGTAAACAAAAAGAAAAGAGGAAAGAGGATAACATTTACTTAAATAATTTTGAATAAAAATAAAAAAGAAAAGATAGTATGTGAGCTCACAAGAACCCAAATGCCAGAAAGCCCGCCTACCTCGACCTACCCATCCCACACCTGAATCAGATTGAACCAAACCAGGCAGTTCGGCATAGTTCAGACTGGTGCGGGGTCTATAATCAACCAAAAGGCAAAATCGAACTACTTTTTGGTTTGTTTGGTTCAAGCCAAACCAACTCATTCAGTTCGGTTCTACTTACCATTGTTCATAGTAAATCCATTGCATTTTATCATCTACATTTTTTTTATTTTTAACATTGTTGTTCTCTCACCATGTCTAACTCTATCCTTTCCAACAATTAAGTAGCGCATCAATGTCTATTTAAAAATATGTACCCTCCCAGCATGCTGTTGGCATTTCAGCTTGTATCCATGCATATCAAAGTTATGCATGTTGGTCCATGCTGATACGTAGTGATATAGCCATGTCTTATTTCCTTATTTTAAAGTCATGCCCTACCATCCTGAACAGCCTTTCTAGTGCTCGATATGGCCATAAATCTCTTTCGTTTTCTTTCTTCTTTTGGCCTAATCTAAAGACTACCTGTGATAATGCAAAATGACATCGATCTACATCAGAGTAATCAGACAAAAGGTTAGAAACCAAATTAATTCATAATATACCAGCATTCAAGCGATGATACCATATATCAGTTCCTAGTGATACCAGTGATATGTGTACAACACCAGCAATGTACTGTTCTTCTGTAAAAAGAAGTGTATGTCTTCAGTGTAGATCTTATCATGAGCTTTGAGCTACTTTTGTTGAAAATGTGTGTAACCATAGCTGCAAAAAGTTAATATTAGTTTTTATGGCCAATTTTTTGAAGCTGTGCAATACAAATGTTAAACTATAAGAAACACTGATATCTAGAATAATTTATGGTCCTGTCTGTTTGAAGTAGTTTAAAAAGATGATCTTTTTTTACCAATACAGCAGTGAAAACTGGTTGATTGAAAAAAAAAAAAAAAAAAATTATAGTGTAACCTTTTTGGGCACTTCCTTGATCAATGGCTACAAAAGGGGGAGAAAAAGGCCATACAAATTGACATGAGATGCTGGATTTGGATAAGTTTGCGTCCCTCCAAAAACAAGACCGTATACAAAGTGGCAATATGGTATATCACAATACCTGTACTGAGACAGTATGTGATGCTTCAAGGCCCACATCAACACTTTCATCTTTGCTACACTTGTGCCTATGAGCCTGTCCTAGGTTTCTATGTTATTCAACAATCATATCTACATGCATATTTCAACTTACCCTCTTTTATATTAGTAGATACCCTCCATCTTTCTTAGAATTGAGAAGGTCAAGGAGTGGGAGTGGATGGAGATCCAATGGAGGAAACAATGAGTATTATGTCATTCTTAGTTTGAATAGCACAAGAGGAGTGTGGCTTATAATAGCTTAAATATTATAAACTAGCAATGGTTGCCTGTTGATTTATCACAGCATCCTTCTGTGTGAGGGAATCAAGATAGTGCTTCACCCAAGCTTTTTCCATACATAAAGACACATGTTAAGTGCTGCAATTAAGTCTAACAAAGTTTTAAACCTTGTCTTCTCAATAAAAGATTGTACATAAAGGATTGTTTAGAATTAACTGTTACTTTTCTTTTAGAAATGCATGGTGATGATCATCAACCTAACTATACCAAGGTTTTATATTTGGTGGAAACCAAACCAAAACTACCCCAATTTCAGGTCTCTCTGTCAACAGAGTTTCAGTGGTTTCAATACTAATTATAGATAATTTTGTAAAGCTCTGTTTCGATGTTTGCTATCATATTTTCATCCTTCTTTGTTCATTCACGTATATAAGCTATAATAATATAAATTTTCAATGGATCTTCTTTTATTCCATAAAGTTAAAAGAGGGACATATGTTAGATATAATTCTTGATGGTCGAGGTCCTTATCATAGTATTTTACAAAGATTATCATAAATAACAAAAATCAATTCGTTTAACAAAAATAGTACTTTTTTCATACACAATAAATTAAATATTTTGAAACTACTTGGCTTGGTGGTGAGCTATCTCATTATTATACTCATTTGTATCAATACACCTACATTGTAATAATGATGATGACAGCCATCATCAGCAGGGTAAGATTGCAATAGTATGCAGTATTGAATAGGCATGCCTAAATTATTCTATAGTCATATGTACTTACCTTGTTAGTTTATACTTGATTAATTGGTAATCAGCATCGTAGTTAGGAGATTAGTACATTCGTTGATATATTTAATGCATTAAGATAAAATATAGCTTAATTTCAGCTTGATATTATCCAAATTATATAAATTATGATTTTAGATTAATTAAAACAAAATTAAATTATAGGAAATAACTTACCTATAGTTTAGCTTCAGCATGAATATTCTTAAATGAAGTTGCTATACTAAATAATTTTAAACACAGTTAAATAATGAAAAATAGCTTGCTTTAATCTTCTTTCCTTTGTTTTCTCTTTTTTAAATATTTTTCTAACAATTTTGACCAAATTTGATGTGAACTTCCCGAAACCACCGAAATTGTTGAAACAGAAACCACGTTTTAAAACCTTACTCTCTTCATATAATTGATATATATTAGTGCTTTATTACTATATTAATTGCCTATTTAACACTAAAACATGCTATGATTGCCCATTTGGTAGTTGAGTAAACATGATACTAGTCAAACACAAAAATGTAAGAATAATGTCAAAGCCATCTTCTTGAGAAATGATACAAGATGGTTGCTAAAAAAATTTCTTCCTATATGAGTGATCATGAGATGTATGTAACATGAGATCTATTAACTAAGTGATAGCTTTTCTGTTTTCAGTCTGGTTATGTTGCATATTCACTGCTGGCATGGCTCCACCTTATATTTGGTGATGACGCTCAATCACCTCTCCTAGACGTTGGGAACGGAGGTGCTTCTCGAATCCTTGCCTCGCCGGGTTGCCTGCAAAGAAGTCCCGGGACCGGAGGGGGTCTCCGATGGGACCCTCCGACGGCCAAGTTAGTGACTGAGGTCACAGCTGAAGAAGAGCTCGAAAGAGCCCTTTTTAGTATAGAAAGAGGGGTCTCAGGGAGGAGGGATTCCTTCCTGGACGCTGAGATGGCGATTTTGGGGTTATCGCGCATACCTGTTTACTAGGTGGATTCACCTTTTTATAAGGGTTGATCCTGGCATGATCACGGGAGATTGCGTTAGTCAGAAGATCTGCTGAGCCCTCGCGTGAATCTGGGCTGGTTAGTGGGCTACGTCCCATCAGCCGACGGGGCTGTCGGGCGGCGTGCGTCTGGCGCTGTCGGGCGGCGCGCGTCTGAGAGGCGGTTTCTTGAACCGTTGGGGCTGATCTGGCGGGAACTGAAAAATCCCGTCTTATCATGGCCGAGCCGGATCGACCCAAGATGGCTGGGGCCAATCCCGCTGGCAAGGCACTGCCGGGGCAGGGCCGAATCGATGGACTTGGAGGCACCGGACCGAGTCGGGCCGGTCGGGGATGGCCTTGGCCGACTCGGCGGAACTGGAGACGCCGGGGCCGAGTAGGAGAGTGTCGGGGTCGACTGGGAGATGCCGGGGCCGGCTAGCCTGGAGACGTAGGGGGCCGGCTACGAAGTCGTCGGGTCGCTTGGAAAGGTGCCGGGCCGGTTAGGAAGTGCCGGGGCCGGCTGAAAAGTGCCGAGGCCGACTGGGAGGTGCCTGGGCCGCCTAGCTTGGAGACGTAGGGGGCCAGCTATGAAGTGGCCGGGCCGCTTGGGAAGGTGCCGGGGCCGGCTAGCTTGGACACGCCGGGGCCGAGTAGGAGAGTGCCGGGGTCGACTGGGAGGTGCCGGGGCCGGCTAGCCTGGAGACGTAGGGGACCGGCTAGGAAGTCGTCGGGTCGCTTGGGAAGGTACCGGGGCCGGCTAGGAAGTGCCGGGGCCGACTGGGAGGTGCCTGGGCCGCCTAGGAAGTGGCCGGGCCGCTTGGAAAGGTGCCGGGGCCGGCTAGCTTGGACACGCCGGGGCCGGCTAGGAAGATGCCGGGGGCGCCTGGGAGGTGCCGGGGCCGCCTAGCTTGGACACGCCGGGGCCGGCTGAGAAGATGCCGGGGGCGCCTGGGAGGTGCCGGGGCCACCTAGCTTGGAGACGTCGGGACCGAGTCGGGCCGGCCGGGGATGGCCTTGGAGGTGTCGGCCTTGGGGGCCGTCGGTCTTGGAGCCGTCGGTCTTGGAGGTGTCGGCCTCTGGGGCCGCCGGTCTTGGGGCCGTCAGTCTTGGAGGTGCCGGTCTTGGAGCTGCCGGTCTTGGGGCCGTCGGTCATGGAGCCATCGGCCTTTGGGGCCGTCGGTCTTGGAGGTGTCGGCCTTTGGGGCCGTCGATCTTTGGGGCCGTCGGCCTTTGGAGCCGTCGGTCTTGGAGGTGTCGGCCTTTGGGGGTCGTCGGTCTTTAGGACCGCCGGTCTTGGAGCTGCCGGTCTTGGGGTCGTCGGTCATGGAGCCGCCGGTCTTGGAGCCGTCGGCCTTTGGGGCCGTCGGTCTTGGAGGTGTCGGCCTTTGGGATCGTCGGGCTTTGGGGCCGTCGGCTTTTGGGGCCGTCGATCTTCGAGGTGCCAGCCTTGGAGGTGCCGGTCTTGGAGGTGTCGGCCTTTGGGTGCCGATCTTGGAGCTGTCGGCCTTTGGGGTTGACGGTCTTGGAGGTGCCGGTCTTGGAGGTGCCAGCCTTGGAGGCACCGGTCTTGGAGGTGCCGACCTTGGAGGTGCCGGTCTTGGAGCTGTCGGCCTTTGGGGCCGACAGTCTTGGAGGTGCCGGCCTTGGAGGTGCCGGTCTTGGAGCTGTCGACCTTTGGGGCCGACGGTCTTGGAGCTGTCGGCCTTTGGGGCCGACGGTCTTGGAGGTGCCGGCCTTGGAGGCGCCAGTCTTGGAGGTGCCGGCCTTGGAGGTGCCGGTCTTGGAGCTGTCGGCCTTTGGGGCCGACGGTCTTGGAGGTGTCCAAAAATTTTATTTTTCATGGGGTCAATTGGCCCCATCAAATGCCTCCCGCACTCCTTGAGCTTGCATGCTCTGCATCAGCTAAGCGAAAGGAGTGTAGAACTTCAAGAAATTTTTTGGAGGCAAATTGATTACCTCATGCCCGCCACTGAAAGCAGCGTACGCTAACTTTTTGGGGGGATGCTCGTCAGTTAGCCGTTGAGGCAAAGTTGACGCCGTCGAGAACCTTTTGAACCCCGGAGGATGACCCGAGAGTCGCTGGGATTCGACCATGCTCGGGAACCTTTAACCCTGGAGGGTGGCCTGAGGGTGCTTGGACCAGGCTCAGGTGCCTTTTTCTTTAAAGAAATTGGTCTCCTTCTACAGGGTTGATCTGCCCCCCAGGAAACTCTATTGATTGAAACCGCAGGTCTTGAGCTTGAGGGTGCCGACACGGAGCCGGTCTTGAGGTGCCGACGCAGAGTCGGTCTTTGTTGCCGACGCGGAGTCGGTCTTTAGTGCCAACGCGGAGTCGGTCTTTGATGGTTTTCCTGTAACGCATCCAGACACTAATGAAAAGAAACTTTTTTCTGTGTAGTATACTTAGCTTTTCCGCAGTTGTTTTCCTTCGCGGGTCTTTGGTGCCGACGCGGAGTCGGTCTTTCGTGCCGACGCGGAGTCGGTCTTTGTTTCCGACGCGGAGCCAGTCTTTGGTGCCGACGCGGAGCCGGTCTTTGGTGCCGATATGGAGCCGGTATTTGTTGCCGACGCGGAGACGGTCTTTGTTGCCGACGCGGAGCCGGTCTTTGGTGCCGACGCGGAGTCGGTCTTTGTTGCCGATGCGGAGCCGGTCTCTATCTAAGAAATATACTCATTCCAAGAGTGTGATAAAACCAGGATATTCTGAATAATACTTTATTAAAGAATCAGGAAGCTACTGATAATACCGCCGTAAGTTGTCCGCGTTCCAAGTGTGGGGGAGAAGCTTCCCATTTTGATGCCAGCTTGCTTCCTTCCGTCGGCTCTTCGAGCTGCTGCTCGCCCCTCATGAGATCATGCTATTGTTCTTTCCGTTGGGGCATTGTTGATGCAAATCTGAGGCGCTGGAGGTGCCGACGCACCCGGGGCCGTGAGGTTTCCTCGAACGAACTTGCCCAAGTGGCTCTGCTGGACAAACTTTTCAATGGCCCTCTTCAAATGGCGGCAATCTTCGGTGTCATGTCCATAGTCTTGGTGATACCGACAGTAAAGCTCTTTGTTGTGGGGGTTTACTGACTTTAGGGGACGTGGGCGTTGAAAGTAAGGCTCCTCCTCAATCTCCAGCAGGATGTGGGAGATCGGAGCCGTGAGAGGAGTAAACCGCCCCTTAGGAACCAGCGCCTGGGGCCGGTGGTCAAAGCGACGGGGTGGTTCGGGCTGCCTGGATCGTCCCTCAGCTGGTTCCGTGGGCGTCGGCTTCTTATTGGAACTCCTGTCGGCTTCCCTTCTGGATAAGTCAGCCTCGTTGGCGCGAATGTACTTCTGGGTCCGGAGGAGGAGGTCAGAGTAAGAGCTCGGGGGCTTCTTATCTAGGAAGAAGGTGAAGCGGGACGGGAGGAGTCCCCGCTTCAATGCCAGGGTGGCCACCGCATCGTTGAGATGGTAGACCTCGAGGCGGCGGTCTTGAATCGGGACACGAAGTCCCGCAGTGACTCTCCTTCCTTCTGACGAACGGAGAAGAGACTGTCGGCTACCTTTGGGATTCGCCAGCAGGCGTCGAAGTGTGCCAGAAATGCTTTCTCCAGCTCCCAGAAGGAGTCGATGCTGTGAGGGAGCAGGCGTGAGTGCCATGCACGGGCGGCCTTCCGCAGGGAAGCGGGGCAGGCTTTGCAGAGAAGGGCGTATGAAGCGCCCTGGATTTGCATCATTGCTTTGTAACTCTCGAGATGATCGAGAGGATCCATCGTACCATCGTACGGGTCGATCTGAAGAAAGCGGAACCTGGAGGGGACTGGTTCCTCCAATATCCGGTGGGTGTAAGGAGGACGAGTGTCGAACTCTTCCTCCGGCTGATGGTTGATCTTCTTGGCAAGCTCGTCGAGATGCCTGTTGTACTCCTTCAGGCGTTCCTCCGCCTGGCGGCTGATCGTCGGGGCCCTCCGAGATGGCTCGGAGGAAGAAGAAGAAGCAGAAGGAGACGGGGACGGAAGTTAGGACCTCCGCCTGGGTTCCTCGTGATGATGTGGCTTGGGAGGAAAGTTGCTGGGGCCGTGGTCAGGGGACCGTGGCCGCTTGGAGGACTCGCGTCGAGGCTTCCTAGGGGAAACCTGACGTCCGCCGGCATCTCGCCGACCGGCCTCCCGCCGAGGAGAACCTCCCCTCGCCGACTGCTGGCTGGCGGGGGGAACGGTCTGGTGCTGGGTGGCCACGGACTGCTGTTGCTGGAGCCCTTGGACCATGGCGGTGAGATTCTAGACTGCTGGGAGAGGGTTGCTAGCTGCTCCGCTGTTTGGACAGCGGCATCCGGTGGCGGGCCGGCAACCGGAGGGTTGGTAGCAGGGGGATCGGCCTCCTACTGCCTAGCTGGCGGGAGGAGCCCCGCCGAACAGCTGACGGAGGCATCCTAAGCTCGCGTCACCACCATGGCTTCTGGAAGAAGAGAGGGGACGAAAGATGTAGCTCAGGGAGAATGTTCGCTACTTTTTCTTATCCCCCTTCCTGGCGCGCCAATCTGATGATGCTCAATCACCTCTCCTAGCCATCGGGAACGGAGGCGCTTCTCGAATCCTCGCCTCGCCGGGTTGCCTGCAAAGAAGTTCCGGGACCGGAGGGGGTCTCCGGTGGGACCCTTCGACGGCCAAGTTAGTGACTGAGGTCACAGCTGAAGAGGGGCTCGAGAGAGCCCTTTTTAGTGTAGAAAGAGGGGTCTCAGGGAGGAGGGATTCCTTCCTGGACGCTGAGATGGCAATTTTGGGGGTTATCGCGCATACCTGTTTACTGGGTGGATTCACCTTTTTATAGGGGTTGATCCTGGCATGATCACGGGGGATTGCGTGAGTCAGAAGATCTGCTGAGCCCTCGCGTAAATCTGGGCTGGTTAGTGGGCTACGTCCCATCAGCCGACGGGGCTGTCGGGCGGCGCGCATTGGCGCTGTCGGGCGGCGCGCGTCAGAGAAGCGGTTTCTTGAACCGCTGGGGCTGATCTGGTGGGAACTGGAAAATCCCGTCTTATCAGGGCCGAGCCGGGTCGACCCGAGATGGCTGGGGCCAATCCCACTAGCAAGGCAATGTCGGGGCGGGGCCGAATCGACGGACTTGGAGGCGCCGGGGACGAGTCGGGCCGGCCGGGGATGGCCTTGGCCGACTCGGCGGAACTGGAGACGTCGAGGCCGAGTCGGGCCGGCCGGGGATGGCCTTGGCCGACTCGGCGGAACTGGAGACGCCGGGACCGAGTCGGGCCGGCCGGGGATGGCCTTGGCCGACTCGGCGGAACTGGAGACGCCGGGGCCAAGTCGGGCCGGCCGGGGATGGCCTTGGCCGACTCGGCGGAACTGGAGACGCCGGGGCCGAGTAGGAGAGTGCCGGGGTCGACTGGGAGGTGCCGGAGCCGGCTAGCCTGGAGACGTAGGGGGCCGGCTAGGAAGTCGCCGGGTCGCTTGGGAAGGTACCGGGGCTGGCTAGGAAGTGCCGGGACCGGCTGGGAAGTGCCGAGGCCGACTGGGAGGTGCCTGGGCCGCCTAGCTTGGAGACGTAGGGGGCCGGCTAGGAAGTGGCCGGGCCGCTTAGGAAGGTGCCGGGGCCGGCTAGCTTGGACATGCCGGGGCCGAGTAGGAGAGTGCCGGGGTCGACTGGGAGGTGCCGGGGCCGGCTAGCCTGGAGACGTAGGGAGCCGGCTAGGAAGTGTCGGGGCCGGCTGGGAAGTGTCGGGACCGACTGGGAGGTGCCTGGGTCGCCTAGGAAGTGGCCGGGCCGCTTGGAAAGGTGCCGGGGCCGGCTAGCTTAGACACGCCGGGGCCGGTTGGGAAGATGCCGGGGGCGCCTGAGAGGTGTCGGGGCCGCCTAGCTTGGACACGTCGGGGCCGGCTGAGAAGATGCTGGAGGCGCCTGGGAGGTGCCGGGGCCGCCTAGCTTGGAGATGCCGGGGCCGAGTCGGGCCGGCCGGGGATGGCCTTGGAGGTGTCGGCCTTGGGGGCCGTCGATCTTGGAGCCGTCGGTCTTGGAGGTGTCGGCCTCTTGGGCCGCCGGTCTTGGGGTTATCGGTCTTGGAGGTGCCGGTCTTGGAGCTGCCGGTCTTGGGGCCGTCGGTCATAGAGCCGTCGGTCTTGGAGCCATCGGCCTTTGGGGCCGTCGGTCTTGGAGGTGTCGGCCTTTGGGGCCATCGGTCTTTGGGGCCGTTGGTCTTAGAGGTGTCGGCCTATAGGGCCGTCGGTCTTTGGGGCCGTCGGCCTTTGGGACCGTCGGTCTTGGAGGTGTCGGCCTTTGGGGGCCGTCGGTCTTTGGGGCCGTCGGTCTTGGAGGTGCCGGTCTTGGAGCTGCCGATCTTGGGGCCGTCGATCATGGAGCCGTCGGTCTTGGAGCCGTCGGCCTTTGGGGCCGTCGGTCTTGGAGGTGTCGGCCTTTGGGGCCGTCGGTCTTTGGAGCCGTCGGCCTTTGGGGCCGTCGGTCTTGGAGGTGTTGGCCTTTGGGGGCCGTCGGTCTTTGGGGCCGTCAGCCTTTGGGACCGTCGGTCTTGAAGGTATCGTCCTTTGGGGCAGTCGGTCTTCGAGGTGCTGGCCTTGGAGGTGCGGTCTTGGAGGTGTCGGCCTTTGGGGTGCCGATCTTGGAGCTGTCGGCCTTTAGGGCCGACGGTCTTGGAGGTGCCGGTCTTGGAGGTGCCGACCTTGGAGGCACCGGTCTTGGAGGTGCCGGCCTTGGAGGTGCCGGCCTTGGAGGTGCCGGTCTTGGAGCTGTCGGCCTTTGGGGCCGACGGTCTTGGAGGTGCCGGCCTTGGAGGTGCCGGTCTTGGAGCAATCGGCCTTTGTGCCGACGGTCTTGGAGCTGTCGGCCTTTGGGGCCGACGGTCTTGGAGGCGCCGGTCTTGGAAGCGCCGGCCTTGGAGGCGCCGGTCTTGGAGGTGCCGGCCTTGGAGGTGCCGGTCTTAGAGCTGTCGGCCTTTGGGGCCGACGGTCTTGGAGGTGTCCAAAATTTTTTATTTTTCATGGGATCAACTGGCCCCATCATTTGGTATGCTATCTCTCTGAAAAGTTTTTATGGCATCTCAAGGTTTCTATGTGATGAAATGTTTATCTTCAAAAACATGTCATGTCCTAGTAACCTAATGCCAAAGTGAAAGGTGCAATTTTGTGCCTTTCAAGTAATGCCTTATATGGGTCAGATCTAATCTGAAATGTAAAATAGACTTCTAAAGCATAAGCAGCATTTATATTTTGGGATACAAAACTATGGAAAAAGTAGGATCTCAATGGTTTCCAACACTTTATAAGCCATGAGGTTCATTCAACAATCATGAGAAGAACTAATACCCAAGCAGCTAACCTCATGAAATATAGATGGGTAGGCACAAAATGGAAGACGGTTCACAGGGTCAGAAAGAAATTCATTTTTGACATACAAACTCTCAATTTTAGTTAAGCATTTATTCATACTGAGAAAAAAAAATAAACTGCTTAGCAACATGTGTCATATAATGTACGTATTTTACTAGAACCAACAGTAAATAATTACAGGCGCACAGGGTGACAAAGTATAATCTGCCAAATATTTCATAGAAGTTCTCAAGAAAAGCACATTGAGCCTCAAATAGATATGTATATTTTATTCAATTTCTGTTTCAAATAGTCTAATTGCTTAAAAACATTAAACTTTTAGAATTCTGTTTATTTCGGCGAAAAGAATCACTGCATTATCAAATACTTTGAAAATACTAGCAGAAGGGCGCGCACCTGCAGCCTTGAGAAACATAACCGAAGCAGGAGGAAGCTTTAGAATGAAAGTAAAGTTCTTATCCTATCCATACATAGAAGCAACATATCATATATTTCCAAATAAAATCGTCCACAATGGTAATATAATAATCATTCATTTTCAAAAATTGAGACCCAAAATCACACTCCAATGACCAATAAGAAGGGCAAGATTTCATGCCAGAACCAAACAGAACAAGAAATCAAGCTAACAAGAACAAGAAATCAAGCTCACATCGTAGACCGTGACACGGAAATCACGTAGCCGGCCTTATTGGCGGTCTTGGCATTGCACTCCTTGTAGAAGGCCATGATGTTGACGCCCTTGGACCCAGCGCCGGGCCCACCGGTGGGCCGGAGCCGCCTTCCCCGCCTCCAGGGCAAGCTTGATAAGACCCACCACTGCGGCAATCAAAGAGCAGTTCGAAGAGCGTCACTAAAGGAAGTCAAAAAAAAAAAAAAAGGGAAATTTATGGGGCTGGAGATCGTTCCCTTTTTGGGTTTCCCTGAGGGCTTGGGTGGGGCCAAGGCTTTCAAGGCGAGAGGCATCGGCGTGCGAAGACGAGAGGTGCCAGGGCGGAGGAGTGGGTGGAAGGAGGACGAGAAGGGAGGGAGGAAAGAGGAGGAGAGGCCGGGTTTGCTGGGGGACCGGGAAGGCACGCGGGAGAGGGACAGAACGGTTGACATTGCCTTGGCCGCGGGGAGAGAGAGAACGAGCGAGCGAGCGAGCGAGCGAGAGAGAGAGAGAGAGAGAGAGAGGAGGAGGAGGAGGGAGAGGAGATGACGATGGGAAGATGAAAATAAAATGACGGGAGATCGCTTCGCCCTATCATACCAAATGTTCAAAACCCCTGATTTGGACCCGACCCGTTTGATAAATAACCATGTAATCTTACACTTGGGCTCCACCGATCCAACTAAGATTAAAAATGGAAGGAAAAGAAAAAAAAAATAAAGGGGAGAAAATTTAAAGTGAAGACAAGAGATCCACTCTATTGCTTCTAATCAGCTAAATCAAGCCTTGATTAGCATGCAAACCACCACATTGTTATCATGGTTCTTAGTAATAACCGGATACAATACATCTCCGTCAAAAAATCAATAACTTTGAAATCCATAATTCCTTTATCACAACGTTTAATGCAATTTAAATGTAGAATAAAAAATAAAATCAGATTTACACAATTTTATTAATTTTTTGACCATGTGACTTGATAAACTTGAATTTATGCTTTAGATTGGATATGGGTCATATTTGTTGCTGCAGATTTTCGTTCTTCAATCCGGGTCGAGGTGTTAGTACACGTTAGGATCCGAGTGGCATTCTTCTGTTCTTGCCAACCTGTAAAACAGTCCTTGCATAGGGATTGAGATGGGTGGTCTCTGCGGAAAACCGTCCAATACCCAAGTCGATGGAGACCTTTTGCCACAAATAAGATGAAGAAGGTTGTTTAGAGAAAGACGCTCCAGAAAAGGTTTCTAGAGACTAAAGGCGTTGGTAAAGGTTTTCGTGCTTACCTAAGGAGTCCTAGGACCTAATATTATATGCTGTCGAGATGATAAGTTATTACCTGATTCCTTGGGTGTAGTTGTGGAAGTGGCATCTAATAAGACCGATTGACATATACCTTATCAAGGAACTTTGGATCCCATTGATCATGGAGAAGGAGCCTCCGTTTCCATTTAGAAAGGCTCATTCCAAGATTCTTGTGATCGAGGTGATCTTGAAAGGATCCCAAGCGAAGATCATGGCCTACACGGCCACGACGGGGAGGATAAGTTGCGAGATGCGGCAGCGGCAGCGCCACCGTGTAGGGCGGTGGACGGCGGCGAGATCAAGTGCATTATGGAGATATCTTCAGAGATTAATTTCTTTGTGGGGAGTGATTGAATAAATCATATCTTCTATATTAGGATGTTTCTCCTAAACTCTAGAAGGTGATTGAATAAATCATATCTTTTAGATATAGGATATTTCTCCTAAACTCTAGAAGGTGATTGAATAAATCATATCTTCTAGATTTAGGATGTTTCTCCTAAACTCTAGAAGGTGATTGAATAAATCATATCTTCTAGATTTAGGATGTTCTCCTAAACTCTAGAAGATTAGTTTCCCTTTCAGTTAAGTTGTTTTAAGCATGTATCGTCAAATCTCCTTGATTCTAGGAATTGTTTCGAACTGTTTCCTTAGAATCTTGAAGATTTGATCTAGATTTGATTGAAGATTAGTTTTCTTTTCAGTTAAGTTGTTTTAGGCATGTATCGTCAAATCTCCATGATTCTAGGAATTGTTTCGAATTGTTTCCTTAGAATCTTGAAGATTTGATCTAGATTGATTTGATTGGGTTGGTAGGATTTTGGAAGCTCCTGAGGATGCCTATATAAGCACTCCTCAGGAGCAATAGGGAAGAGGAGGGAGTTATATTGTGTAAGTTTAGAGAGCTTATGAATGTTGGCCAGGCATAGGTACGTTTATGCCAGTAAACTTGGGGGCTGATAACCTCTTAAGTTTGGGCGTGCGGTTCGAAGGACTAATAATCCTGAGACCACGTTCTTCATAATAACAGTGAGGCATTCTTCATTTCTTGTGTGTTAGATCCTAATTACCATGCTCGTGTGTTACTGAAAACGGTTCGGGAGGATCAATTGTGGTGTTGGAGCGGATCGCGCGGAGGAGTTGGTGAATGTTTTGGAGTCCTTGACCGGGGACCCTAACAAATTGGTGCTTTAATTGAGATGAGTTGCTTGGAGATCTCTATGCTTCAAGCGGGGTAATCACGAGCAAACCTTACTTTGATTCTCTTCGTTGAGATTGTTATAGTTAGAAGTTGTTTGTTCTTGTTGGAGTTATTATTTGAGGTGGGGGTTTGATCTTCTTCTGGAGAGAACCCAAGGTCAGAAGTTGTCTGTGCAAAGTTCTTCGTGGGAGGGGTTTCGATCTTCATTTTGGAGAGAACCCAAGGTTGGACTTGTTGTTGCAGCCCATATTTTAATTGAGGCCGAATCAAGTACTTTTCCATCCAACCGAGACCGCTTTGAAGCTTTGGAGTCATCCACTCTTTGGATGAAGGAGCAGATGGCGGAGACTACCACCAACATGACTCACATGCAAGGAGCCATCACTTCCATCACTAATGTTACGGAGGAGAATATGAAGGCGGTAGAAGGCATGGGACGAGACTTGCAAGCAATATTGGCAAGACTTGGAGGAGGAGCGAATGGGGCCAACCGCGGACAAACCCCAAGGGTGGAAGAGGAGCAACTCGTTGATGGGAGGGAAACTCACATTTCTAAGTCCACAAGGGGAGAGCCTAGACCAAGGCAACCTCTTAGATTGGGCGGGCGTGTAGAGAATGAGCACGAGGTAGTGGAAAGGTAGCTGCGAGAGGAGGAGTCTGACCGTGATGTTGATATCCATGCAAGGATGGAGGAAAGACTCGGTGGGAGTCGGTATGGGGAAGAAATGTCCTATGGCCGGATCCATGAAGATGCTAGAAGACATGAGAGACCGAGAAGAGACCACCACTATCATGATGAAGATGAAGGAAATCGGTTTAACCACCGAGGACCTAGAAGGCCACATTACCATGGAGGTGACTATGAAGATGATGATGGAAATCGGTTTAACAACCGAGGACCAAGGAGACCAAAAATTGACTTCCCTAAGTTCAATGGTGGTGACCCTCATGAGTGGCTCGATAAGGCGGACCACTATTTTCATATATATGAAGTACCAAGGACAGAGAGAGTGGCCACGGCATGTTTCTTCCTTGATGGGAAGGCAAGCAAATGGTGGAGATGGATACGGGCCCAATATGAGAAGGAAGGAAGAAGGCTTGGGTGGATGGCATTCGAGAGAGAGCTGCTTATGCAAGTTGGACCTTCACCCATTATCAACCATCATGGCCAGCTAGCTAAGCTCAAACAAGATGGCAAGGTGCATGCGTATGTGGAGGAATTTCGACAACTCCAAACCTTAGTGAGGGGTTGGTCTGAGGAGACACTTATCGGCACTTTTGTGGATGGTCTAAAATCATGGATTGCCAAGGAGCTCAAGTTGAAGTAGCCCACTAGGCTGCAAGAAGCAATGAGGATGGCTGAAATCCTTGAAGAAAGTCATCACTTCGAGAAAAGACACGTGAAGGACCAAGTGGCTAATAAGGTTTATAAACCCTTGTATTCTACGGGGTCTTGGAAAGGAAAGGAGGGGACTACGGGAGATTCAAGGAGCAAAGGGAAAGAAGTCAAGAAGCTTAGTCGTGAGGAGCTTGATGAGTACATAAAGAAGGGCTTATGCTTCAAATGTGGTGAAAAGTGGAGCCGTGATCACCAATGCAAGAAAGCCAAGGTCATGTGTATGATCGGGATAGAGGAGGAGCAATTGGGGGAGACAAGTGAGGAAGAGCACGGGCATGAGGAGTCCTCTAGCGATGAGGAAAGTGAGGAAGCCAAGTTGAGCCTCAATGCCATGTCCAGCGTACAAAAGCCCTCAACCATGTGACTTATGGCTTGGGTTGGCAAGCATGAAATGACATTATTGGTGGATAGTGGGTCTACCCACAACTTCATCAATTCCCACATCCTTTCTAAGGTGGGATTGCAT
Source organism: Calamus simplicifolius (assembly GCA_900491605.1). Taxonomy (NCBI): domain Eukaryota; kingdom Viridiplantae; phylum Streptophyta; class Magnoliopsida; order Arecales; family Arecaceae; genus Calamus; species Calamus simplicifolius. Next base: position 607,725 of record UESW01004535.1, on the reverse strand, counting down.
GGGGAAGAAGTTGAGCCATTCGATGTGAAGGTGGCAAACGGGGAAAAGCTAAGGTGCGAGATGGTAGTGCGAACCGTGAAGATGAATGTCCAAGGCATCACATACTTTCATTGGTGGGGCTAGATGTTGTCTTGGGCAATGCATGGCTAAGAGGCATTGGCAAGGTCGTCACCGACTATGAGAAGATGACTATGGAGTTCAAGCTTGGAGGGAAGAAGAGGACGTGGATAGCTCTAGCATCAAAAGAGCCAAGGCCTTGCGAGGCCAATGTGTTTGAAAAACTAGGCAAGGGTGGGGCTCATTGCTTCGCCATAGTGATGGGCCAAAACCGAGGAGATGAAGGGCAAGAAGAGAAGTATAGTGATGGAAATGAGGAGCTGCCCCAAGGTATGAAGACGGTTTTAGAAAGACACAAGGAAGTATTGGAGGTACCTACTTCATTATCACCAAGTAGGGAATTTGATCATCGCATTGTGCTGAAAGATGTGAGCAAACCAGTGAATATGCCACCATACCGGTATGCTCACTTTCAAAAGGGTGAGATCGAAAGATAAGTGGAGGAGATGTTGGCTAGTGGCTTAATTCGACCAAGCACTAGTCCCTTTTAATCACCGGTGTTGCTTGTGAGGAAGAAGGATGGAAGTTGGCGTTTTTGCACCGACTACCGAGCATTGAATGAGGCAACAGTGAGGGATATATTTCCCATACTAACAGTGGACGAGATGCTTGATGAGTTGCATGGGGTTCATGTGTTCACCAAGCTAGATTTAAGGGTCGGATACCATCAAATCCGGATGAAAGAGGAAGATACCCATAAGACGGCATTTAGGACTCATTCCGGTCACTATGAGTACCTAGTGATGCCTTTTGGGCTGTGCAATGCCCCCTCAACTTTTCAAGCGGCTATTAATTCCATATTTAACCCATTCTTCAGGAAGTTTGTATTAGAATTCTTCGATGACATCTTGGTGTACTCGAAGAATGTGGAGGAACACTTGGAGCAATTGGAGCGAGTATTGATGATCTTGAAGGAGCACCACTTCTTCATCAAGGCTTCCAAATGCGCTGTTATGTAAGAAGAGCTGGAGTACCTTGGCCACATCATATCGGGCCAAGGAGTAAAAGTGGACCAGCGGAAGGTAGAAGCTATGGTGGATTGGCCCTTACCCAAGGATGTGTCGGCTCTACGAGGATTCCTTGGTTTGACGGGCTACTATCGAAGGTTCGTGCAAGGCTATAGATTGATAGCCAAGCCACTTACCTCCATGTTAAAAAAGGAGGGCTTCGAGTGGACCGAAGATGGAAGGAGAGCTTTTGAGAACTTGAAGAGAGCCATGACCAAGACACCCGTCTTGGCCTTGCCTGACTTCAAGAAACCATTTGAAGTATATACTGATGCAAGTGGAGAAGGGATTGGGGCGGTACTAGCTCAAGAAAGGAGGCCCATAGCTTATATCTCCAAGGCCTTAGGGCCAATGAAGAAAGCATGGAGCACTTATGCAAGAGAAATGTTGGCGGTTGTGCATGCGGTGAAGGTGTGGAGACCTTACCTCTTGGAAGAAAGTTTACTATAGTGACCGATCAACAAGCATTAAGACACTTGCTAGAACAAAAGATCGTGACGCCAGAGCAACAGAAGTTTCTTGTGAAGCTTCTGGGGTTCGAGTATGACATTATATATCAGCTTGGCAAGGAGAATAAGGTGGCTGATGCGTTGTCAAGGAAGGAGGGAAGTCCAATGATGTGGACTTTGTATGAAGATGAGGCTGAACATATGGCCTTGAGTGGAGCTGAATGGAGGATATGGGACGAGCTTAGAGAGGCCGTGGAGTTGGATGCAAGGTCTCAAGAGATCATAGAGAAGCTTGAGAGTCCATGTAATGGGGTGACCGGATTCAAATGGCGTGATGGGCTTATCTACTACAAGTCCTATGTCTATGTGCTCGACGTACCAAACCTGAGGAAGGAGATTCTCACTTACTTCCACCATAGCAAAGAAGGTGGTCATTCGGGATGGCTTAGGACCTATATAAAGATCAAGCATTTCTTCTATTGGGAGGGCCTAAAGAGAAGTGTGAAGAAGTGGGTGGCGGAATGTGACGTATGTCAAAAGGTCAAACATGATACGAAGGCCCCTACAGGTCTCTTGCAGCCCTTACCCATACCGGAAGCTATATGGGAAGACTTATCCATGGATTTTGTGGAGGGCTTGCCCGCAAGTCAAGGGTACGAAGTGATCTTGGTGGTCGTGGATCGCTTAAGTAAGTATGCTCACTTCATACCCCTTAAGCATCCATTTACAATGAAGAGTGTGGCTAAGGCCTTTGTGGACAACGTGGTGAAGCTCCATGGTTTCCCTAGAACCATTGTTACGGACCGGGATCGGGTGTTCATGAGCTCCTTTTGGAAGGAAGTGTTTGCACTGCAAGGAGCAAAATGAAGACAAGTTCTTCATACCATCCGCAGACCGATGGCCAAACAGAGGTGGTCAACCGTACATTAGAACAATACTTGAGATGCTATTGCCATGATGAGCAAGCAAGGTGGATGGACTACATGTCATGGGTGGAATATTGGTATAATACAATATACCACTCTTCCATCATACTTAGCCCATTTGAAGTGGTGTATGGAAGGAAGCCTCCTACCTTGGTGGCTTATGAGAGGGGTACGGCTAAGAATGCGAAAGTGGAGGAAGCCTTGATCACTAGAGACGAGATACTAGCCAAGGCAAAGAGGGAGCTTAAGAAGGCCCAATCGAGCATGAAGAAATATTATGATAAAAGGAGAAGGCTAGAAGGGTTTGATCCCGGGGACTTTGTGTACTTGAAGCTTCAACCCTATGGCCAAAAGACAATGAAGAGAAAGGCAAGCTACAAGCTAGAGAAAAGGTACTATGGACCATTTAAAGTGGCTGCCCGTGTCGGAGAAGTTGCGTATCGGCTGGAATTACCACCAACCTCAAGATTTCATCCAGTGTTTCATGTGTCTCTCCTCAAGAGACGAGTTGGGGATCCTAGCTTTATTGTAGAGGAATTGCCTTCCTTCAATGAGGAAGGTAGAATGCTACTACAGCCCACAACGATTCTTGAATACAAAATGGTGCCACGTGGGAGGATTAGAAGGAAGATCTGGAGAGTATTGGTGCAATGAGAGGGCTACCTAGAGAGGAAGCAACCTGAGAGGATTATGATGATATAGCCTTAAGGTTCCCACAATTTATCCTTGAGGACAAGGGTACACTTAATGGAAGGGGGAATGAAAGGATCTCAAGCGAAGACCATGGCCTACACGGCCACGATGGGGAGGATAAGTTGCGAGATGCGACCCCAGTGACAGGCGGCAGTGCCACCGTGTAGGGCGGCGGACGGCGGCGAGATCAAGTGCATTATGGAGATATCTTCAGAGATTGATTTCCTTATGGGGAGTGATTGAATAAATCATATCTTCTAGATTTAGGATGTTTCTCCTAAACTCTAGAAGGTGATTGAATAAATCATATCTTTTAGATTTAGGATGTTTCTCCTAAACTCTAGAAGGTGATTGAATAAATCATATCTTCTAGATTTAGGATGTTTCTCCTAAACTCTAGAAGATTAGTTTTCCTTTAGTTAAGTTGTTTTAGGCATGTATCGTCAAATCTCCTTGATTCTAGGAATTGTTTCGAATTGTTTCCTTAGAATCTTGAAGATTTGATCTAGATTTGATTGAAGATTAGTTTCCTTTTCAGTTAAGTTATTTTAGGCATGTATCGTCAAATCTCCATGATTCTAGAAATTATTTCGAATTGTTTCCTTAGAATCTTGAAGATTTGATCTAGATTTGATTTGATTGGATTGGTAGGATTTTGGAAGCTCCTGAGGATGCCTATATAAGCACTCCTCAGGAGCAATAGGGAAGAGGGGGGAGTTATATTGTGTAAGCTTAGAGAGCTTATGAATGTTGGCCAGGTATAGGCACGTTTATACCAGTAAACTTGGGGGCTGATAACCTCTTAAGTTTAAGCGTGCTTGGACTAATAACCCTTGTACGAGTGTTCTTGTGATCTGGTGGTTCAAAGGACTAATAATCCTGAGACCATGTTCTTCGTAATAACAGTAAGGCATTCTTCATTTCTTGTATGTTAGATCCTAATTACCACGCTCGTGTGTTACTGGAAACGGTTCGGGAGGATCAATTGTGGTGTTGAAGCGGATCGCGCGGAGGAGTTGGTGAATGTTTTGGAGTCCTTGACCGGGGACCCTAACAGATCTATTATTCAAGATGTTCGAGGCAACTCGGGCGAAAATGATGTTTGACAAGAGGAGCTGGAGCTCGGCCCTGCCGAAATTTGAAAAATTAGCTCGTCCCTACCGAGGTTTAAGGGATGCTCGGCCCTACTGAGGCTCAAAGGACTAACTTAGCCCTGCCGAGGTTCGAAGACTTAGCTCGGCCTCACTGAGATTTGGGGAATGCTCGGCCCTGCCGAGGCTCAGAGAGATAGTTCGGCTCTGCCGAGGCTTGGAGAACTAACTCGCCCTACCAAGGTTCGAAGATTCAGCTTGACCTTACCGAGGTTTGGAGAATGCAGTTGGTGCAGTTATCCTTTACTGTGATGGAGAGTGAACCTCTTCTGAGTCTCAGTTGATCGACCATAGTTCAAAGGTGGGCCCCACTGCTGTTACATTAGCCGATTGATGCAGAGACAGTTTTACCCCGCATCAATATTTAATTTGGTCTTGCTTGGATCCTTGAAAAAACAATATATATATATATAGAGAGAGAGAGAGAGAAAGAGAACTGATCTAATCCAACTAGCTAATATTTTGGATCTGCAACCAAAAATCATGACCTAAAAATATAATTAAGCTAGGTATAAATCATGGTTGCCTTGATAAGGAACTGGCCCTCTTGCAAGTCTTGTCTTTAGGTCCAAATTAAGCCTTGATTTAATAGGGCCTTAGAACTTTATCCAGACATAGCTTAATTATTATTTTTTTAAATACAACATTTCAAAATTGCTAAATTTCATAAATACCTTATGTGGATCATTACTCTTGAAAATGAAATTTTGTTTAAGAATTGTAAAGTTTTCTATAAATATTATTTTATATTTCATTAACTTACATAAATATTTATTTTAATAATACTCATCAATATTTATTATTTCAATATTAATATTGTATTGTTAATATTAAAATATTTATATATTTTTAATAAATATTATTTTATTTAAAAAAATTTATTTAATAATAAAATAAAATATTTATAAATAATATTATAAACATCTCTAATTAAATTTATATTTAGTATAAATATATCAATAATTAATAACAATTTTATTTATAAAACTTATAAATTTTTATTATTATAAAATTTAAAATAATATTTAATTATATAAATTAATAATATATTTTAATTTAATATATTTATACTAGTAGTATATTATTAGTAATATATTTAACAAACATATTATAATATTATTATTTTTAATAAATGCTATTTTCATTTATGTAATATTAATTAATAAATGATATTTATGTAATATATATTTAATAATATATAAATTAAATTAAATTATAATTTTTTAAAATAAATATTCAATATAAAATAAAATAATATTTTGTAATATTTATGTAAATATTTTAGCTTGTAAAGAAAATTAAATATTTTGACTGCTTCTAAGGTAATTTTCAAATGGGATTTATAAATATACCTCTAGAGGTAAAATTTGTAAATGATTACTTTGAGAATTTATAAATTCTATAGAAGTTTAAAATTTTCTTTTGAAAGTAGACAAATAAGAAATTTTGATTTTGGAATTATAAAATCCTCACTCTAAATGAAATCCTTCCTAAAAATTTCCATCCAATGCACCTTTAATTCAAGTGGGTTGTTGGCATTAGAAGATTCTTATGCTAACTTAGATCAGATGATGGTGGGGCAATTATATATATTTAAGGCTCTATTCTTCACCAGATAAGTTTGATAAGCAAGTTGGTCAACTTTCTCATATATCAACTTACAAATATTTCATAATTTTTTTATTAATATTATTATTTTTCTTTTTCCTGCTCTTGACCTTGCTTTTTTTTTTTCATGATAGATTTTGATTGTGTAAAATGAAGAACAAATCGAAAGCTAGTCTCTACCCACAATGCACAGTCTAGGCATTTCATAACCTTTCATTCGATCGCTACCACCATTATTTTTATATATATCATGTTTGTTTTCCTTTCTTGCTTGGACCCCTATGGTCATGTTTGATGAAAGATTTCAAGAATATAATCTTTATCCTCTTTTTGCCTTTTGACCACTTTTTGGTACTACCTTAAAAAACTACACGAAGATGCTTAGCGGTTCAAAGCACACGAAGACTTAGCAACTTATCCAAAAAGGTTATAATGCAAAAAAAATAAAATATTGGTAATAAATAATAAAGCCACTTCCGAATGTATAAAAGGATATGAATAAATTATTTTTTCATCTAAGTATTAGTTAGGTAATATGCTTATTTGGCTACATTTTGAAGGATCAGCACTTAAAATAAACCAGATTTAGATTGAACAATGGAGGTCTCAAAGCAATAATCTAAGTTATTTGATGTGATTTATTGCATCTAAAATATTTATAAATAAAATTGTATAATTTGAAGATTCTTATCCTATGTATTAAGTAATTAAAAAATTAAATAGTTTGAATACATATTTTTTTGATCTAGAGATTCAACTCATCTAATTTTTAGTATACAAGTATTTAAAAGGTAATAGATCATATATAAAGGCTTAGATAATTAATGTAGGATCCTTATCTTTCAATCTAGATTTAAAACATATATGAATAAAGATCTTTTTGACTATAGCCAAGTCAAGCTCTATACATAATTTTTTTCTTTAAAAAAAAAAACTTTCATCCTTTTGTTTAACCAAAGTTTTTAATCAAAGCGATTTCCCATAGAGTTTAGAAGGAGATGAGCATTTTCTTTTGAATCTAAAAGTTTACAAACATAAGCAAATCATATAAAGAAAGGATTTGTAGAGACTAAAAATTAAGGCATTTCATTTTCCTCCTATAAAAAGCATTTCTTCCTTTAATATAAGTCACCCTCTACTTGTATTTTAAGAACAAATGCAGAAGATAGTGTGTATGGATAGAGAGGGTGTGTATATAAAAGATGGACTTTTACCTCTCATTATATGAATAAAAAAATAAATAATATATATATATATATATATATATAATATCAAATAAAGTCAAGTTTATATTTGGTCATTTTCCCCATGATTGGATTCATATAGTTTATTAATTCTAAGGATAAAAAAAAGTAGAAAAAGATGAGGAGCTATAGGATCCATATAAATTGAAGGATGAAGAAAATGATTGAATTCAATACTTAATTATATTTAAATTTTAATTATATGAGATAATGTACTTAAAATAAAATCGATCACATTAATTATAAAATGTATATGTTAAAATTTATATAGATGGAATTGATGGATTTTAGTACTTAAATTGCAGTGAAAACATGATGTCATGTTATTTCAATCTTTATTTTTTTAAGTCTCTTTGATATACATAATTTTTTTTTCTTTTTAAGCTCTTCTACCAGTAATAATCATATCTAACCGCCTGCTTCATTATTAATTTTGGAGCAAAAAACCACAAAGTTTTTCTCTTTATATATTTACGATCGCACATATATTAGTTAGGAGGGTTCTGATTTTTCAAAAGTTTAGAAGCTTTCTTGAGAATGTTTAAAAATATTAAAATTTTTCTTCCTTAAAACTGATCCAAAAAAAAATCAAATACTATAATATATAATAACAATGATATAATACACCAGCATAATCAATGACACATAAAATATTTTGTAAAAATACTGGTCCCCTACTATTTCTTGGAAGAAATGCACAAACTGTCTTGGGAGATGCGATATATTGAGGAGTGGTTTATTTATGTTGTCTCATATGTCAGTGCTAGCCTTCTAAGTAATTCCGGGTGGATTCCTGCTCAGGAAACCAAAGAATTATTATTATTTAATTAATTTTTATTTTATTTTTTTTTTTCAAACCAAGGAAAGCGCAAGGGGGCTAATTTAGACGACCATGGGTACAATGAGAACGAGTCAACCACGGATGGGGGATCGACATGGCTTACCACTCTTGCGATCTTCCACGGTTGCCATAACTCCCATTTTAAGGCAACCATTACGTCATAGTGTATTTTCTCACATAATTTATGTCATGCCTTGACTTCTGGGTGCTGACATACTTTTACGGTCCATGTAAGCGAGTTAATGGACAACGTAACTTTGCAATTAAGTTACCACTACTTGACTTCAACTTCTTGGCTTCAGACCAGCAATTTTATACTGATCACACGATCACAAAAAATATGGTCTGTTTGGAGTTCTCAGACGACCATCTCGAGTCCAGATTAAATTTTAAGTCGTCCAAGCACTATGATAAAGGAACTGGTGCGTCTTCTAGCCAGAGTCCATTATGGTGTGGCAACTAACCAGATTGAAAACTATGAAATTAATGAGACAAGCGAAAATAAACAAGTGGGAGGACGGTGGTTGTCTGAGAGTGATAAAGCGGTTCTTTCTCAGGCTGGTGTCGGCATTTGTTCAATTACATATGGCCGACAACGGCTCAGTAGAGTCCAAGACCATGAACGAGAAGAAGTGGTTGGCTCATGGGGCGGTAAGGTAGATCACTAGCTTGTTGAATTTTTTTTTAAAAAAAATCTTTCTTTTTAAGGAAAAGTTAGAAAAATTTTTGTCCCCACGTAACCGCGTGCGCAAAATCATGGTCATTAAGGTGATATGCCGGGAAAAAAACTATAATAATGCCTCATGCGATCGCAGTTTAAAAAAAAAAAAAAAAAAACTTCACTGCCTTTTTCAACGCAATACGGCTGGTGGGGAAATTTCTATTTGCACCGCCCAATTGCTCTCCACACCCTCCCTCACTTAAAAAAAAAAAAAAAAAAAAAAAAACAACATCTTAACTATCCTTCCCTCTTTTCTCTCCACACCCATCGCTCTCATCTCCTCTTCCTCCCTTTTGGCACAGCCCCCATCTCCTCCCCTCCCAGCAACTTTCCCCCATCTCCTTTTCTTCCCAACAATGCTTTCTAGATCGGTCTCCTCTCGGGCATCGCTCTCTTCCTTCGGACTCGTCTTCTCTTCGGCACCGCCTCCTTTCCCCTTCCTAGCACCATCTCCTTCCCTTTCATCTCCTCGCCCTTCCCCAGCACCCTCCTTTTCAGTACCGTTCGGCTAAACAGGACCGAACAGAGAGCCTCTATTTAGTTCTGTTTGGCTGAACAGAAGGCCTTCATTTGGTCATGTTTAACCGAACGAAGGCCCTTCGTTCGGTCAAACAGGACCAAACAGAAGCCCTCCGTTCGGTTCTGTTTGACCGAATGGTACCGAAAGGGAGGAGGATGCCGGAAGCCGAAGAGGATCATGCCGAAAAGCCGAGGAGAGGAACCGAAAGAGAACAAGTATCAAAAAATAGGAGGTTCCGGGAAAGGAAGAGGAGACGAGAGGGAAGGGGGTGATGCCCGAAAGAGTGAAGGAGGCAGTGCCAGAGAGAAGATGTTTAGGGGAGGAGGGGCGGGAGGTGTGGAGAGGGAAAAAAAAAGGTTCTAGATATAGGCCCCAACGCGCCCTAATTATTTGTGCTCCTGCTTTTTAATTTTTAATTTTTAATTTTAATTATTTTTTTTATTTATTTTTTTTCCAACATCATGCGAGTGTAAAAGAAATGGATTTCACATCTATACAACCAGAGTCATAACTGAAGGATCGAATCCAACAAAACCGTTGTACCTTGGAAACAACTTACCAATGGCTTACATAAGGGAACAAAATTTGTTCTTGAAATAGTATGATACACACTTTGATCTAAACATATTTCATTATTTTTTCTAAATTTAATTTTTTCATCTTCATAAGCAGCATTCTAATGGCTAATCTCCTAGTCCTAGAAATTATCAAAAAGAAAGGAAAATAGTATTATTGTTATGGTAATCATGTTAGAACTTGATGATCTGCTTATGAAAGTTTTATTTTTAAAACAACTTATTTTCTGCAGTTTTAATAGTTTTGAAAACAGAATTAAAATTTAAAAAGATTTTAATATTACAAAAATTTGTGAAAAATTAGTTTTTTAGAAAAACAAAATTCTACTATGAAATTAATGTAGAAAAACAAAAATTCTATTGCTCTAAGTTCATGCAGAAAAATAGAAATTCTGCTATTTTGAAATCTATGAAAAAAAATTGCTACTTTGAAATTTGTTCAGAATTTTTTAAAAATTAATTTTTTGCTGCTTTAATTTTTAGCCCAAAATTAAATTGCTATTGCATGGAAAAGAGTGTAGTTTTCATAAAATAAAAATCTAAATTTCAAATTAATTTTTTTGCAACTTTAATATCCATGTACAATTAAAAATTAATCATTCATTTTGAAATTTAAAATTTGAAAGTTTAAATTATAAATTCTAAAAATTATAAATTTTGAAAATTCAAAACTTTGAAATTCAAGTTCAAATTTGAATTTACCTGAATAATTTTGTACTTAGCTGTTATTGTTAAATTTATTTTCTATATTCAAATTTAAATTTAGAAATTATTTGGAAGCCACTGATTAGAATTCAAACTATAAGTTAAACCCTGAATCTTGTGTTGTACAAAACTAACTAAGCAACTCAATCATTTATAAAATGGCTTCAGACAACTTTAGTGCCTGAAAGTACATTATGATGAAATTCAAATCTCAAATAAACATGGTAGTAGGTGGCAATGGATCTTCATTCATGGCAATCAATCCAAAATCCCCAGTAAAATTAACATAATCATTTATGATTGATAGCTTGATTGATAAACTAACGTTCATATTTATCTTGACCATTCCTTGTTCTCCATCTTTTAAGAACTATGGGGGAGATGTAACATTTGAGAGAAAGGAGATTGCTAGTTAGGTCATTAGACACATAGTATTGATAAGGGTTGTTACACTAGTATTTGTTTTCACTATGCCGATTTACTAGTAAAGCTTGATACATCAGTACATAAATGTAGATGCGATTGATATTGCCAGAAACTTGATTCACCAATGTTGTTACCATGATTCTAGGATTTTGGCATCAAAATGATGTAATCTAATGCTGAGATAAGATAAAAGATAGAAAACTTTTTATATGTTGTTACTATATAATTTGATGGCATGTGCTACTGTGTGGTTTATTTTCATCAAATACATTATTTCTATATCAGATTTATATTTTATATTCATTATAATTGCATATCCATATATGTATATGCTGGTATTTTTACTTGGCTTGTTCGCTCATAACAACTTATCATATTTTTCAGATACCAAGGATGTTGATGCTAATTAAGTATGATTATAAACTGGGTGAAAAGTAAAGGATAGATTAGTTCGTATGTTTTTGTGCCGAAATTGTATGATGATGATGGATTGTAAAACTTTTAGTTATTGATGTGGCTAGTAAAAGCCACTTGGTAATCCAATAGTAATCGGCCCCTAAGCGATCCCAGGGCGGGTCCTAGGCGGCCTCGATAGTAATCGGCTCCTTTGCGGCCTCAATGGTAATCAGCTCCTAGGCGGGGGTTGCTTTTCTAGAATCTCACAGATTTAACAAGATAAGAGACGTCAATTTTGACATCATCCTCAAAGGATCCCAGCCCAAAAAGTCATTAGATGAATTTAATGACTCTAGCTAAATAAGCACCAAAAGGTGATTACCTGCCATAAAGTATCAATCACTTCGAGTAAGAAAAGCCACTAAGGCCCAAAAAGTCATTAGACGAATTTAATGACTCTAGCTAAATAAGCACCAAAAGGTGATTATCTACCATAAAGTATCAATCACTTCAAGTCAGAAAAGCCACTAAGGCCCAAAAAGTCATTAGACAAATTTAATGACTCTGGCTAAATAAGCATCAAAAGGTGATTACCTGCCATAAAGTATCAATCACTTCGAGTCAGAAAAGCCATTAAGGCCCAAAAAGTCATTTAATGAATTTAATGACTCTGGCTAAATAAGCATCAAAAGGTGATTACCCGCCATAAAGTATCAATCACCTCAGAAAAGCCACTAAAGCCCAAAAAGTCATTAGAAGAATTTAATGACTCTGACTAAATAAGCATTAAAAAGATAATTATTGTTGACCCAATTATTAATTTTGATGATTAATAAATGACATGAGTATATCCATTATGTTTTAACAAGGGTTTCAGGCATTAAAAATATTTGATCAATCAAAATGTATAAAGAACCTTGTTTTCAATCAAATGCCAGAAGTATTTTTCAAAATTCAGAGCCTGGAGTCGACACCTAGTTGGTCTGGAGCCGACCCCATGGCGGATCAGATGTTTTCCTAATTTTTGGCATGGTCTGGAGTCGACACCTAGAGTTTCGGAGCCGACTCCAACCTGAGACACCAAAAAGAGTATTCTGTTTCAGTTTCCGGAGTCGACACCAAGTTTTTGGGAGCCGACACTTACAGTCTCTGGAGCCGACTCTAACCTAAGTACAGAAAGTGTGTTTTCTTGAGCATTTCTAGAGCCGACACCTTATGGATTTCAGAGTCGACACCCGAAAGCGGCGAGTCGATACTCAACTTTTTCGGAGCCGACTCCTCAACAAACTTTTACTTTCTATTTTTGGATACTCGAGTTGGAGTCAACACCTGAAAAGTTGGAGCCGACTCCAACCTGTTAGGAACGGATTTTCAAAATGTCAAAACGGCCTCCAACGGTAACATTTTCTCACCTAATCTCTAACGGCTACTTTTCTTGTGTGTAGGAGGAATCCAAGGACAGAAATAATGGCTAGTTTTTCACATAATCATGGATTAAGGAGAATCTATAAAAAGGGAGACCGTCCGTTTGAAAAAAAATAGAGAGAAAATAAATTTAAAAATCCGAGAAGTCTTGAGCAAGAAATCAAAGAGGAAAGAGTCAAAGTTCAAATCCATCAATTACAGAAAGTTCAAAGAGAAATCCAAAGCATTCAAGCTCAAAATTGAAGTATTTCTCAAGTAAAGAAAAAGAGAGCAAAAGCCCTGATTTTCCCAACTTCTCATCTACAATCCTTGTGAAGAATCTGAGCTGAGGCCTGATTCAACCCTTCAAGAGAGAAGAGGAAAAGAAGAAAAGAAGAAAAGCTCACATCAAATTCGCTTCAAACAGGCTTTTCTAATCTTTGTTTACTTATATTGCTTATTTGCTCGTTTAAGGAGCTTTGCATTGTTGTAAACTTTAAATCAATTTGGTGTTTGCTAATTCAATCAGGGGGATTGAATTAGTTGAGGTAGTTTACCTTGGGAACAAGCTAGATTAGCTTGGGTTTGGGTTTTGTGCTGGTGAGCCCGAAAAACCGGCTGGGTTCGTTGTGACCCCGTGTAAAACAACAAGTTGGAGTTGTGAGCTTGTAAAACAACTCAACTGTAATCAGTGGATTATAGTGTGGACCCAAGGGTTACTTGAGAGTGGACGTAGGTGTTGGATACACCGAACCACTATAAATATCTCATGTTTGTCGTGCTCTTGTCTCTATCTCTCTCTTACTATGCTTTAAATTATTGCTTCATTCTCTAGCATACTTAATCTTTGTGAAATTTGGTTTTAAGTTTTAAAGTGTTAATTTTTTTTTAAAGAACCCAATTCACCCCTCCCCCCCTCTTGGGTTGCCATCTGGGCCAACAATTAGTATCAGAGCAAGTGCTCATTGTTTATTTGATCACATAATCAAGAGCTAAAGATCCAAATGGCAGCTCAAGCTGGATCTTCATTTGCTGAAGGTCATTCTACTAATAGACCTCCTTTGTTTAATGGTTCCAACTATTCATATTGGAAAGCAAGAATGAGGATATTCATTCAAGCTTCAGATTATGAATTATGGAGTGTCATAATTGATGGACCTAGCACACCCACACACATGATTGATTGTTCTATTGTTCCTAAGCCCGAAAGGGATTGGAATGATAATGATAAGAAAATGGTTCAGCTCAATGCTAAGGCCATGAATGTTTTATATTGTTCCTTAAATGCAAACGAATTTAATCGTATCTCTACATGTAATTTCGCAAAAGAAATATGGGATAGATTAGAGGTTACCCATGAGGGTACAAATCAAGTTAAAGAATCTAAGATTAATATTCTTGTTCATAAGTATGAATTGTTTAGCATGGAACAAACTGAAACTATAGCATGCATGTATACTAGATTCACCGATATTGTAAATGGTCTAAAAAGTCTTGGCAAGACCTACACTAACTCTGAATTGGTTCGTAAAATTCTCAGGTCACTTCCAATGACATGGGAAGCAAAGGTGACAGCAATCCAAGAAGCCAAGGACCTCAACACTTTACCTTTGAAGGAGCTACTTGGGTCACTAATGACCAATGAGTTAACCATAAAGCAGTACATAGAGGAAGAAGTTAAAAAGAAGAAGACTATAGCTCTTAAGGTTGCAGAAATTAAGGAAAGCAGTAGTGAGAATGAAGATGATGATGAGATAGCTCTTCTTGCTAGAAAGTTTAAGAAATTTATGAGAAGAAGGTAACCCTTTCATAAAAGGAAATCGGGAATTAAGATGGAAGGCGAAAAAGAAAAAGAAAAGGAAAAGAACAAAGACAAAGAGAAAGACCCCCTAATTTGCTATGAGTGTAAGAAACCGGGGCACTTTAGATATGATTGTCCTCAACTAAAAAAGACCTACAAGAAGAAGAAAAAGGCATACATTGCAACATGGAGCGACAGCGATGAATCCTCTTCTGAGGAGGAACAAAAGGAAGTTGCAAACATCTGTCTTGTGGCAACAGAGGATGATGAGGTAAGTACTAAAGCTAATGACTTTACTTTTGAAGAATTGTTTGAAGCATTCAATGAACTAGTTGATGATTTTAAAGCCTTGAAAAAGAAAAACAAATCATTGAAAAATGATAATTTAAATTTTATCAAAGAAAAAGATAATCTTACTCACGAAGTTGAAAAATTGAAATCAGAAAATAAAGTTTTGATTGAAGAAAAAGGATCAATTTCCAATGAAAATGATAGATTAAAGAAGGAAGTTGATAAATACAAAAATATAGTTGATAAATTTACATATAGTTCTGAAAAACTTAATTTATTATTGAGTAATCAAAGAGCTATATTTGATAAGGCTGGATTAGGTTATAGGCCTAATATAAAACAAAGTATGTCAAAAACTTCTTTAGAAAAGAACAAGATAAAAATGAAGTTTCATGTCATTGTTGTAACAAAAAGGGACACAAAGCCTTTGAATGTAATTTAAAGAAATTAACAAGAATTTAAGCAGTAAAGGAAGGAAAATATGGGTTCCAAAAGGAACAATCTTTATTGCTACTAACCATGAAGGACCCAAGAAAGCTTGGGTACCTAAACAGAAAGTTTGATCACTTTGCAGGAGTGTCTTGCAGCCAAAAGATCAAAACAAAATGGTATCTTGATAGCGGCTGCTCAAGACACATGACGGGTGATAAGGATCAATTCATCACCCTTGAAGATAAAGAGGAGTTGTCACTTTTGAAGATAATGGTAAAGGCCATATTATGGGATTTGGTAAAATTCAGATAACTCCCTCTACTTTTATTGAAAATGTCTTATATGTAGATGGTTTAAAGCATAACTTAATCAGTATTAACCAATTGTGTGATAAAGGTTTCAAAGTTTCATTTGAAGTTTATATCTGCACTGTTTCTAATCCCATTGACAATAGCATTATATTTGTTGGTAATAGAAATGGCAATGTATACTTAATTGATTTAAACAATTTGTCTACTAGAAATCATTGCTTAGTAGCTAATAATGCTAATGTAAATGAGATTGGATGGTTATGGCATCGTAGATTAGGTCATGCAAGCACACACCTAATTTCAAAATTAATCAGAATGAACTTAGTTAAAGGACTTCCGAAGTTAGATTTTGAAAACAACAGAATTTGTGATGCATGTCAATTTGGAAAACAAACTAGAAACTCTTTCAAATCTAAAAATGTTGTTTCCACTTCTAGGCCATTAGAACTACTTCACATGGACCTTTTTGGACCTACTAGAACAACAAGTCTAGAAGGAAAGAAATATGGTCTTGTGATAGTAGATGATTATTCTAGATACACTTGGGTATTATTTTTGCTCATAAGGATGAGATTTTCTCAAAATTTCTGAAGTTTTTCAAGAAAGTCACTAATGAGAAAAAAACAACATAGTGTCTCTTAGAAGTGATCATTGTACAGAATTTGAAAATCACTTGTTTAAAATTTATGCACTGAACATGGTATTCATCATAATTTTTCAGCACCTAGAACACCACAACAAAATGGAGTTGTAGAAAGAAAAAATAGGACCTTAGAAGACATGACCCGTACCATGCTATGTGAAAGCCAACTCCCAAAGTACTTCTGGGCGAAAGCTATAAACACGGCATGTTATTCCTTAATAGAGCCCTAATTAGGCCAATACTTAAGAAGACACCTTATGAATTATGGCATGATAGAAAACCAAAAATAGGTTATTTTCATGTATTTGGTTGTAAATGTTTTATTCATAATAATGGAAAAGATAATCTTGAAAAATTTGATGCAAAATCTGATGAAGGCTTATTCTTAGGATATTCAACAACCAGCAAAGCTTATAGAGTATTTAACAAGAAAACCTTAATTGTAGAAAAATCTATTCATGTAGTCTTTGATGAATCTTTAGCATCAAGTTAAGAAAAGATTGATGATGAGGAAGATACAAACATATTAGAAAGAGACATTAAAAAATTAAATATAGATGTATCTTCAGATTATGAACAAGAAGCTAAAGATGATGATTCTTCTAGGGTTGATGTTATTGATACTAATCATAATGAGGTAGATCTTCTTAGAGATTGGAGATATGCCTATGGTCATCCAAAGGAATTGATTATAGGTGATCCATCTCAAGGTGTAAGAACTAGATCATCTATGAGAAATATCAATAATCATCTTGCATTTGTATCTCAAATTAAACCTAAAACCATTGAAGAAGCTGAAAAAGATAGTAATTGGATGCTAGCTATGCAAGAAGAATTAAATCAATTTACTAGGAATAATGTATGGTCCTTAGTTGATAGACCTAAAGATCATTCAATCATAGGATCTAAATGGGTATTTAGAAATAAATTGGATGAAAATGGCATAGTAATTAGAAATAAAGCTAGATTATTTGCAAAAGGATATAATCAAGAAGAAGGAATTGATTTTGATGAAACTTTTGCACCTGTAGCTAGATTAGAAACAATTAGATTACTACTTGCATTTGCATGTCATATGAACATAAATTTATTTCAAATGGATGTTAAAAGTGCATTTTTAAATAATTTTATAAATAAGGAAGTTTTTGTGGAATAACCACCTGGTTTTGAAGATCATGAATTTCCAAATCATGTTTTTAAATGCACAAAGCACTATATGGTTTAAAACAAGCACCTAAAGCTTGGTATGATAGGTTAAGCAAATTTCTGATTGAAAATGATTTCACTAGAGGAAATGTAGACAAAACTTTATTTTGAAAAGAAAAGACAGATTTATTAGTAGTACAAATATATGTAGATGATATTGTATTCGGTGCTACTAACAATTTCTTGTGTCAAGAGTTTGCTAAGTTAATGCAGGGTAAATTTAAAATGAGCATGATGGGAGAATTTAACTTCTTCCTAGGACTTCAAATCAAGCAAACCAAAGAAGGGATTTTCATTAACCAAACAAAGTATACAAAGGAAATTCTCAAGAAGTTTGGAATGGAATCAATCAAACCCTTTGGAACACCTATGGGTCCTTCATGCAAATTAGACAAAGATGAAGACGGTAAGAAAGTATATCAAAAATACTATAGAGGTATGATCGGATCTCTACTCTACTTAACTGCAAGTAGACCTTATATCATGTTTGTGTTTGTCTATGTGCTAGATTTCAATTAGAACCTAAAGAATCTCACTTAATTGCTGTGAAAAGAATCTTAAGATATCTAAGTGGAACTAAAAATGTAGGATTATGGTATTCTAGAGACTCAACACTGAACTTAATTACATATTCTGACTCTGACTATGCTGGATGTAAACTAGATAGAAAAAGTACTAGTGGTGCATGTCAATTCTTAGGAAGTAACTTAATCTCTTGGTTTAGCAAAAAGAAAAATTCGGTTGCATTATCTACTGCTGAAGCAGAATATATTGCAGCTGGAAGTTGCTATGCTCAAATCCTTTGGATTAAGCGAAAACTTGAAGATTATGGCATAACACTTGATAAAACTCCTATTAGATGTCATAATACAAGTGCGATCAATTTAACTAAGAATCCAATCTAACATTCAAGAACTAAACACATTGAAATTAGATATCACTTCATTAGAGAACACGTAGCTAATGGTGAAATTTGTCTTGACTATGTTAGTACTGAAGAACAATTAGCTGACATATTTACAAAACCGTTGAGTGAAGAGAGATTCTGTTATCTTAGAGGTGAATTAGGAATTTGTGATCCTTTGGAATAATTTTAAAACTCTTAAGGGAGATTTACATATATTTCCATCAATTTCTTGAGATTTCTCTCATGATTTCAAGGACAATTTATCAAGACATTTGAGTAATTTGATTCATCATATTCCAAAGATTTTATCAAAATTTATTAAGTTTATTTTCGACAAGTTTCGGATGTCCGAAACTCTATTATTTTTCTCTGAAACTATCTGTGGAGTCGACACCTTAAATTTGTAGAGTCGATACCTTGTCTGTGTCACTCTCTATCTGGGACCTTGGAGCCGACACCCGATTAAGCAGAGCGACTCCAGTTCGAGCGCTAACCATGTTAGCGACTTGGAGTCGACACCCGACTTTGCGGGAGTCGATACCTGGTAGCCCCAAATTGACTTTATTAGGGCAGAGTCGACACCTTCTCATTTCGTTCATTTCAAAACTCTATCCAAAACCTCTCCAAACCTCCCAAAGCCTAAAATCCCTCAAATCAACCTTTCCCTAAGATTTCTATGGCACCTAAGCATAGAGGATAGGTCCTTGGTGCTCCCATAACCACCGGAAGCGTATGGCTCGGCGTCCTGTTCGTGAGCCATCTCCAAGCGATGATTCCTCTTCAACCCATTCGGATAACCCTAGCCACTCCTCTCCTCAGGTAGATACTCTTACAGGGCGTGTGATTACCATGGGAAGGAAAGTGGATTTTGATTTCTTTGAGACCGAGGGCTTTTCTATTGGAAGACAGATTAAAGAGCTCGGCTGGGACAAGGTATGTTCTTTGGATGTTCCCACTTATCCAGCCCTAGTTAAGGAATTCTATTTTAATTTATCAAGGGGAGATGGTGGGATAATCAGTTCTGTAAGAGGGAAGAGAGTTCATCTTACATTTCAAAGTTTAGGAAATCTTTTGAACATCCCTATCACTGGGCTTGTAGCTGATATTCATAGTGAGAGATCTGATGCCTTGTCAAGGATGTTAGGAAGAGAAGTTACTGAATTTGAAGAAGTAAGGGCTAATTAGTTGCCCTTGGAGCTTAGATTATTACACAACATCTGTAGTAGGATCTTATTCCCCAAGACTGGCCGTTTTGAGTATGTCTCAAAACGAGACATTGTGGTTATGGACAGTGTCTTGACGAGTCAGCCTATTAATCTTGCTGGGATGATGATTTGGTATATGGCTGAGGCCGGAGGCAAAAGGAGATCTTCTTTGCCTTATGGGATGATTTTAACTATGGTTTTTAGAAGTCAAGGTATTGTGATTTCTGATAATGAGCCATCTAAGAACCTCAGACACACAGATTATTATAGCTTGGCTACTGTGCACATGATGGGGTTCGTTAAAGTGAATGGTCAATGAAAGAGAAAATGTCATCTGGATGAGAGAGCCGCTGATATTAAGACTTCTGCACCATCTGAGGTTGGTCCATCAGCGAGGCTTCCTTCACCAGAGCCTAGCAGATCTTCACCTCCTCCAGCTCCTGCTCCAGTTCCTGTACCGCCACCTTTGTCATCTAGTGGATTTTCAATATTCAGTTAGAGCAACTCAAAAGTTTATTTGCTGCTCACAAAGAAGAAATGAAAACTGAGATTGATAACAGTTTGATGAACTTAAGAGAATTGTATTACTCCTTGGATGATAGAATTGTAACATTGAATCTACCCTTGGGGCCTCCGCAGAATCTTTAAGGAATGATCTCAAGAATATTTTTGAAGAACTTAAAGATATTGATGGAGATTCAGAAACTTACTCCAAATGCAATGCTGAGCTTCAGGACAAGATTATGACTGCATGTTCATTTGTTGACAGAAGACTAAAAGAATTTGTTAGAACTCAGAGTGAAGGGATGGAAAAATTATAGAAGAATTGCAAAGGCTTTTTAGAACTCATTTTTGATTATGTTGTAATGAAGTTCTTTTGATGTTATTAAAAGATGATGTTTAGTTTAATATGTTTTGATATTTTGATGATGTAATGAAGTTTAATGAAATTAGATATAATGAAGTTCTTTTTGAAATGTAATGTTTACTTTTTATTAAATGTAATGTTGTGAATGAACTACTTGAATTTTTGCAATTTGATTATTCTTTTGAGAAAGATTAATTTGAACTTGAATCTTTTCTAAAACCTTTTTGTTGATTACAAAAAATGGAGAGAGAAGATTGTATATGCAAGCTTAAGAAATGGGTATCAAGCAAGCTTAAGGAATTGGTATCAAATAATTTCGATGAAATAAGTTTAATTGGCATCAAGCATCAAATGTAATTTGATATGATCATATAAGTTTAATAGTAAAGGAAGAATAGATATTAATTTGAGTATCATAGGGGGAGCTACCTCATTTAGGGGGAGCTTATCTATAAGGGATAAATATTTAAGAAATTTGATTTGAAAACCTTATTATTTAAATCATGCATATACTTAATGTTTTTATAATCATCAAAAAGGGGAAGATTGTTGACCCAATTATTGATTTTGATGACTAATAAATGACATGAGTATATCCATTATGTTTTAACAAGGGTTTCAGGCATTAAAAATATTTGATCAATCAAAATGTATAAAAAACCTTGTTTTCAATCAAATGCCAGAAGTATTTTTCAAAATTCAGAGCCTGGAGTCGACACCTAGTTGGTCTGGAGCCGACCCCATGGCGGATCAGATGTTTTCCTGATTTTTGGCACGGTCTGGAGTCGACACCCAGAGTTTCGGAGCCGACTCCAACCTGAGACACCGAAAAGAGTATTCTGTTTCAGTTTCCGGAGTCGACACCAAGTTTTCGGGAGCCGACACCTAGATTTCGGGAGCCGACACTTACAGTCTCTGGAGCCGACTCTAACCTGAGTACAGAGAGTGTGTTTTCTTGAGCATTTCTGGAGCCGACACCTTATGGAGTGCGGAGTCGACACCCGAAAGCGGCGAGTCGACACTCAACTTTTTCGGAGCCGACTCCTCAACGAACTTTTACTTTCTATTTTTGGATACTCGACTTGGAGCCGACACCTGAAAAGTTGGAGCCGACTCCAACCTGTCAGGAACGGATTTTCAAAATGTCAGAACGGCCTCCAACGGTAACATTTTCTCACCTAATCTCTAACGGCTACTTTTCTTGTGTGTAGGAGGAATCCAAGGACAGAAATAACGGCTAGTTTTTCACCTAATCATGGATTAAGGAGAATCTATAAAAAGGGAGACCGTCCGTTTAAAAAAAAGAGACGAAAAAATAGAGAGAAAACAACTTGAAAAATCCGAGAAGTCTTGAGCAAGAAATCAAAGAGGAAAGAGTCAAAGTTCAAATCCATCAACTTCAGAAAGCTCAAAGAGAAATCCAAAGCATTCAAGCTCAAAATCGGAGTATTTCTCAAGTGAAGAAAAAGAGAGCAAAAGCCCTGATTTTCCCAACTTCTCATCTGCAATCCTTGTGAAGAATCTGAGCTGAGGCCTGATTCAACCCTTCAAGAGAGAAGAGGAAAAGAAGAAAAGCTCACATCAAATTCGCTTCAAACAGGCTTTTCTAATCTTTGTTTACTTATATTGCTTATTTGCTCGTTTAAGGAGCTTTGCATTGTTGTAAACTTTAAATCAATTTGGTGTTTGCTAATTCAATCAGGGGGATTGAATTAGTTGAGGTAGTTTACCTCGGGAACAAGCTAGATTAGCTTGGGTTTGGGTTTTGTGCTGGTGAGCCCGAAAAAACCGGCTGGGTTCGTTGTGACCCCGTGTAAAACAACAAGTTGGAGTTGTGAGCTTGTAAAACAACTCGACTGTAATCAGTGGATTATAGTGTGGACCCAAGGGTTGCTTGGGAGTGGACGTAGGTGTTGGATACACCGAACCACTATAAATATCTTGTGTTTGTCGTGCTCTTGTCTCTATCTCTCTCTTACTGTGCTTTAAATTATTGCTTCATTCTCTAGCATACTTAATCTTTGTGAAATTTGGTTTTAAGTTTTAAAGTGTTAAATTTTTTAAAAGAACCCAATTCACCCCCCCTCTTGGGTTGCCATCTGGGCCAACAATTGGTATCAGAGCAAGTGCTCATTGTTTATTTGATCACACGATCAAGAGCTAAAGATCCAAATGGCAGCTCAAGCTGGATCTTCATTTGCTGAAGGTCATTCTACTAATAGACCTCCTTTGTTTAATGGTTCCAACTATTCATATTGGAAAGCAAGAATGAGGATATTCATTCAAGCTTCAGATTATGAATTATGGAGTGTCATAATTAATGGACCTAGCACACCCACACACATGATTGATGGTTCTATTGTTCCTAAGCCCGAAAGGGATTGGAATGATAATGATAGGAAAATGGCTCAGCTCAATGCTAAGGCCATGAATGTCTTATATTGTTCCTTAGATGCAAACGAATTTAATCGTATCTCTACATGTAATTCCGCAAAAGAAATATGGGATAGATTAGAGGTTACCCATGAGGGTACAAATCAAGTTAAAGAATCTAAGATTAATATTCTTGTTCATAAGTATGAATTATTTAGCATGGAACAAACTGAAACTATAGCATGCATGTATACTAGATTCACCGATATTGTAAATGGTTTAAAAAGTCTTGGCAAGACCTACACTAACTCTGAATTGGTTCGTAAAATTCTTAGGTCACTTCCAAGGACATGGGAAGCAAAGGTGACAGCAATCCAAGAAGCCAAGGACCTCAACACTTTACCTTTGGAGGAGCTACTTGGATCACTAATGACCCATGAGTTAACCATGAAGCAGCACATAGAGGAAGAAGTTAAAAAGAAGAAGACTATAGCTCTTAAGGCTGCAGAAAGTGAGGAGAGCTGCAGTGATAATGATGATGATGATGATGAGACAGCTCTTCTAGCTAGAAAATTCAAAAAATTCATGAGAAGAAAGAGACCCTTCCACAAGAAGAAATCTGGAATTAAGATGGAAGGAGAAAGAGAAAAGGACAAAGACAAGGACAAAGAGAAAGACCCCTTAATTTGCTATGAGTGTAAGAAACCGGGGCACTTTAGATATGATTGTCCTCAACTAAAAAAGACCTACAAGAAGAAGAAAAAGGCATACATTGCAACATGGAGCGACAGCGATGAATCCTCTTCTGAGGAGGAACAAAAGGAAGTTGCAAACATCTGTCTTGTGGCAACAGAGGATGATGAGGTAAGTACTAAAGCTAATGACTTTACTTTTGAAGAATTGTTTGAAGCATTCAATGAACTAGTTGATGATTTTAAAGCCTTGAAAAAGAAAAACAAATCATTGAAAAATGATAATTTAAATTTTGTCAAAGAAAAAGATAATCTTACTCACGAAGTTGAAAAATTGAAATCAGAAAATAAAGTTTTGATTGAAGAAAAAGGATCAATTTCCAATGAAAATGATAGATTAAAGAAGGAAGTTGATAAATACAAAAATATAGTTGATAAATTTACATATAGTTCTGAAAAACTTAATTTATTATTGAGTAATCAAAGAGCTATATTTGATAAGGCTGGATTAGGTTATAGGCCTAATATAAAACAAAAGTATGTCAAAAACTTCTTTAGAAAAGAACAAGATAAAAATGAAGTTTCATGTCATTGTTGTAACAAAAAGGGACACAAAGCCTTTGAATGTAATTTAAAGAAAATTAACAAGAATTTAAGCAGTAAAGGAAGGAAAATATGGGTTCCAAAAGGAACAATCTTTATTGCTACTAACCATGAAGGACCCAAGAAAGCTTGGGTACCTAAACAGAAAGTTTGATCACTTTGCAGGAGTGTCTTGCAGCCAAAAGATCAAAACAAAATGGTATCTTGATAGCGGCTGCTCAAGACACATGACGGGTGATAAGGATCAATTCATCACCCTTGAAGATAAAGAGGAGTTGTCACTTTTGAAGATAATGGTAAAGGCCATATTATGGGATTTGGTAAAATTCAGATAACTCCCTCTACTTTTATTGAAAATGTCTTATATGTAGATGGTTTAAAGCATAACTTAATCAGTATTAACCAATTGTGTGATAAAGGTTTCAAAGTTTCATTTGAAGTTTATATCTGCACTGTTTCTAATCCCATTGACAATAGCATTATATTTGTTGGTAATAGAAATGGCAATGTATACTTAATTGATTTAAACAATTTGTCTACTAGAAATCATTGCTTAGTAGCTAATAATGCTAATGTAAATGAGATTGGATGGTTATGGCATCGTAGATTAGGTCATGCAAGCACACACCTAATTTCAAAATTAATCAGAATGAACTTAGTTAAAGGACTTCCGAAGTTAGATTTTGAAAACAACAGAATTTGTGATGCATGTCAATTTGGAAAACAAACTAGAAACTCTTTCAAATCTAAAAATGTTGTTTCCACTTCTAGGCCATTAGAACTACTTCACATGGACCTTTTTGGACCTACTAGAACAACAAGTCTAGAAGGAAAGAAATATGGTCTTGTGATAGTAGATGATTATTCTAGATACACTTGGGTATTATTTTTGGCTCATAAGGATGAGATTTTCTCAAAATTTCTGAAGTTTTTCAAGAAAGTCACTAATGAGAAAAACAACAACATAGTGTCTCTTAGAAGTGATCATTGTACAGAATTTGAAAATCACTTGTTTAAAATTTATGCACTGAACATGGTATTCATCATAATTTTTCAGCACCTAGAACACCACAACAAAATGGAGTTGTAGAAAGAAAAAATAGGACCTTAGAAGACATGACCCGTACCATGCTATGTGAAAGCCAACTCCCAAAGTACTTCTGGGCGAAAGCTATAAACACGGCATGTTATTCCTTAATAGAGCCCTAATTAGGCCAATACTTAAGAAGACACCTTATGAATTATGGCATGATAGAAAACCAAAAATAGGTTATTTTCATGTATTTGGTTGTAAATGTTTTATTCATAATAATGGAAAAGATAATCTTGAAAAATTTGATGCAAAATCTGATGAAGGCTTATTCTTAGGATATTCAACAACCAGCAAAGCTTATAGAGTATTTAACAAGAAAACCTTAATTGTAGAAAAATCTATTCATGTAGTCTTTGATGAATCTTTAGCATCAAGTTAAGAAAAGATTGATGATGAGGAAGATACAAACATATTAGAAAGAGACATTAAAAAATTAAATATAGATGTATCTTCAGATTATGAACAAGAAGCTAAAGATGATGATTCTTCTAGGGTTGATGTTATTGATACTAATCATAATGAGGTAGATCTTCTTAGAGATTGGAGATATGCCTATGGTCATCCAAAGGAATTGATTATAGGTGATCCATCTCAAGGTGTAAGAACTAGATCATCTATGAGAAATATCAATAATCATCTTGCATTTGTATCTCAAATTAAACCTAAAACCATTGAAGAAGCTGAAAAAGATAGTAATTGGATGCTAGCTATGCAAGAAGAATTAAATCAATTTACTAGGAATAATGTATGGTCCTTAGTTGATAGACCTAAAGATCATTCAATCATAGGATCTAAATGGGTATTTAGAAATAAATTGGATGAAAATGGCATAGTAATTAGAAATAAAGCTAGATTATTTGCAAAAGGATATAATCAAGAAGAAGGAATTGATTTTGATGAAACTTTTGCACCTGTAGCTAGATTAGAAACAATTAGATTACTACTTGCATTTGCATGTCATATGAACATAAATTTATTTCAAATGGATGTTAAAAGTGCATTTTTAAATATTTTATAAATAGGAAGTTTTTGTGGAATAACCACCTGGTTTTGAAGATCATGAATTTCCAAATCATGTTTTTAAATGCACAAAGCACTATATGGTTTAAAACAAGCACCTAAAGCTTGGTATGATAGGTTAAGCAAATTTCTGATTGAAAATGATTTCACTAGAGGAAATGTAGACAAAACTTTATTTTTGAAAAGAAAAGACAGATTTATTAGTAGTACAAATATATGTAGATGATATTGTATTCGGTGCTACTAACAATTTCTTGTGTCAAGAGTTTGCTAAGTTAATGCAGGGTAAATTTAAAATGAGCATGATGGGAGAATTTAACTTCTTCCTAGGACTTCAAATCAAGCAAACCAAAGAAGGGATTTTCATTAACCAAACAAAGTATACAAAGGAAATTCTCAAGAAGTTTGGAATGGAATCAATCAAACCCTTTGGAACACCTATGGGTCCTTCATGCAAATTAGACAAAGATGAAGACGGTAAGAAAGTATATCAAAAATACTATAGAGGTATGATCGGATCTCTACTCTACTTAACTGCAAGTAGACCTTATATCATGTTTGTGTTTGTCTATGTGCTAGATTTCAATTAGAACCTAAAGAATCTCACTTAATTGCTGTGAAAAGAATCTTAAGATATCTAAGTGGAACTAAAAATGTAGGATTATGGTATTCTAGAGACTCAACACTGAACTTAATTACATATTCTGACTCTGACTATGCTGGATGTAAACTAGATAGAAAAAGTACTAGTGGTGCATGTCAATTCTTAGGAAGTAACTTAATCTCTTGGTTTAGCAAAAAGCAAAATTCGGTTGCATTATCTACTGCTGAAGCAGAATATATTGCAGCTGGAAGTTGCTATGCTCAAATCCTTTGGATTAAGCGAAACTTGAAGATTATGGCATAACACTTGATAAAACTCCTATTAGATGTCATAATACAAGTGCGATCAATTTAACTAAGAATCCAATCTAACATTCAAGAACTAAACACATTGAAATTAGATATCACTTCATTAGAGAACACGTAGCTAATGGTGAAATTTGTCTTGACTATGTTAGTACTGAAGAACAATTAGCTGACATATTTACAAAACCGTTGAGTGAAGAGAGATTCTGTTATCTTAGAGGTGAATTAGGAATTTGTGATCCTTTGGAATAATTTTAAAACTCTTAAGGGAGATTTACATATATTTCCATCAATTTCTTGAGATTTCTCTCATGATTTCAAGGACAATTTATCAAGACATTTGAGTAATTTGATTCATCATATTCCAAAGATTTTATCAAAATTTATTAAGTTTATTTTCGACAAGTTTCGGATGTCCGAAACTCTGTTATTTTTCTCTGAAACTATCTGTGGAGTCGACACCTTAAATTTGTAGAGTCGATACCTTGTCTGTGTCACTCTCTATCTGGGACCTTGGAGCCGACACCCGATTAAGCAGAGCCGACTCCAGTTCGAGCGCTAACCATGTTAGCGACTTGGAGTCGACACCCGACTTTGCGGGAGTCGATACCTGGTAGCCCCAAATTGACTTTATTAGGGCAGAGTCGACACCTTCTCATTTCGTTCATTTCAAAACTCTATCCAAAACCTCTCCAAACCTCCCAAAGCCTAAAATCCCTCAAATCAACCTTTCCCTAAGATTTCTATGGCACCTAAGCATAGAGGATAGGTCCTTGGTGCTCCCATAACCACCCGGAAGCGTATGGCTCGGCGTCCTGTTCGTGAGCCATCTCCAAGCGATGATTCCTCTTCAACCCATTCGGATAACCCTAGCCACTCCTCTCCTCAGGTAGATACTCTTACAGGGCGTGTGATTACCATGGGAAGGAAAGTGGATTTTGATTTCTTTGAGACCGAGGGCTTTTCTATTGGAAGACAGATTAAAGAGCTCGGCTGGGACAAGGTATGTTCTTTGGATGTTCCCACTTATCCAGCCCTAGTTAAGGAATTCTATTTTAATTTATCAAGGGGAGATGGTGGGATAATCAGTTCTGTAAGAGGGAAGAGAGTTCATCTTACATTTCAAAGTTTAGGAAATCTTTTGAACATCCCTATCACTGGGCTTGTAGCTGATATTCATAGTGAGAGATCTGATGCCTTGTCAAGGATGTTAGGAAGAGAAGTTACTGAATTTGAAGAAGTAAGGGCTAATTAGTTGCCCTTGGAGCTTAGATTATTACACAACATCTGTAGTAGGATCTTATTCCCCAAGACTGGCCGTTTTGAGTATGTCTCAAAACGAGACATTGTGGTTATGGACAGTGTCTTGACGAGTCAGCCTATTAATCTTGCTGGGATGATGATTTGGTATATGGCTGAGGCCGGAGGCAAAAGGAGATCTTCTTTGCCTTATGGGATGATTTTAACTATGGTTTTTAGAAGT
Source organism: Calamus simplicifolius (assembly GCA_900491605.1). Lineage (NCBI taxonomy): Eukaryota > Viridiplantae > Streptophyta > Magnoliopsida > Arecales > Arecaceae > Calamus > Calamus simplicifolius. The sequence goes on along the minus strand of UESW01004535.1, from coordinate 579,105 downwards.
CAAGGTATTGTGATTTCTGATAATGAGCCATCTAAGAACCTCAGACACACAGATTATTATAGCTTGGCTACTGTGCACATGATGGGGTTCGTTAAAGTGAATGGTCAATGAAAGAGAAAATGTCATCTGGATGAGAGAGCCGCTGATATTAAGACTTCTGCACCATCTGAGGTTGGTCCATCAGCGAGGCTTCCTTCACCAGAGCCTAGCAGATCTTCACCTCCTCCAGCTCCTGCTCCAGTTCCTGTACCGCCACCTTTGTCATCTAGTGGATTTTCAATATTCAGTTAGAGCAACTCAAAAGTTTATTTGCTGCTCACAAAGAAGAAATGAAAACTGAGATTGATAACAGTTTGATGAACTTAAGAGAATTGTATTACTCCTTGGATGATAGAATTGGTAACATTGAATCTACCCTTGGGGCCTCCGCAGAATCTTTAAGGAATGATCTCAAGAATATTTTTGAAGAACTTAAAGATATTGATGGAGATTCAGAAACTTACTCCAAATGCAATGCTGAGCTTCAGGACAAGATTATGACTGCATGTTCATTTGTTGACAGAAGACTAAAAGAATTTGTTAGAACTCAGAGTGAAGGGATGGAAAAATTATAGAAGAATTGCAAAGGCTTTTTAGAACTCATTTTTGATTATGTTGTAATGAAGTTCTTTTGATGTTATTAAAAGATGATGTTTAGTTTAATATGTTTTGATATTTTGATGATGTAATGAAGTTTAATGAAATTAGATATAATGAAGTTCTTTTTGAAATGTAATGTTTACTTTTTATTAAATGTAATGTTGTGAATGAACTACTTGAATTTTTGCAATTTGATTATTCTTTTGAGAAAGATTAATTTGAACTTGAATCTTTTCTAAAACCTTTTTGTTGATTACAAAAAATGGAGAGAGAAGATTGTATATGCAAGCTTAAGAAATGGGTATCAAGCAAGCTTAAGGAATTGGTATCAAATAATTCCGATGAAATAAGTTTAATTGGCATCAAGCATCAAATGTAATTTGATATGATCATATTAGTTTAATAGTAAAGGAAGAATAGATATTAATTTGAGTATTATAGGGGGAGCTACCTTATTTAGGGGGAGCTTATCTATAAGGGATAAATATTTAAGAAATTTGATTTGAACACCTTATTATTTAAATCATGCATATACTCAATATTTTTATAATCATCAAAAAGGAGGAGATTGTTGACCCAATTATTGATTTTGATGATTAATAAATGACATGAGTATATCCATTATGTTTTAATAAGGGTTTCAGGCATTAAAAATATTTGATCAATCAAAATGTATAAAGAACCTTGTTTTCAATCAAATGCCAGAAGAATTTTTCAAAATTCAGAGCCTGGAGTCGACACCTAGTTGGTCTGGAGCCGACCCCATGGCGGATCAGATGTTTTCCTGATTTTTGGCACGGTCTGGAGTCGACACCCAGAGTTTTGGAGCTGACTCCAACCTGAGACACCGAAAAGAGTATTCTGTTTCAGTTTCCGGAGTCGACACCAAGTTTTCGGGAGCCGACACCTAGATTTCGGGAGCCGACACTTATAGTCTCTAGAGCCGACTCTAACCTGAGTACAGAGAGTGTGTTTTCTTGAGCATTTCTGAAGCCGACACCTTATGGATTCCGGAGTCAGCACCCGAAAGCGGCGAGTTGACACTCAACTTTTTCGGAGCCGACTCCTCAACGAACTTTTACTTTCTATTTTTGGATACTCGACTTGGAGCCGACACCTGAAAAGTTGGAGCCGACTCCAACCTGTTAGGAACGGATTTTCAAAATGTCAGAACGGCCTCCAACGGTAACATTTTCTCACCTAATCTCTAACACCTACTTTTCTTGTGTGTAGGAGGAATCCAAGGATAGAAATAACGGCTAGTTTTTCACCTAATCATGGATTAAGGAGAATCTATAAAAAGGGAGACCGTCCGTTTGAAAAAAAAAAGAGAGACGAAAAAATAGAGAGAAAATAAATTGAAAAATCCAAGAAGTCTTGAGCAAGAAATCAAAGAGGAAAGAGTCAAAGTTCAAATCCATAAACTCCAAAAAGCTCAAAGAGAAATCCAAAGCATTCAAGCTCAAAATCGAAGTATTTCTCAAGTGAAGAAAAAGAGAGTAAAAGCTCTGATTTTCCCAACTTCTCATCTGCAATCCTTGTGAAGAATCTAAGCTGAGGCCTGATTTAACCCTTCAAGAGAGAAGAGGGAAAGAAGAAAAGAAGAAAATCTCACATCAAATTCGCTTCAAACAGGCTTTTATAATCTTTATTTACTTATATTGCTTATTTGCTCGTTTAAGGAGCTTTGCATTATTGTAAATTTAAATCAATTTGGTGTTTGCTAATTCAATCAGGGGATTGAATTAGTTGATGTAGTTTACCTCGGGAACAAGCTAGATTAGCTTGGGTTTGGGTTTTGTGCTGGTGAGCCCGAAAAATCGGCTAGGTTCGTTGTGACCCCGTGTAAAACAACAAGTTGGAGTTGTGAGCTTATAAAACAACTCAACTGTAATCCGTGGATTATAGTGTGGACCCAAGGGTTGCTTGGGAGTGGACGTAAGTGTTGGATACATCGAACCACTATTAATATCTTGTGTTTATCGTGCTCTTGTCTATATCTCTTTCTTACTGTGCTTTAAATTATTGCTTCATTCTCTAGCATACTTAATCTTTGTGAAATTTGGTTTTAAGTTTTAAAGTGTTAAATATTTTTTTTTAAAGAACCTAAACCCCCCCTCTTGGGTTGCCATCTGGGCCAACAATTATTCACGAAAAATGCTGACGATGTCGTACCAAGGGATGCAGAACTAATCCGACCAGCTCTGACATTCCATCTGTAAGGGCACTGACACATCATGATATTCGGACCTTAGCAAGGGGGAGGCCAATAAAAGAGAGGTAAGAGCAAACAGAGAGGGAGATTTTTTTTAAACCTGAAACAACCCACTTCTTCTACATACATCTCTTCTCCTCAAAAACATTACTGTGTTCTTAGTTGCTAACTTGGGCGTCGGAGGGTCTAACTGAAATCTTCAGTTACGAAACTTCTTGCAGGACTCTGAAGACAAAGGAGTGATCCTGGTGCATCCCTGGAATGACAACTGACGCTCAAGGACGCTAGCTCAAAGTGACCCGCCATCAATAGTTGCGACTTTATTTTAATCATTTGATGGTGATGGATAACTATTTTATTGGATATTATATTTCTAGATGTTGAGGATAAATAGGTTTGCCATATTCTTAGGATTTTACTGTGGTTGAACTATGATTATTCAAATCAGATTCAAAAGTATGGCCAGTATTCGCGCATGGTACAGAAAGACTTTTCCTAAATTATGATTGCGGACAGCAAGGTGGTTAGGACTCGCTTTTGAAGAGTTCCAAGCATGCTCCTCGTCCAAATTCCTGCTCCAAAACTTCTTGTAGTACTCTTCGTATGTGAAGCTCCTGTAGATGGATGTGGATCCGTCGCCGGTGAGTTTCTTTGCAGGGCTGATGACTACGCTGCTACACGGACACAGGAAGGATGCTACCGACATCCGCTCATGCTCCGAATTGACCATCACCCGATGCGAAACACTCTTGTACCTTCCATTACTTAATGCCTGCATCAACAAAACCCATTCTCAAAAATTCTACAAGATGCCTGATGATAGCACGGAATGAAAATTTAGCTGTCACCTGTAGTTGGTCGCCTATGTTGATCACAAAGGAATTGGGGTGGGGGTCCACTCGGATCCATTTGCCATCCTTCAGAACCTGCAAGCCAGCCACCTTTTGGTCCGGAAGAAGAATCGTTAGAGCATTTGGATCAGTGTGGGCTGGCAGACCATATGTGAGATCAGGCTCCGGGCACTTGGGGTAGTAGTTTATGGCCATGTGTTGTTCTTGCTCACCAAGAGCCTTCTCGATGTAGTCCTCTTCCAAACCAGGCTCAAAGATATTAACCCAAGGAGTCGGAAGCCTAGTTGACGGACTTCCCTACAATAAGTACTCACCACTTTCCCTGACAAGGAAGGAAAACGAATCAGAGCAAGCTTTTGGGATCAACTTATTGAGCTAGCTGACAAATGGAGCAAGTGAGATAAAGTAGACTTCAAGATACTAAAGTCTAGTAACTAATAATTTTTAGTTCCAGTAGTGTCGCTTCATGTGACTTCACATGGTTGGTCAAGTCTTTTTTCTAGTCCTAGGATTCCTAGGGTCTCTGCTTCACATGAGAAAACATGATATATTTGGAGGAGACAAAGGCCAGTAGATTCCTCTACAAAAGATCAAGGAAGTGGGCCATCGCATGCTAGAGATTCCTGTATATGGAATACTCTTTCTTCCAGTAAGTTGAATTGAGGTTCTCTTCAAGACAATAACACATAATATTAATCTTTTTACATAAATAATACTATACTTAATCTTGTTACTGAGAGTGTTAGCTTATGAAGAATTAATTCATATATAGAGGAGAGATTCCTTCCTGTTTAAATTGCTTAAGCAAAGCAGGCTTCTATAGCCCTTGAATCTTTTTCTGCTCCGAAAAACAAAGGCAATGGCTCACGGCATCAGTTAGCTCAAAATTGTGCTGATGATGCAGATGGTACAGAGTAAAAAGGACCCTGAAACCTCCCATGAACGGAACAGAACTCGTGTGCTCCTCTCATACACACACTTTGTGTGTGAGCATCTTCTATTGCTTGCTCCAACTTGAGAATCCCCACATGACATTGCTCTTAAAATTTTTTCCACCATATGGACTAGTATGGTCATTCTTTAAAATCCAGATTAATTGAATGTTGGATTAATGAAGTATTTGTGAGCTCATTACGATTGTGATATATATTTATTCTATTGAGCTAATTAGTGTATCTTAAAGCAATATAGGCTTATGTTAAATGTAGGCCTTTTGATACATGGCTTGTAATGGATAATGTACGCACCGGTTTGAGTTGATTACCGTAAGGAGATGTTCTTACTCTGTTTCTATAAATATTACTGTAGATTCACTAAGCGGTAATACTTGTGTTCCCTATAGGGTATTTCTGTTATTCTTACTACCCAGACCTCTGCTATCTTCCTCTAAAACCGGTTAAGATTCTAGCTAGGGTGAATGGGATTAAGACTCTTCAAGAGTCCAGTTGTTGCGGCCGAATCACATGTGATAAACGTCGGGCAAGCTAGGGTCGCCGTGTGCGCAGAGAGACCGCCGTCTTCCTCCTGGAGCCTGCAAAAAGTCCCGGACCGGTGGTTCCGGCGGGGACCCTCCGACGCCCAAGTTAGTGAGTCATCGAACAAGGATATGATTTTTGTAGAATTGTTCTAGAGGAAGTTCCAGAGAGAATCCCTTTGCATGGAGCACGGGTCCTCTTTTTATACCTGTTGGGGATCCCGTTTACCTCGGTCTATTGGAACCGTCGAATCCGTCCTGTTGTGATTTCATCGAACGGCAAGTCGTTGGACTGTTGCTGGATAAGGACCGTCTTATAGCGGTATGCCTATCAGGCTAACACTTGCCCGTGATTTTGGTGGAGCCGAGGTGCTTAGATTGCTTTCGAAAACCGCGCAGAAGATAATACTAACCCGGGGAAACGACTAGCCGTATCAGATGCCCCCCCGCCCCTGAGATGGGTGAGCGTTCACTTACCCACAAAAGGGGTGTGAATATCCTCTAGGTGGCCGGTTTTCGCGCCATTATTTCGCCTTTGTTGGGATTAGGAGGATTTCCCTCGGGCAGTGCTACGAAAAGGCGATCGGTATCATTGCGATAAGGTTAACTCCCCCCTTTCCATTGGTGGCCTTTTCGAGCTTATCGTTGGCAGGTCGTCGAAGCGCCTCCCAACTGAAGGTGGACGCGTGGTTAGATCGGACGATTGTGGGGTGTTTCGAGATGGCGTCTTTAGGATAAATAGCCCTTATCTTCCTATCTTCCCCACTTCTTCCGCCGTTGCCCTCTTTTGAGTCCGCCAGCGTTTCTATCTCTCGTTCATTCTCTCCGTGCTCTGTTCTTGGCTCAAGTTTTTCTTTTCAGGTTAGTTCCCATGGCTTCTTCTCCTTCTTGCTCCATTTCTGGGTCTTGGGGGGTTCCCACCATCCTTCCCAGACTTCCGATTCCCTGCCCAGCCAATGGTCCACCCCTTCCTCTAACCACTCACCGGAGCCACGACCAGTCAATCGTCCCCTAACCGGGATTCGTTCGGCCGGCGGGCGGACTTCCGTCCGGAACCGGTCGGTGGCTGCCGGTCCTTCTAGGGTTGCCAAGGAGTCCCCCGAAGGGACTGCGTCCTCCATGTCTGCTCAAGACATAGCAAACTTAAGGGCCAGGTACGGCTTCCCTCCAGACCTTCATCTGTTCTTTCCTACCCCTAACGACAGGGCAACCTCTTCCCGTTCCGGAAGGGTTGCTCTGTACGGAGCCTTTTTTAAGGCCGGGCTCCGGTTACCGATCCATCCTTTCATTCTTAATCTTTTAGACCGGTATTCCTTGACCCCTTCCCAACTAGTTCCCAACTCTTCGAACATTATTGGTTTTTTAGTACTCTGCCACCTGCAGGGCATTGAGGCTAGCATTTCCTTGTTCCGCAGCTTCTATACCCTTCGCAAACAGTCAGGTGGTGGTCCTTCACTCCTAGGTCCAATAGGATTCTTAAACTGTGCCTTCCTTCCTCCGTTAAAGGGTGGAAGGACAAGTTTTTCTTTGCGGACATCAGCGGGGTTCGTGGAAGCTGGGGGATACCCAACATCGACGCCAATAGGGACCCCTCCATCCTTCCACGAGACCGGATGGCGTTTGGGCAGCTTCTGACTGCCGACATTCCTCGGTGTAATAAGCTTCTAGCCGAGAGAATCTTCACCGTGCCGGTCTAATTCCCGCGAGGGGTGAGCATTAGACTACTCGCCTCTCTTCCTCTCTTTCTTTTCTTTTTCTTCTTTTTTTTTTTTTTTTTTTTTAACTATCCTTTGCTTGTGTAGGGATGGCGCCGATGCTGCATAAGCTTAAACAGGTGGCCGCCAAGAAGAGGAAGGCTGCCGGGACTGCGCCCCTACCGAAGGAAGGGCCGCCGCTAAAGTTCCCAGGAGGGCCGACACCGGGAGGGCTGGCGCTAGGGAGACCGACGCTGGGGAGGCCGACACCGGAGGGGCTAAAGTCGTGAAGCCCCTCCGTGCCAAGGTCTTGAAGAAGGGCGGCCCCAAAAGGGCCGACGCTGAGGAGGCCGAGGCCCAGAGGGCCAAAACGGTGGAATCCTTGCGCGTAGGCGAGGCGGCTCAAATCCAAGCCGAAGAACCCGTCACGGCAGACGCGGCGAAGGCCAAGGCCGGTGAGGCGAACAGAACCCACCGGAGGGAGAATCTCCAGCTCCGGCTCCTCCGATTATCTTACTCGACTTATCCCTGAGGGGGAGGCGCCGTCTCCCAAGTTCAAAGAGATGGACAAAACTTCGGCGGCAATAATGCGACTCCAGTCGCTGCCCTGCCCCCTGCGGGGGCGACAGCTGAAGCGCCTCAGCCAGCGAAAGAGCCGGAGGTGGCAGGTTCAGAGGCGGAATCAGCCTCTGTAGGGCCGACGCCTAGGAAGGGAGGGGCATCGATCCTTCCTTCCAGTCGCTGCTGGCAAACCATAGCCGCTGGGCTACACGGGTCATAGAGGAAGCCTCGGTGGATGAGGTGCAAGAATACCTCCGAGGTCAAGGGTGTGTTGCCTTTTTTCGTGAAGCCTCGGTGGCGCATCTCTGGGTGAGTTTTTGTGCCCTTACTGTCCTTTTCCTTTCCTCCTTTTCTTTCTTTTCTGGATCCAGGCCTTGAATTCTCTGTCGCCCTTAAAAACCTCTGGACTCTGAGCGACACCGCCATTGAACAAGCGCGGGAGGAGATGAACTCCCTCCAAGTCAAAGCAGAGAAGGCGGCAATGGCTCTAGAGGATACTCGGGCCACCCTGAAGGGTGAGATCGAGGCTACTCGGCTTAGAGCCGAAAAGGCTGAATATGCGCTGGAGGTTGCTCAGCGCCGTGCCGCCAATGAGCTGGACAATGCTCAGGTGGCAGAGGAAAAACAAAGAGCGGCCGAGGAGAAGCTGGGGGCGGCAGAACTGGAGGTATGTGTCTTAAAGACTCAACTAAGTTCTGCCTCCGCTGAGACAATGCGGCCAAGGAAGCCATCGGATCTGGAGGCGACAGTGGCGGAGGCCCAGAGGAGGGCCATCGAGGCTGAAAAGAAGGGGGCCGATGCCGTAGAAGATTATAAGAAATCCGAAGCCTTCGATAATGAGGTAGCCGAGTCAGCGGCGCTAGCTTATGACGCCGGCTTCCAAGACTGTAAAGATAAAATCCAGGAGCTTTACGACCTGGAAGGATATCGAGGGGCTGAAGCCTGACGATGTCCCTGAGGATGACGTCCCGGCTCCGGATGGTCATTAACGGCTTTTGATTTTTCTCCTTGTATCGGTTGTGCCTGACCTTAGTCGGCAATTTTGTAACCTTTACTATCAATGAATATTTTCAATCTCTTTCACCCCTTTGATTATGATTAACTTCATTTGTTCGAACTGCTGTGAACCGCCAGTTGATAGGATTATGTACAGTAGTTGGTCTCTGTTGCCGACGCTGGGCGCCGGTCTTAGTGCCAACGCGGAGTTGGTCTTTATTGCCGACGGTCTTAGGTGCCAACGCGGAACTGCCGTTGGTCTTTGCCGACGCTGGGCGCCGGTCTTAGGTGCCAACGCGGAGTTGGTCTTTATTGCCGACGCTGGGCGCCGGTCTTAGGTGCCAACGCGGAGTTGGTCTGCCGACGCTGGCGCCGGTCTTGGTGCCAACGCGGAGTTGGTCTTTGAACGACGTCTGCCGACGCGCCGGTCTTAGGTGCCAACGCGGAGTTGGTCTTTGGACGGTCGACGCTGGGGCGCCGGTCTTAGGTGCCAACGCGGAGTTGGTCTTTATTGCCGATCGGTCTTAGGTAGTTGGTCTTTTGCCGACGCTGGGCGCCGGTCTTAGGTGCCAACACGGAGTTGGTCTTTTTGCCGACGCTGGGCGCCGGTCTTAGGTGCCAACGCGGAGTTGGTCTTTATTGCCGACGCTGGGCGCCGGTCTTAGGTGCCAACGCGGAGTTGGTCTGCCGAGTCTTAGGTGCCAACGCGGAGTTGGTCTTTTTGCCGAGTCTGCCCGGAGTTGGTCTTTTGCCGACGCTGGGCGCCGGTCTTAGGTGCCAACGCGGAGTTGGTCTTTTGCCGACGCTGGGCGCCGGTCTTAGGTGCCAACGCGGAGTTGGTCTTTATTGCCGACGCTGGGCGCCGGTCTTAGGTGCCAACGCGGAGTTGGTCTTTTGCCGACGCTGGGCGCCGGTCTTAGGTGCCCGGAGTTGGTCGCCGACGCTGGGCGCCGGTCTTAGGTGCCAACGCGGAGTTGGTCTTTATTGCCGACGCTGGGCGCCGGTCTTAGGTGCCAACGCGGAGTTGGTCTTTTTGCCGACGCTTCTTAGGTGCCCGGTCTGCCGAGCGGTCTTAGGTGCCAACGCGGAGTTGGTCTTTTTGCCGACGCTGGGCGCCGGTCTTAGGTGCCAACGCGGATTGCCGACGCTGGGCGCCGGTCTTAGGTGCCAACGCGGAGTTGGTCTTTGACTGCCGACGCTGGGCGCCGGTCTTAGGTGCCAACGCGGAGTTGGTCTTTATTGCCGACGCTGGGCGCCGGTCTTAGGTGCCAACGCGGAGTTGGTCTTTGACTGCCGACGCGCCGGTCTTAGGTGCCAACGCGGAGTTGGTCTTTTGGAGCCGGTCTTTGGTCTGCCGACGCTGGGCGCCGGTCTTAGGTGCCAACGCGGAGTTGGTCTTTGACTGCCGACGCTGGGCGCCGGTCTTAGGTGCCAACGCGGAGTTGGTCTTTGACTGCCGACCGGTCTGCGGAGTTGGTCTGCCGACGCTGGGCGCCGGTCTTAGGTGCCAACGCGGAGTTGGTCTTTTGCCGACGCTGGCGCCGGTCTTAGGTGCCAACGCGGAGTTGGTCTTTGACTGCCGGAGCGGATCCGTCTTTGGTGCCGACGCTGGGCGCCGGTCTTAGGTGCCAACGCGGAGTTGGTCTTTGACTGCCGGAGCGGATCCGGTCTTTGTTAAACATACTCATTCGAAAATAAGAACATGTTTATTATTCATGCATCAAACAGATTCAAATTAATAACGATAGAGTTCTATTGATAGTACCGGCGTAAATTGTCGGCATTCCAAGTTCGAGGGAGCGGCTTCCCGTCTAGCTCTTCGACTTTATACGCCCCATGGTGGAGCACCTCCTTGACACGGTATGGTCCTTCCCATTTTGGTGCCAGCTTGCCCCCTTCCGTCGGCTTTGATACTTCAGCTCTTCGTAGGACAAGGTCTCCTGGCCGGAATGTCTTGGGTCGCACCCGAGAGTTGTAGTGTTTGGCCACTCGCTGACGGAACGCTGCCATACGAAGTTGCGCTTGATCTCGCAATTCTTCCACCAAATCCAGATCAGCCCTTAGCTGGTTTGAGTTGCTTTCTTCGTGGTATAATTCCGTCCGGGGACTAGGAGCTCCTATTTCCACGGGGATGACCGCCTCGGTCCCAAAGACCAAGCTGAAAGGGGTTTCCCCTGTGGGTGCTCGCGGTGTCGTGTGGTAGGCCCACAGCACACTGGAAAGTTCTTCCACCCAGCGCCCTTTACAGCTATCTAGCCGAGCCCTGAGCCCTTGGAGGATGATGCGATTGGTCACCTCGGCTGCGCCGTTGGTTTGGGGATGCCCTACTGAGGTGAATCGGTGACGGATGCCCAGGCCCTCGCAGAATTCCGGAAGGCCGTGTTATCAAACTGTCGGCCGTTGTCTGTAACTAGGGTGTGTGGTAACCCGAACCGGCACACCACGGATTTCCAAAAGAAAGCCCTTACTTTGGCTTCCGTGATCTTAGCGAGAGCTTCCGCCTCGATCCATTTAGTGAAATGATCGACGGCCACAACTAGGAACTTACGTTGTCCGGAGGCAGGAGGGAAAGGTCCCAGGATGTCCATGCCCCATTGTGCGAAGGGCCACGGTGCAGCTAGAGGGGTCAGCTGGGACGCCGGTTGATGTTGGACGTTGGCATGACGCTGGCAGCTGTCACATCTTTTAACGAGTTCAGAGGCGTCCTCTTTCATTGTCAACCAATAATACCCTTGACGTAGAGCTTTATATGCAAGGGCCCTGCCCCCCAGATGGCTTCCGCATATCCCCTCGTGTATCTCTCGCAAAATATAATTGGCGTCGGTGGGACCGACACACCTGAGGATAGGGTATGAGAATGACCTTCGGTAGAGCTTTCCCTCCATAAGGAAGAACTTTGGGGCTCGTCTTTTAAGTTTCCTAGCTTCGGCAGGGTCTTCTGGGAGGATGCCCTCAGTAAAGTATTGAACATAGGCGTCCATCCAGGAGGGCTCCTGCTCCACTGGCAAAGTTTCTCTTGGTACATCAATGCTCGGGGCTTCTAAGTGCTCCACATAAGCCTTTCCCAACATCCCATCAGCTGAGGCGGCGAGGTGGGATAGGGCGTCGGCTCTAGCATTCTCTTGTCGAGGAATGTAGCTGACGCTGAAGTGAGTGAATGGGGAAACCATTGAGTGCACCGCGTCTAAGTAGCGGGCCATGATGGGATCCTTTGCCTCGTACTCCTTTGTAATCTGGCCAGCAACCAGTTGGGAGTCGGTAAAAGCTCTAAGGCGTTTCACCCCAAGCTCTCGAGCCAATCTTACTCCGGATAACAAAGCTTCATATTCCGCCTGATTATTAGTGGCTGGAAAGAGGAAGCGAAGTGCACATTCAGTCACAACCCCATCCGAGTTGGCCAAGATGAGGCCTGCTCCGCTCCCTTGAGAGTTAGATGCCCCATCCACGTGGAGAACCCACTCATCTTCGCTGGTTCCAAGGGGTTGAATGTCCGGAGGTTCTTCAGGTGGCTCATCCCCAAGTACATTCAACCAAAAAATCTGCCAGGACTTGAGACTTCATGGCCGACCAGGGCGGAAAGATATATCGAACTCCCCCAGCTTGAGGGCCCACCTTGCCAGCCGGCCGGAAGTATCTGGACGAGCCAGAACCGCCTTCAGAGGCTGGTCTGTGATCACTGCGATCGGGTGGGCTTGGAAGTATGGCCGCAGTCGCTGGGCAGACACGATCAATGAGAAGATGATTTTTTCCATGTTTGAGTATCGGGTCTCTGCATCATGAAGCACCTTACTCGTATAATATACTGGCCTTTGTGTGCCATTAGTGTCCATACGGACTAGCACGGAGCTAACAGCCTCAGGAGAGGCCGCAAGGTATAGAAGGAGCTCTTCTCCACCCGTCGGCTTGGCTAGCAGTGGCGGGGTAGATAAGAATGTCTTTAACCCTTCGAACGCCTCCTGGCATTCTTTGGTCCATTCGAACTCGTTGATTCGGCGAAGCGCCTTGAAGAAAGGCAGACACCTTTCAGCAGACTTGGATAGGAAGCGGCTTAGGGCGGCTACTCTTCCTGTCAAGCGTTGTACTTCCTTCTTATTGGCAGGAGGCCTCATGTCCAAGATGGCTTGGACTTTGTCTGGGTTGCTTCGATCCCCCTCCGGGTCACCATGAAACCCAAAAACTTCCCAGCGGTCACCCCGAATGCACATTTGCGAGGGTTCAGCTTCATCTGGTACCGACGAAGGCTGTCAAAAGTTTCTGCTAGGTCCGCAATGTGGTCACCGGCATGAACGCTTTTTGTCAGCATGTCATCCACGTACACTTCCATGTTACGCCCTATCTGTCCTTCAAAGACCTTGTTCATCAACCTCTGGTAAGTAGCCCCCGCATTCTTTAACCCGAAAGGCATTACCTTGTAGCAATACAGCCCCTTTTCGGTTATGAAGGAGGTAGCTTCTTCATCCGCCGGGTTCATCCGGATCTGGTTGTATCCAGAGAAAGCATCCATGAAGCTAAGAACCTCATGGCCGGATGTAGCGTCCACCAGTTGATCGATTCGAGGCAGGGGAAGCTGTCTTTGGGGCATGCCTTGTTGAGGTCGGTGAAGTCTACGCACATTCTCCAACTTCCATTGGCCTTGCGGACCAGAACCACATTAGCCAACCATTCGGGGTAGTGGACCTCCCGAATATGGCCTGCAGCCATTAACTTGCGGATCTCCTCGTCGATAGCTTTCTGCCTGTCCGGAGCGAAGTTTCTCTTTTTCTGTCGGACCGGCCGACACCCTGGCTTGAGGTTAAGTTGGTGGGTGATTACTTCTTCAGGGACGCCCGGCATGTCTGAGGATGACCATGCGAAAACGTCCGTGTTGGCCGCAGGAAAGTAAGAAGTTGATGACGTACTTCCTCCGGGAGCGATGCCCCCAGCTGAACAGTCCTTGCTGGGTCATCACCCAAGGGGAGGGTTAGAAGGTGCTCTGCCGGCTCTCCCCTTCTTCCCAACTCCCTAGGATCGAGTGACTCAGAGGCTGTCGCTGACTCTGCGTTCAGCGGGCTGGGCGACAGATGGTAGCAAGGCGGAAGTGGGCTTTGCTCCCCCTTCATTTCTCCGATCCCTTCATTGGTGGGAAACCTTACCAGTAATCTCTTAGTGGAGATCACGGCATCTAGCAGATTCAGCCCCGGTCTTCCCAAGATGGCGTTATAAGCCAGCGGGACCCGGACCACCAAGAAGTTTATGACCACGGTGCTCTGACATGGAGGAGTTCCAGCCGTGACCGGGAGAGCAATTTCGCCTTCGACGCTCACTGAGTCTCCCGTGAAGCCCATTAGCGGTGTGGCAACGGGTCGGAGTAAAGACCTTGATAAGTTCATCCGAACAAAAGCTTCATAACTCAAGACATCACAGAGCTCCCACTATCAATTAAAATTCTTTTTACAGGGTGTTTTGCTATAGTCATGGACACCACGACGCTGTCGTCATGTTTATTAACTACCCCATCTAGATCCTTTCCGAAGAAAGGTATTACAGAGTCTATTCCCTCTCGTGGCCTCTTCGAACCACCATCCGTTCCCCAAGAGATCATAGCTATGGTCTTTTCAGTTGGGGTATTATCCACGCCAGCCGGGCGACCCGGGGGCACCGGGGACCCGACGCGGGGAGATTTTCCCTTCGAACAAACTTGCCCAGGTGGCCTTGCTGAACCAGCTCCTCGATGGCCTTTTTTAGATGGCGGCAGTCTTCGGTGTCGTGGCCGTAGTTCCGGTGGTACCGGCAGTAAAACTCCTTGTTACGGGGGCCCCCGGACTTCAAGGGAGCCGGGCGCTTGAAATATGGTTCCTCCTCAATCTCCAGCAGGATGTGAGAGATGGGAGCCATGAGAGGAGTGAACTGCTCTTTAGGAACCAGCGCCTGTGGCCGGCGGTCCGAGCGTCGTGGAGGCTCGGGCTTCCGTGGTTGTGCACCAGCACGGTCAGAAGGCGGCGGTTTATTACCGGGGTTCTTGTCACCTTCTCTCCTGGAGAATCTGCTTCGTCAGCGCGGATGTACTTCTGTGCTCGGCTCAGAAGCTCGGCGTAGGAGCGCGGAGGCTTCTTATCCAGGGAGTAAGCGAATCTGGACGGGCGAAGTCCTCTCTTCAGGGCCAAGGTGGCTACGGAGTCTTCCAGGTTGTACACCTCCAGCGCCGTTTCTTTAAATCGAGCGACGAAATCCTTTAAGGTCTCGCCACTCTTCTGCTGGACAGCAAAGAAGCTATCCGCAACTCGTGGGATCTTTCGACAGGCATCAAAATGAGCCAGGAAGGATCGCTCAAGTTGACGAAATGAGTTGATGCTGCGTGGGGGCAGACGGGAGTACCACGCGCGCGCCGCCTTGCGGGAAGGCGACGCATAACAAGGAGTCCGTCGCCCCCTGGACCTGCATGAGGACTTTGTAGCTTTCCAGATGGTCCAGGGGGTCCGTCGTTCCATCATATGGATCCAACTGAGGGAGACGGAACCGGGGAGGAACCGGTTCTCCATGATACGGCGAGAAAGGGGGGCGATGCTCATATTCGGCGCGTAAGGATCGGCGATCCGGCGGCTGAGCTCGTCCAACCGTCGATGATAATCGTCAGCCTTTGCTCATCCCGACGAGTGGTTTTTCGGGGAGTGTCACCTCGAGATGAGTCGGAAGAAGGAGATGAAGGAGATCGCCGGCGCAAGGAACGCGCCCGCTTGGGTTCTTTTTCCTTCCGTCAGTGGTGGGACCGACCAGAGCGGCGGGAGGGAGACCGTCGTCGCTTCGAGGTCCCTTGGTGATGAGGTTCGGGGGGTGAGCGGTGAGAGACCTCAGGTGGGGTCCCTCCTTGGTGAGACTGAACTGTTCCTCGCACCCCTTCGTTATCGCAGGGGGTTGAGTTACAGCAGCCACATAACGCTCTTGCAGCCCCCGAACCATCGTCGTCAGATCCTGGACCTGGTGGGCTAGAGCATCAAGCCGGTCGGGCTGGCTTGTCGGTGCAGGAGGCGGAGCATGGGGGTCGGCCTCCGAATGCTCAGCTCGCGGGATGTGCCCGGCTGCCTGGCTAGAGGAAGCCTCTTGTGCTCGCGTAGTCACCATTGCTTCTTTTGCAGAATCGGAGGGGTTCCAGGGAGAATTTTTTACCTGGTCTCCCCCTTCCTGGCGCGCCAATCTGTTACGGCCGAATCACATGTGATAAACGTCGGACAGGCTAGGGTCGCCGTGTGCGCAGAGAGACCGCTGTCTTCCTCCTGGAGCCTGCAAAAAGTCCCAGACCGGTGGTTCCGGCGGGGACCCTCCGATGCCCAAGTTAGTGAGTCGTCGAACAAGGATATGATTTTTGTAGAATTGTTCTAGAGGAAGTTCCAGAGAGAATTCCTTTGCATGGAGCACGTGTCCTCTTTTTATACCTGTTGGGGATCCCGTTTACCTCGGTCTGTTGGAACCGTCGAATCCGTCCTATTGTGATGTTTCATCGAACGGAAAGTCGTTGGACTGTTGCTGGATAAGGGCCGCTTATAGCGGTAACTGCCTATCAGGCTAACACTTGCCCGTGATTTTGGTGAGCGAGGTGCTTAGATTGCGGGGTCGGCTGTATGAAATTACATTGTGTATGTGGGAGAGACTGCGGGCCGACGCCAGGGGCTGGAGTCAGAGTTCCAGCACGGGAGGTCGGTGCTGAGGTCCGACGCAGGGGCTGGCACTAGAGGCCGATGCTGGGCGCCGGTTTTAGGTGCCAACGTAGAGTTGGTCTTTGGCTGCCGGAGCGGATCCGTTCTTTGGTGCCAACGCGGAGTTGGTCTTTTATTGCCGACGCTGGGTGCCGGTCTTAGGTGCCAACACGAGGTTGGTCTTTATTGCCGACGCTGGGCGCCGGTCTTAGGTGCCAACGCGAGGTTGGTCTTTATTGTCGATGCTGGGCGCCGGTCTTAGGTGCCAACGCGGAATTGGTCTTTATTGCCGACGCTGGAGGACGGCACTAGAGGCCGACGCTGGAAGCCGGCGCTGGAGGCCAGCGCTGGAGGCTGGCGCTGGAGGCCGGCGCTGGAGGCCGCGCTGGGGGCCGTCGCTGGAGGCCGGCGCTGGAGGCCGACGCTAGAGGCCGGAGGCCGGCGCTGGCCTTGGGTTTTGTTGTCACATCATTGGCTGGCGCTGGCCTTGGGTTTCGTTGTCACATCATTGGTTGGTGCTGGCCTTGGGTTTTGTTGTCATCATTGCTTTCGAAAACCGCGCAGAAGATAATACTAACCCGGGGAAACGACTAGCCGTATCTCCAGTTATCCTCGATGACTAGAATTCTCTAAGTGCTTATTGGATGGGAGGGAAGAGATTATCCTTAACAATTAGAATTCTCTAAGTGTTTTATTTGGATAGGATGGAATGGAGGGAAGGGAAGAGAAGAAGAAAGGAACGAAGGAAAAATATCATAAAATATTTTATTTGGAAGAAAGATAAAAGAGTGGAGAGGAACCAGCATAACTCATTCTCCTCCATTCACTTGAAGGATTTTTTTTTTTTTTTTGTAACACCAAATTGAGCAAATCGGAGAGGAAAAGAGAGGGAGGAAAATTATTTTAATAATTTATGTTCTACTATTCCAAAATTACCCTCCAACCCTAAAAGCCTACAATTTTTCTTTTTCAATAATAAAGGATATATTTATCAATTTATGAACATAACTTTTCTCATTTTTTCTTTTTCTTTCTATCCAAATAAGATAAATGTATATTACTCTTCTTTCCCTTTCTATCGTTCTCAGACAAGGGCAGGAGAACGGCCTTCCTTTCCTTTCCTCTTTCATCCCTTCCTTTTCCTTCATTCTCTCATTTCTTCTCCTTCAAATATCCAAATAAACCCTAAAAGTTCTAATTGGCTATGTTTCAATTGGCCATGAAAGAGGCAGGCCGAATTAAATTAGGATTCTAATAAAAAATTAATTAAAATCTAATTATAAAAAAAGGGATGGTATAATTTGTTATAAAATTTTTGGTTTGACACCATATTTGAGTTAATATTTTCTAGGGTGATTCTTTTGGATGCTATCAAAGTTATTAAATCTTGCACATCCTTAATTTAAAATAAGTGTTGTTTTTTTTATACTTTATTGATACTTGTATTATTCATATATATATATATATATATATATATATATATATATATATATATATATATATATATATATATATTGTGGTGCATAAAATTAAAAAAAAGGGCATACAGTAAGTAGCAATCCTATTTAAATTTTTCATAGGTATCCACCTATTATGGGATCAATAATGATTAAAATTAATAATTTAAAATATTGCAATGACACTAAAAATTCACATGGATATGAACATATCCTATTGGTGTGTCATTATTTAGTATTTTTGGTAGGGTAAAGAAAGTGTATTAAATATTATATCCTTAAAGGTTTGTGTACGCTATCGATATCAACCTATTAGAGTACAAATATTTAATTACTTTGTTTTATCTTGTGAAAGAGTCATACCTGCTTGTTATAATTTGGGACCATTAGGTTGGATTGCAATGATGTCGGGACACATAAATTCAATTCATAGTCTACTTAATCAGATTATCAGAAAACTTATTTTAAGTAGCATGATTTTGTTCCTACATGCATAATGAAATATGTATGTAATTGTTTTCTCAAATTCTAATAATTTTGCATTGGCAATGCCATTATCTACCATCAAAACACTTTCTAGGACTAATTATGAGGACTGGATCGAGTCACTTACTGTTCACCTTGCCAATAATGAATGTGGACTTAATTTTGAGCATTGATAAGCCTACAAAACCCATTGATAATGCTTCCGTTAAAGAAAAAGCCTATTATGAGAGATGGAAGCATTCAACTAGGACCTATTTGATGATTATGAAGCACTTAATTGAAAAGTCTATCAAATAAAGTGTACCTCAGATTGATAAGGCTAAAGATTTTCTTGAGACGATTGGTAGAAAATTTGTTAAGTTTAACCGAGGATGCCAATTTTAACTACTTATGATTGTGTTATTGGACTATGAGCATATCATGAAGCTCACGTCCTTTATTTTAATAAGTTGAATGATATGAAGGTGAATCTATTTGAGAGCTTCATAGTTTGGCCAGTTTTAGGATCTTTTCCATCCCAATTTGATGCTTTAAAGACTTCCTATAATACTCAAAGGAGGAATGAGATTTGAATCAAATGATTGCTATTGTTATTCAAGAAGAAGAGATGATAAAAAAGAACAAGAGCCAAAGTGTTTAGATGGTTACTCATGGTTCTAATAATGGAAAGAAAAAGTTATCTAAGGGCAAGAAGAATTTCAAGAAGTTTGGAAAGAAGAAGGATGGAAAGACTCAACCTAAGATAGAAGGTTTTACGGGAAAATGTAATTTCTATCAGAACTATGGTAAATTTGAGAATTGGCTTAAAGAGAAAGGTAACCCTCCAGCTCTAGTATATTTTGAGTCAAATACTTTTGATGTTTCCTTTAATACTTGGTGGTTTGACATTGGTGCAACAATTCATGTTACAAATTCCTTGAGGAATTCAGAAAACCTAAAGGAATCGATGGTTAACATGGGAAATGGAGCCAAAGTAAAAGTGGAATACATAGAAACCATTATGCTCTGTTTGGATGGAGAGAAAAGTGGGAGGAAAGAAAACTGGAAGGAAAGAAAGTGGAGGAAAGAAAATTAAAGAGAAAATATTTTCTCTCCTTCTGTTTGGATGAGTGAAGGAAAACAGAAAGGAGAGAAAAGTTGATAATTTATAATGACAATAATATCCTTGTTATAGATGATTAAAAAATGTATTGGTTGTTTTTTGGAAGGGTCAATATTGGAATAAAAAAAAAAGAAAGAGCACTTTTGAGTTTTCTCTCCGAAATCTCTTTGGTTTCGGAGAGAAAACTTTTATGTGGGGCCCACCACTTTTTTCTCTCTATTTTTTCTCTAGTTTTCTTTCCTTCCGACTTTTCTCTCCATCCAAACAAGATAAATTTATTTTCTCTCCTATTTTCCCTCCTAGTTTTCTTTCCTCTCTAGTTTTCTCTCCATCCAAACAGAGGGTTAGTCTTTCTTTAGTTTCTAGTTATATTTTAGAATTGAAAGATGTTGCTTATATACCCTCAATTAGGAGAAATTTGATTTTCGTTTCTTTTTTGGACAAATATAGTTATTCCTTTTGTTTTGAAAAGAAAGATTACTTTGAATTATGATACTATTGTGATTAGATCTAGTAGTTTATGTGATGATCTATATAAGATCAATCACTTCTTCTAGAAATGCTTATATTGGTTCTAAGCATAGAAGCATAGAAGAGTAGATAAAAACTCTTCAATCCTATAGCATAGACATTTAGGACATCTCTCTATAGAAAGATTGATTAGGAAAGGGGTTATACATGATATAGACTTCTCTAATTGTGGACTTTTGCCTGTTGTATAAAAGGAAAATTAATAGCTAGAGCTAAAAAAGAGTAGCTTGAAATAAGGAAATTTTGGATCTAATCCATGCTAATATTTATGGTCCCATTACTCGGATTGCTATGAAAAATATAAATATTTTATTATCTTTATTGATGATTACTCACATTAAGATTTTATTAAGCTCATTAATGAAAAATAAAAATCTTTAGATGCCTTTAAGGTTTTTAAGCATACTATGGAACTAATGCAAGGAAAGAAAATTAAGGCTATTAAATCAGATTAAGGTGGAGAACACTATGGGAGATACGATGAAGTTGAGAAAAATCCTAGACCTTGTGCTAAATTTCTTCAAGAATGTTGTGTTAAAGCTTAGTGCACATTGCTCAGGACTCCAGAATAGAATAGAGTTATACAAAGAAGAAATTGCACTCTTATGTATATGGTAAGCTGCATGATAAGTCATTCGGCCTTACCATAATTTTTATGGGGAAATGTCCTGAAAATTACTACATATATTTTGAATCAAGTGCCTAAAAACCTCTTCTCAAAACTTCTTATAAATTATGGTCAGGGAAAAAGCCATACTTTGATGTTTAGGGTTGCAAAGCAGAGGTGAGACTATATAATCCAAAATTAAAGAAACTTGATCTAAAGATAATTAGTGGTTACTTTATTGGTTATTGTACTAACTCAAGAGGCTCTAGATTTTATTATCCTTTTCATACTATTAGAGTTGTTGAAGATGATTATGATTATGCAAGTTCACAATCATGTAACATTGTCTTTGGAGAAAACAAGTTGTTGCTCTTATACCTATTATTTCACTATCAATTATTGTGCTTTATGGTACCGAGCATCCTATTGCCACTCGCCATTAGGAAGCAGTTAATAAGTCACATTCCATTGTTGACATAGATCAGAACTAAATTATGAATAAGGCTCCTTTAAGGAGATCTCAAAAAATTCATAAACACATCATTTCAAATGATTATATAGACTATTTACATGAGTTTGATGTTGGAATTAATTATGATCCAATCACATATCAAAAGGCCATTAATAGCTCTCAGACTTGTAGCAAAAAGTTTTACTCAAAGAGAATGTATTGATTATAAGGAAACCTTCTCACATATCTCTACAAATGACTAATCATTTTGAATAATTATGGCTTTAGTAGCTTATTTTAATTTAGAGCTACATCAAATAAATGCTAGAATTGCTTTTTTTAATGGAGACTTGATAGAAGATGTATATATAGCACAGCTTGAAGGATTTAAGGAGGATGAAAAAGAATATCTAGTTTGTAAATTGAAAAGTCCATATATGAGTTAAAGCAGGCTTCTAGGCAATGGTATCTTAAATTTGATGAGATAGTTACTTTTTTTGGTTTCAAGAAAAATATTGTTAACCTATGCATATATATGAAAATGAGTGGAAGCATATCCATATTTCTTGTATTATATGTTGCTAATATTCTCCTTATGAGTAATGATACTGTTATTCTGACTGAGACAAAATAATTGCTATTAGACCATTTTGATATGAAGGATCTTAGTGAAGCTTCTTTTGTTCTGAGAATATAGATTTATTGTCATAGATCCGAGAGTGTTATTGGCTTGTCTCAAAAGACCTATATTAAGGGAATCCTTAATAAGTTTAATATGTAATCTTGCTCCTCTATAGCAACACTGATAGTTAAAAGTGAGAAACTTTTAGTGACTCAATGTCTTCAGATTGATGAAAAATAAAATTATATAACAATAGTCCTATATGTATCAGTTGTTAGTAGCTTGATGTATGTTTATGTATGTACACGCCCTAATATTGCATATGCAATGAGTGTACTTGGGAGATACTTGAGCAATCTTCGAATGAGTCATTGGAAAGTTTAAAAAAAAGGTCAAGAGATATTGATAGGACGCTAAAGACAACATGCTCACTTATGAGCAATTTGATCATCTTGAGATGGTTAGATATTTTGATATCAGCTATGCAGGTTATCTAGATGATAAGAAATCCACTTATGGATATATGTTTATGATGGTAGGAGGAGTTTAAGCAAATACTTATAGCAACCTCAACTATAAAGATAGGGTATGTAGCGTGTTATGAGGCTATATGTCAGCCTTAAAATGAACTCAACAAACTATCCGGACTAACCTTGAATTAAAAAGGAAAAATAGGTTTTCTTGAGACATGGATTAGAACACTCTTAAAAACTAACTCCTTTTGCAATTGAAAAGGGTAGAAGGGTTATTTCCTTAAATAATAGATCAAAATACCCTTCAAACTAACCCTTTTTGATGGTTAAGGGGCATTTTAAGAAATTGGCATGGCAGGCTACGCTCAGCCCATCATGTGCCATGCCACCCTGGCCCATTATAGGCAATGCCATGCTAGACACATCGTAGGCCAAGTCATGCTTTGTCTTGTGCCTAAACTGTGCTAAGTTGGCCTACCATGGGATGCCATGTTGGCATGGCCCATGGGCCACAAAGAGCCCCTAGCATGGCTTGGGGGGGCATGTCGTACCAGGTTTGGCATGGCTGTAATAATTAATAGTTAGGTCATGCCAAGCTGAGTTGCTCATTTGACACCTTTAGGCTGTGTTTGAAATAGAGGATAAGGAGGGGATATCCCTTCTTTATTTTTAAAAGCTATAACTATAAAGGATAAGTCTGAAAAAGGTTAACCATAGGGATAACCTATGTTTAACCATGGGTTATCCCCTGAACTTATTCTTTAAGGAACCCAGGAATAGTTGGAACTATTCCTTAAGGATAAAATTATTATTTAAAAAAGATGATTATTTCCTCAACTATTTTCAGGATAAACTCTATTTTTTACACTTATCCAGGGATAGCATTTTGGAAATCAAACACTACCTTAAATTAGAACCTACTCAAGTGGTAGTGCCAAAAATTATTTGTTTTAGCTACCGCTCCAAGCTAACTAGGTTAGCCCCATTTAGCTTAGCTTTTGGTAGACCCAAAAATAATTTTAAAAGCCTCAAATATATTTTGTATTGATATTTAATAAAATTTATAAAAATATTTTTTTGACTTCATCAAAAGTTGTTAAAAGCTATACTCAAGAAAGTTTCAATTGAGGAGTTGGTCTATGTGGCATCCCACGTAGCTGGAAGCTAGGCTTACATGAATTAATACCAAAATTTAATAGGTTAGGTGGCCAAAATCCAATGGGTTTAACCCGTAACCCTCTCTCTTCCTGACAAGACCCTCTCTCTTAATCCCAACTCTCTTAATCCCAACCACCCATAACCCTCTCTCTTCCTCCCACCGTAGCTTGTTGCCTCATCACCATATTCAACTACCAACCAGCCATCGTTGCCCAGCCGTCAACACTCCCTTTTCCCTTTCTCCTCCTCCCTTCTTCCCTCCTCTCCCTCTCTTTTTCCTTGGCATCCAACATCAGGCAATGGCTAGAACTATCGACCCCCTCCCTCTCTCTCTCTCTCTTCCCCCTTTCTAGCCCCAATTTCTCTCACCCTTTGTCCAAGGCTACTGCTGACCGTCGATGCCATCGTCGTCCTCCCTCCCTTCTCTGGCTCACAGTCGAGCAAAGAAAGTCATGGCCTCCACCAAGTCACGATCTCCTCCGCTCTAGCCATCGCTAGCCGCTGCCATGACCACCGCGCTTCCCCACTCTTCTCTCTCTCCCTCTCTCTTTCTCTCTCCCCCTTCTCTTCCTCTTAAATTAGTGGTGAAATAGGAGAATCGGTTCCTTGTTTCACTATCTCTCTCCCTCACCCTCCCCCTCTCTTTCAGCCACTTGACCTATTGAAACTTGGCTTCAGCCTATGTAAGCCCAGCTTCTAGCCATGCAGAATGATAGGTAGGTAAACTCCTTACAGCGTCACTAGTGTTTTATTGCAGGAAACAAAATGAAATAAAAAATAAAGTTTAAGAACAACTTAAAAAAATTATATTAAAGGAAATAATTAATGTAAGATACCCCAAAAGTTTGAGCAGTAAAAGTGTCCTTTAACCTGTTCAATTTAATAATTTTTTATAATATCTTTAAATATATTAATAAATATTTAAATATTATAATTAATAAATATAAATACAATCATCTATTTAGATAAAATTAAGTATTTTTGAATAAAAACTTAAGTTTAGTTTGACGGGCATCAAGCACCATCTATCGACGCCTTATTCTAGTTTGGCTAAACTATACTTTTAACCCTCAAACTTAGGAGGGTGCATCAATTTAGTTCCTGACAAAGTTTAGGCTATGTTTGAAATAGGGAATAAGAGGATATTCTCTGGATATCCTCCTTATTCTCAAAAGTCATAACTAAAACCATGGATTATCCCTTGAACTTATTCCCTAGGGACTGAGCTATATTTGAAATAGAAGATAAGGGGGGATATCCCCTGTATATCCCCTCTTATATCCAATAGCTATAACTACAAAGGATAAGTCTGACAAAGGTTAACCAAAGGGGATAACTCATGTTTAACCATGGGTTATCCTCTAAACTTAATCCCTAGAGAACCCAGGAATAGCTGGACCTATCCCTTAAGGACAAAATTGTTATTTAAAAAAGGTGGTTATTCCCTCAACTATTTCGTGGATAAACTTTATCCTATCCACTTATCCAAGGATAGTATTTGGGAATCAAACATTAGCTAAGAGTATAGCTGATTATTCCCCAGTTATCCCTTGAGGGTAAAACTATTATTAAAAAAAGTTAATTATTTCCTTAGCTATTCCATGGATAAACTCTATCCTCTGTACTTATCCAAAAATAGCATTTTTTTATCAAACACTATCTAAAAAATTAATTTTATTTTTTATTTTTCTTTAGTTTTTAGCGTTAAAATAGAAAAGATGCTATAAGAAATTTACTGAGTTGGTAATTTATCGCAAGAAATCTACTGAGTTGGCAATCCACGTGGCTTATATGGCTGGAAGTGTGCTTTGTTAGGATGAAACTTAGGTAGTGTTTGATAGAAAAAAAATTATCCATGGATAAGCGTACGAGATAGAGTTATTCCCTGATTATCCCTAGGGATATCCCTTGGCTATCCCATTGATCATATCAAATGCAAAAAGGTAAATCCATAGGATAACTTTTTTTTATTCTTATTTGGAGGGATAATTAGCTATTCCTGCATTTTCTAGGGAATAAATTGAGGGGATATCCCATAGTTAACCATGAATTATCCCTTTGGTTAACTTTATTTCTAGCTATCCCTTATAGTTATGGCTTTTGGAAATAAGAGGGGATATCCAGGATGGATATCCTCTCTTATCCCCTATTTCAAACACTACCTTATCTCTGTGCCATATAAGGATACCCGCCTCTTGAAGCTCTACTTGCTAGGAGAGAGAGAGAGGATGCCGATGGCTCGGGGCCGGCCGCTACTTGGTACCGAACGATAAGAAAAATGAGAGAGAGAGAGAAAGAGACAAGGAGAGGACGAGGGAAGAAGGGAAGAAAAGAGAGAGAGCAGAAGCGCTAGCAGCAATGACCATGGCTTGGGGGGGGTGAGGGGGGGTGCTGGAGGGGGAGAGGAGAAGGGAGAAAGAGAGGAAGGAGGGTGCAGAGCAGGATTTGATGTGGAGAGTGAGGGATCGGGGAGGGGAAGGGGAGGAGAGAGAGAGAGAAAAGGAGGAGAAAGAAGAGGGAGAGGATGCCGATGGCTCGGGTCCGACTACTACTTGGTGCCGAAAGACAAGGAAAATGAGAGAGAGAGGGAAAAGGAAGAGGAAGAGGGAAGAAGGGAAGGAGAAAGAGAGGGAGCAGCAGCGCTAGCAGGGGAAGGGAGAGAAGGGAGGGGGAAGGAAGAGGAAAGAAGGGAAGGAGAAAGGGAGGGAGCAGCAGCGCTAGCAAGGGAAGGGAGGGGTAAGCGCGATGTGGAGAGAGAGATCGGAGAGGGGTGCCCACGATGTGGAGAGAGAGAAAGATCGGGGAGGAGAAGAGGAGGAAGAGAGGATGCCAACCGATCTCTCTGGTACCAAATTGGCAACTATAGCTACGGCGACTTTTTTATTTTAACAATAGGAATCAAAGAAAAATAAAAAATAAAAAATAAATTTAATTTTACAATTTTTAAAAGTTAGAAGATTAAAGTGGCATATTTTTCTAACTTGTAGAGTAAAAAATGCAATTTAACCCTCTAGTTTGTATGTGGTCTACCCTCCTTTGGAACATCATGTCCGATTAAAAAACAGAGAAAAGGAAACAGAGCCGGCTCCAATGCAAACTTACCTGAATGAACGGGGTCTGGAGGGCCACTTCGGCGCGAACTCCTCAAGAGGATAGCAGTGGAGTCGGAGATAGTCTCTCCAGTTGCGAACCGTCTCCTTCCGAACATTAAAGCTCGTCGACAACCTTATTTTCTTCGCGGGGTCATCGGAGTACAGCTTCGCCTTCTCCTCTGAAGGGAGTTTGAAGAATTCAAGACCAATTTCCGTCATCGCGAACATCGATTCGATTGGTACCCCATGGTTCACGATCTATATGACCAAAAGATTAATTATATGCAAACACTTGGAATTCGGTTTACAAGGAGCAAATTGAAGGTCGTGAGTGAGACCAGGAAGAATCCATAGGACCGACAGGCATCACCGATTTGAGAGATGACTTGGGATGTATCGTGGGCACCGAGGTCGATAACCGGAATGTTGGCGTCGCTCTCGACTTCAGAGAGCCGGGGCCGCTGGGACTCCGGTCGCACGTGGCTCTCTGGGAGGGTCTGGCAGTGGGGCCCGGTGGAGAGGAGTTGGTCCGCCATGAGAGGCGAGGAAGCAGTCGAGGCGAGTAATGGTGGCCGGCTACGGGAAGAGGGCGGTCCGAACTGAGAACTGGAAGCGGCGGAGGAACGAGTTAAAAAGAGTGCGGCCGTAATGAGCGTGACGCCAGCAGAAAAATTATGGAAGACGTCATAATATGGACGCATGCGGGCCCCCCTCCTGCCTTGAAATGCGGATGGGTTTGCTTGCTTGGACGGCGTCGTCAAATTCTTTGATGACGGACAGCCGAACGCCGACAGAAGGGCATCTCATCCGAGCCGTACAGATGTCCCATTTGGTATCTTTTTCGGTCCATTTGGTATGAGAGCATGGAAAGCAATGTTTTAAAAATTGGACTGAACAATAAATCTGTTTAATAATTAAATCGAGGGTTAATTGATTCGTTCGAAAAAATCAGTTTGATCAAATCAAATAATATTATAATTATTTTTTAATTTAATAATATAAATAATAAAATATAAATATAATTTAAATAAAAAAATTTAAAAATCAGATTAAATCGATTCTCTTAATTTAGTAATTTTTTTAATTTTTATTAAGTCATATAAAATTAATTTTAATAATAAAATTGAAACAGATAATCGATTCTCAATTGAATCGATAGGTCAAATTCAACTTTTAAAATACTGATCAAAAGAAAAAAATGAATAGCATCAATGATCCGTGTTCTTAAAATTATTCGTATAGCTCCAAAAAAAAACGTCTATACCAAAGATTTTTTAATGGCACCATTTATTGCTCTTAAAATTTTCCGTATAGCTCTAAAACTTCCATAGGAAATATTCTTATCTTGATGATGTTATGTTATTTTTTTATATTTTTTAAAAAAAATTAAATTTCAATTTCAGTCGTTCAATACTTTTATTATTACCTTTGACTTTTATTCCATCCTTTTTATATTCTTAAACTTCTTTTGTTTACGGCAATACTTAGATACAAGCAAAATCATATTAGAAAGAGTTATTAATGCTTTGAAAAGATGAAAAAAAAAAAAAAGTGAGTTAAGGTAAATTTTGAGTAAATAAGAAAGGCTTTAAAATATATATATATATATATATTAGGCTTGGATCTCATTATTAAAGACTATGATTCGCTATTTTTGAGCCTTTACCTATTATTTGTATACTTTTGAATTTTTTATTATTTACAGCATCATACAAAAGAAAAAGTAAAATAAAAAATGCATCGAAGTTGGAGTTATCGTATTTATGATTATTTTTTTTTATTTTATATGAGTTCAATTATTATATTTTTTTAATTTTTTTTTTTTTGGTACAAACGAACGATCACACCATTGTTGGGTGAGTCAAGCCCGATATATCAGAGTACAAAATTTGAGAGAGCACCACCGGACAGGAGTCACCCGGTAACCAGTACCAAGGATCGAATCATGGGCGATCAGACAGCTACCAATCAACCGCAGAGTTAGCTTTAATCCTACTAATCCAAAGCATTAATTTAATGCCTTCTATAACTTCTTATTATATTGAGAGCATCATCGGACAGGAGTCACCCGGTAACCAGTACCAAGGACCAGAATCATGAACGCAGAGTTAGCTTTAATCCTATTAATCCAAAGCATTAATTTAATGCCTTCTATAACTTCTTATTATATATGACATCGCCTGCATATAACCCCAAGGCATTAATTACATTCCTAATTGCAATAAAATAAAATCTCATGTTTATTTATCCTTCAATAACCGTTATAATTATATTTGATAGACATATATTAAAGCACTATTAATTAAGTCTTCACTGGCCATTTTCCTAATTCAAACCTAGACACACCAGGCAAACTAACGTGAAGTGGTCCCCAAATACAATTTCACAGCTTTTGACAATCTAAATATTGGAAAAAGGGCAACAATTGCAACTGGAGTTCGTTTATATCGTAACAATAACTGATTTGTAGAGTAAACACAATTATAAAACCTAGAATGACAAATAGGTCTTTGTTATTTCTTATTATTTTAACTAATTTAAGACAGATGTCTGGCCTAATCAAGCTTCTTACCTACCAGCTGGCCCAGTAGGTTTATTATATGCTCTCCCTCTCTTGCTCAGATATATGTTATTAAAAATTTTGACATCATTCAACTTTGATTTAGAAAAAGCTTAAATTATAATAATTTATATATTATCGTTTGTCCTCTTCAGTAATTTATCAGCAATTATATTCTTTTAAAAAAGTGAAGCTTTTCAAAGAAAAAAAAATATAATAAAATAAGTTGACGTCGAGATCTTAGCCAATTATAGTCTTTGCTTATTCTTTTGATCTAGCCAGCTTGAATTGATTTATGATCTATGTATGATTATTTTGATTAAAAAAAAAGTTTTGAACGATGATGACAATAATGATTATTTATTTTATTTTATTATTACATGTCTTATTCAAATATTTTATACCAACGTTTGTTACGTTTCTAAGTTGATGTTATACTGGCAATGAGTTATAATATTTGCTCAATCTTTTAAAAAGCCTTCTTAAGTTTGATTTTTTTTTTTTATTGTCAGCCAAATATTTTGATGAACAAAAAGGCCTAGATGATGAATTTTTTTTTTTTAAATTCCATCACTCCGTTGTGAAAATTGAGTATTGGACGACTCTTTCCATATATTTTGGCTTTTATAAATAGTGTTTAATTTCCACGGAGCTTTAGACTAAGAAGGTTATCAACAAGTGATGGAAATGAGTTTTCTTATTGATTAAACAATATATTTTGATAATAGAAAAATGCAAGTACGCATGGTAACGAAGACTTTGAGGCAGCAAATAATTTTCTAAACGAATATATAAAATATAGGTTTTTTATAAGCACACGCATGCAAATGAAAGTCACAAACATCATGCATTACGTAATGTGGTTGAAGGTGTTGGTCCTTAGAAAATATTGAATATAATTTTTGAGCTATGGAAGAGATGCCAATTCACAATACTTGTGGATGACTTTGGCTACAAGTGTAGATAAATAACGCCATCCTTATTTGAATTGAAAATATGCATTTTCTCTTTGGAACAAACGACTACATATTAAATTAAGTCAAAATGACTAATCTATGCATACTTATTAAAATGCATGAATAAACATGATCTAATGAAGGGCGTATGCTTAAAGGGTGGGGAAACTGATGATGCAATAGAAACATTCATGATATAATCCATGAAAAAACTTAATAACAATGATTAATATTCAAAAAGAAAATAAATCAATCTTGAATAGTTGGGATAAAAACCTAATGATCCAACCATAACATTTTACAGTAAACATCCTCAGATATTCCTTCCTTAACTTCATTGGGATTCTGTTTGCAAAGGAAAACACGATGGAATGAATTGAATGATAGAAATCATGCTACCAAATTAGTACACAATTTTGGAGATTCTATCGTATCATGACCAAGATCTTTAAATCCTAGCATTCATTTAAAAATACCTATATAATTATTAAAGCTTTTGATAAAACACTAAGTACTATCAAATTCATCAAAAAGCATGAAACCATCAATTGAGCTTAGAATTACATTAAATAGTCATCTTCGATATAAATATGATAGACTGAAATTAAATATATTGATCCCTATCATATATGCGGAAATATTGGGACCAATATATTTATCCTAATTAATTAAAAAAAGATCGATAAATACCTCCAGTCATTGCTGTTGATTTTCTTTCGGTAAGGATCTTCCACGCCTTGCGGTCTCTCTCAGTGATGATGTAAACTTTCTCTCGATGAAAACCAGGCGCAGGAACCTACCCGTTTTATAAACCTTTATGCCTTATCTGTCCATCACAGAGGGCGCCGCTTTAAACGGATATGGTTGAGGGATTTTTATCTCAATTCACGCAATCCCTCAAGATCAGAATATAGGACCACCTTAATCGTATCGGTTACGATACGCTTAATGGAGAAAAAACCAACAAAATATTCTATGCATTCTAATCTCTTTGCCTGTAAAAAATTAGCTAATACAACTTGGAGGTTTTAAAATGAGTTTGTCATCCACATGACATTGACTCCATGCAATTTCTATGATGCTAATTCTACGGTCATGCTAATTTGCCGCAGACTTCAACAATGATCATGCAGCCCACATGAATCATCAATGTTGACTGGAATTAAGATTGAGGTTTGGAGTGAGAGCCTTAGGATATTGATTCTTTAATAAAATGCTCTAATTATTTTTTTCTTTTATCTATGCTTTCGCTAGATCCTATCTTGATTCTTTAGCCGTAATTACTATTTCTTTCATCTGTTTATATTGCATTGCATCCTCTGAAACTTGTGTAGAAAGAGGTGCACCCATCATTGCATATATTTAATGGTTTCTCTCATGCCAATAATGGTGAAGGAGGAGGAGGAGAAGGGAAAGCAAATATCGTCAAGAGTTTGGGTCATCTCACTAGTACCAATTCTAATTGGTTCCTATATCTACTTGAAATTCCATGGACTGGATGGATATCTAGGATTGGAAGACAACATCTAATAGGATATGGCTTTAGACAACAGATTTTTCCATAAAACCTTTGCATAGAAATGCTCTGTTTCATAGTTGTTTCTAAATACCTTGGTTAATTTGATTATGTTATTTTCACAGCTATTGTTATCAAATTCCCAAGCTGATTTTTATTAATAAAAAATTTTCTCACGTATTAGAATGTTAATTACATGAAAGGATGGACTCTTTCATCAAATTGTGAAATCAGCATTCGCTTTTCCTTCATAGAGTTCCGTCTTTGAAAGAAGTACCATGGAAGGTTGAAAGAAGGGCAAATTAACACCGCACAGCGAAAGATCATCTTTAATCTAAAGTCAATACAACTTTCTTTTCTTTGAAAAACCTATCCTTATGTTGAAAGCTTAGGCAAATGTTTGACTATTGCAACATTTAGCTTATGAGCAATCGATCCTCTCACAATAAATTTAGCTGCTAGTATGTTAATGAAATAAAAGTAAAACAAATAACTCAATGGAGTCAAATTTGCTACTAAAACTTTCCCCCATGCAATTGGCTTGCCCTGCTGGATATTAGTTCAACATGCAACCATTGTTGTTGAGAGTGAGAGAGATGGCAATAGCCGTGTCAAAGTTGATACTCTTTAAAATAATGAAAAATATTTTGATCATTTAATATTTTTTATCATAATTAATCATTTATCATCACATTTTGAAATATAAAAGTAAAACCTTAAAACTTTTCTTCTTATATCCTTTACCACCTTGGCTAAGGTGTCGTTCCTATAATCTTAAATTCACCTTTGTTGATGCCAAATCACCATCCTCGAACGTCGGTGAACGTCCGGTCGCCTCCTCCAGCGAGCCTGGGATCCTTCGGCGGGCTTCTTGCGCCTGTGGGCCTGCAAACAAGTCCCGGAGGCCGGAGATTCCGGCAGAGACCCTTCGATGCTCAAGTCAGTGCTCTGGGTAACAGCCATGAGCTTGAGGAAGCTCAAAAGAGGGAAGAAGAGAGAGGCTTAGAGCCGTGCTCTCTGTGAGCAAGAATGAGCGTTTAGGAGTGGGATGAGTTTGTTACCTGATCGGAGGGTCCCTCTTACCCATTTTATAGATGATTAGAGTTTGTTTGGCTTGAATGGTTGAGGCTCCATAATGATGACTTATCAGAGCATTAATTAATGGCAGCAATAGTGGAGCTTACCCCCATGTGACGTGTCAGGCTATAGGCTGTGTCCCGTCAGAGTAGGCGGCTGCAGCTGGTTGACAGGTGCTATTCTGGTTTAGACAGCTGTCGCAGACTGTTGCAGGGCGTGGCCGACCGTTACAACGCTTGCCAGACGTGTCCCCTACATGCTTGGCTTGGACGGTTATTGCAGGAGATAGTGGACCACGTGATCGCCACAGACGGTTGGTGGACCACGTGGCTGTCAGGCGGCTCGAGGCAATAGGACACGAGGTTCTGGGCTGAGGGGACGCCAGGTCCAAGGCCGTCCGAGGCTGAGGCCGAAGTTCGAGGCCGAGGCCGAAGGAAGGGGCCGACACCGAGTGGAAGTTGTTTCGAGGCCGGGGCCGTACGAGGCCGAGGGGGCTCGGGCGCTTGGTGCCGAGGCGAGGGGAACAGGTCCGAGGCCGAGGCGGGGGCTCGAGGCCGAGGGGAACAGGTTCGAGGCCGAGGGGAGAGCTCTTGGCCGAGTGGAGCAGGTCTAAGGCTTATAAGGCCGAGGCCGACTTGGACGATGCCGGGGTGAGGCCGACTTAGATAACGTGTCGGAGCGAGGCCGACTGGAACCGAGGATGACTTGGGCCGAGGCCGACTGGGGGCCGAGGCCGAATGGAGTTGAGGCCGACGGGAGACCAAGGCCGACTAGGGGCCGAGGCCTACTTGGATAACATGCTGGGGCGAGGCCGACTGGAGCCGAGGTCGATGAGAGACCGAGGCTGAGGCCAACTTGGATGACGTGCCAGGGCAAGGCCGACTGATGCCGAGGCTGACTGGGATGAAGTGCCGGGGCGAGGCTGATTGGGGGCCGAGGCCGACTTGGATGACGTGCCGGGGCAAGGCCAACTGGTGCCGAGGCCGATTGGGGCCGAGGCCGACTGGGATGAAGTGCCGGGGCGAGGCCGGCTGGGGGCCGAGGCCGACTTGGATGACGTGCCGGGGTGAGGCCGACTGGAGCCGAGGCCGACTGGGCCGAGGCCGACTGGTATGATGTACCGGGGTGAGGCCGACTGGAGCCGAGGCCGACGGGAGATCGAGGCCGACTAGGGGCCGAGGCCGTCTTGAGACCGGGGCCGACTTGGGCCGAGGGAGGCTCGGCAGCTGGAGGCCGAACAGAAACAGGCTCCATACGGAGGAGAGAGAAAAGGTGGTGGATGGGGGGAAGGCTGAGTTGCCAAGTCTGGATGCTGTCATTGTGGCCCATGTCCGAAGGGACCTCAGAGACCGAGGGGACCTCGGAGGCCGAAGCGGGGCTCCGTCAGTTTCCTTCATGGTTCTCTAACGGTGTTGGATCAGCCACATCAGATGCCTCCTCGCCTCTGAGATGAAGCAGGCTCACCCCAGCAAGGCGAAAGGGGCATCACCTCCCAAGTGGCTGATCCTCACCTGACTTTGGGTCTTCAACTTTTGACATAAAGTTTGGATGTTGGTCCCCGTCCACATGCTGTTGAGGTAGAGAGCCAATGAGGCCGCAATGATGCCACTGAGGCAGAGAGCCATTGAAGCTGCAATGATGCCGCTGGCAGAGCGAGCCCTGAGGCTGCAATAATGCCACGGAGGCAGAGATAAGCCGTTGAAGCTAAAATAAAATTGCCAAAGCAGAAATAGAGCCGCGGGGCTGAAATAAAATTGCCTCGAGTGTCTGTGTGCTGGTCCGAGAGGTGACTCGAGCGGGTACGAGCTATTAGGGATTTGAACTGACTCGGGGCGTATGCTAGCTAGGCCAAGTGGTATCCATTAGCCGTCATACCGTCGAGCTACTCCGAAACCATCTTGGGGGTTTCATGGCCGGCCCGAGGGGTGACTCGAGGTCGCTGGAACCATAGGTCTTGAACCGCCGCGGGGTTTTCGCGGCCGGTCCGGGGGTGACCTTTTGATCACATGACCGTTGAGAGCCTTTTAAATGGTTGGTTTTCCCATAATGCATTTAGATACTAATGAAAAGAAACTTTTTCTTGTAGTGTACTTAGCTTTTTCGTAGTTGTTTTCCTTTCCGTCGTGTTTGGTGTCGACGTCGGAGTTAGTTTTTGGCCTTTGGTGCCGTGCTGGCCTCGGGCTTGAGTGTCGATGGTACATCAGGCTTTGAGTGTCGACCGAAGTCGGGCTTGAGTGCCGAGGCTAAGGCCGTACGAAGCCGAGGGGATCTACGAGGCCGAGGGGATCTCGGCAACTGGCTTGAGGCTGAGGCAGAGGCTCGAGGCCGAGGCCGAGGCGGAAGCTCGAGGCCGAGGCCGAAGGGAGCCGAGGAGAGCTCAGGAGCTGGAGGCCGAGGGAGTGCCGGGGCGAGGTCGATTGGAGCTGAGCCCGACTGGGGCCAAGGTCGACCGAAGCTGAGGCCAACTGGAGCCGAGTCCGACCGGGGCCGAGGCTGACTGGAGCCAAGGCCGAGGCGGAAGCTTGAGGCCGACTGAGGCCGGGGCCGATTGGGGCTGAGGCCGAGATGGCCGAGCACTGAAGCTGGCCGAGGCTGACTGGGGCCGAGGCCGAGCACTGAAGCTGGCCGAGGCTGAAGCTGACTTAGGTTGTTGAGGAACAAAGGTCGACTAGGGCCGAGGCCGTCTGGAGACCGAGGCCGACTAAGGGCCGAGGCCGTCTGGAGACCAAGGCCGACTGGGGGACCGAGGCCGACTGGGGCCGAGGCCGTCTAGAGACCGAGGCCGACCTGAGGCCGTCTGGAGACCGAGGCCGACTAGAGGCCAAGGCCGAGGCCATCTGGAGACCGAGGCCGACTGGGAGCCGAGACCGACTGGGACCGAGGCCGACTGGGGGCCGAGGCCAACTGGGACCGAGGCCAAGGCTGAGATGGCTGAGCACTGTTCATGGTGGCCGAGGGGAAGAGCCGAGGTCGAAGCTGAGGGGATCTACAAGGCCGAGGGGATCTCGGCAACTTGCATGGCCGAGGGGGGCTCGGCAGCTTCCGGAGGAGCTTGGGGGTGGATGCTCGTCAACTATGAGCTAGAGAGTTGGTCTCTTCCAGCTGAGTTGTCTTGGGCTTCTTGATGGCTGAAAGCAACCAGTAATTTGTTGCAAGTATATAATTTAAACAAAGGTATTACCCGATTGACCGTTGGCCGCTGATACATAGTTAAAGCCGCTGAGGCTGAAATAAAGCCGTTGAAGCTGTGACGAAGCTGCTGAGGCAAAGTTGAGGCTGTCGATAGCCTTTTGAACCTCGGAGGGTGACCCGAGAGTCGCTGGAATGAGACCATGCCCGGGAGCCTTTAACCCCGGAGGGTGACCTAAGAATTGAGAGTCGTCAGGTGCCTTTTTAACTCCGAAGGATGACCTGAGAGTTGAGAGTCGTCATGTGCCTTTTGAACCCCGAAGGGTGATCTGAGAGTTGAGAGTTGTCAGGTGCCTTTTGTACCGAGCTGGCCTCGGGCTTGAGTGCTGATGGTACATCGGACTTTGAGTACCGACCGGAGTCAGGCTTGAGTGCTGATGGTACATTGGGTTTTTTGTATCCGATGGTACATCGGTCTTCGGTGCCGATGGTACATCGGGCTTTTTGTATCCGGTAGTACATCGATCTTCATGCCGATGGTACATCGGGGTTTTTGTATCCGATGGTTCATTGGTCTTCGGTGCTGATGGTACATCGGGGTTTTGAGATGCTAACGCGAGGTTGGTCTTGAATGCCGATGCAGAGTCGGTCTTCCCTGGATGACATTTAAGTATCAATGAAAGAAATATTGTCTTAAGTGCAGCGTACTTAGCTCTTGCGGCACCCCTATTTTTCTTCTGCGGACTTGAGCACTTCCGCCCGCTGGTGGTCTGCCCCCAGGAATCAAGTCGGTTGGAGTGGAGGTACCGCTGCCCTTACTTGGGCCTTCCTCTACGTCATCGTCCGTAGGAGAGAAGGCTGCTTGGGCGGCGAGCGGTGGCTCTGAGCTTTAAGTCGCCAACTGGAGCCGAGGACGACTAGGATGAGGCCGGCTGGGACCGAGGCTGACTGCTTCCTCTCCTTGCGGTGCCTTGCGGTGCCTTGTGTAGACATCTTCACGCTTCCCTTGACTAGCAGCCAGTAGTCCTCCTCCGATGCAGAGCCCGGAAGCGGATTCCCATCAACTGTAAGTTGGAGAGTCGGTTTTTCCTGACTGTGAGTTGACTTTGGGTCTTCTTTTGTCATGAAATTTGGAGGTGGGCTTAGAGGGGCTCTTTGTTGATAAGCCTCAGAAATATAACGGCGATGAGTCTCCCGTTGGGTAAATCTCTCACTGGATGGATGGTGGATGGCTTGAGAAGCAAAGAGTGAGGGTGGCATGATGCTTCGCCTGAATGACCCAAGATAGTGGTGACGATGGAGCAGAGACCAGCCTCCTGCTGCTCAGCTCGTTGAGGGTGCCCCTCAGCATAACTGGTGAAAGCTTTTCGGATTCTTGTTGTCACCATCTTCACGAACCACCATTTTGATAAAAGGGGAATGAGGATTTGCAAACCAGCATCGCTGACCCTCCCCTACCTGGCGCGCCAATCTGTTGATGCTAAATCACCGTTCTCGAACGTCGGCGAGCATCCAGTCGCCTCCTCCAGCGAGCCCGGGATCCTCCGGCGAGCTTCTTGTGCCTGTGGGCCTACAAACAAGTCCCGAGGGCCGGAGATTTCGACGGAAACCCTCCGACGCTCAAATCAGTGCTCTGAGTAACGGTCGTGAGCTTGAGGAAGCTCGAAAGAGGGAAGAAGAGATATGCTTAGAGCCGTGCTCTCTGTGAGCAAGAATGAGCGTTTAGGAGTGGGATGAGTTCATTACCTAGTCAGAGGTCCTTCTTACCCATTTTATAGATGCTTAGAGTTTGTATGGCTTGAATGGTTGAGGCTCCATAATGATGACTTATCAGAGCATTAATTGATAGCATTAACAGTGAAGCTTACCCCAGCCACATCAACCTTCGTGTCAAAGAAATCATATCCTTATCAATTAATTTTGTTCTTATAATTGCTCACTTTTTCACCACATCAACTTCATTCTACTGATTATCTTTCTCTCTTTTCATTTAATCATCTCTTTTTTTGCTGATAAATTTTATGAAATCCTTAAAATCTATTTTGTTAGCCCTTTCCTCCTTTTTCTTCTTCTTGTATTGATGGATGTTATGAAATTCTTAAAATATTTCATATTGGCTAATGACGATAATAGTATAAAATCCAATAAAAGAAGAGTTGTAATATATATCATAACGTTTTTTTATTATTATTATACGAGACACATACATACAACAAATAAAATCGGTTATTGATGGTACATTTATATTAATCGGATGGATAATTTTTATATTTAAAAAATTAAAAAGTATCTGTCCTATTTATTTTGATCAAAGGCTTGGGTCCAGCGGCATCCGCTCTGGCGGTGTAAAGTCTCCACCGGCAATGTGAAAAGAAAAGGACCCTCTTTGAAACTTTACCATGTCCTCGTCATGAAGGATATGTGGCGGTGTCCAAAGGTTGACAACACCGCGACAGCGGCATTGTATGGAGCAAAAAAACTGTCACGCGGAATGAGGAGGAAACGCGTTGCCCGCCGAACCGCGTTGGGAAAAAACAACAATAATAAAAAACGGGAATATGCGAACAGCAGACAGCGCATCTTCCGCAAGTTAATAGCTTTCTATTTGTTCGGTTTGGATTGCTTAGCTTACCTTTTAATTTTTTTTAAAAAAAGTTAAATTATTTTTTAAAAAAATTAAATTATTTTTAGTATTTTTTTTTCTCTCCTTTTCTTTCTACATGCTTCCTCACCTCTTCTTTTTTTTTTCTTGCATTATTTTTCATCCCTCTTTTTTGGCCTTCATCTTCTTTTTTTCTTTTCGATAGTCTCCTTTCCTTAGCATGTCTTTTATCCTTCTTTTCTTCTTGACATCTTCTCTTTCATCCCATCATCCCCTTTCTTTTCTTCCTATTCTTTGGTTTCAGCATCATCTTCTTCCCACTCTTCATCTTGCCAAAGAGAAAAAAGACGGTGCCAAAACTGAAGAGTGAAAAGAAAAGAAAATGGATAGATTGAAATATGCCGAATATAAAAGGAGAGAAAACTGAGGCTAGGAGAAGAAATAAGGGAGGAGAGAGGGGAAGGCGCCGAGAGAAAAAAGGAAGGTAAAAGAAAGAAAGATAAGAATGGTTTAGATTTTTTATTAAAAAAAATTTAAGAAAGATGCATTTAGCAATTTAAACTGTGCAAATAGAAATTCCCACTTCCTGTAGACCCCACGAATTGAAGCGTGTACTTGTCATGTATCTGTTGGCTGTCATACTCCTTCGTTCGGATGGGTCGGCTGATGTTGCCACTCACCGACGATTTACGTTGAGTCGGCAGATCCATTGATCGGACGGCTGTCGTTACTTCAAAGTTTAACCCCCCTCAGTCCAAGGCTTGATGAGCGTCTTTCCCCATTATAAATTTATAATGGTGCCATCGGTAATTGCCTTTACAACGGGAAAAACGGCCTGCCTTCGATGGTTGCCACGAAGGCATCATGAGCATTAGTGGAAACGTAGCAGCAAAGCAGTACGATGATTTGGTTGTGCCACTTTTATTACATATAAGTTTATAATGACCCCATCGATAGTCGCCTTTATAATGAAAAGAATGGCTTCCCTTCTATGGATGTTATAAAGGTATTACGAGCATTGGCGGACTAATTGCACTAAAACAGTGCGATTTATAATGTTCCCCTCCACTGGTAATTGCCTTTATAACGGAAAAAACGGTCTTCCCTTCATGGTTGCTGTGAAGGAATTATGAGCATTGATGGACTGGCTCTACCGAAATAATATAATTATTTTAGTTGTCAACTGTTCGCGGGGTCTACCAACATTTTACCTTTCTATTTAACTATCATATATTTTTAATAT
The DNA here is from genome assembly GCA_900491605.1 of Calamus simplicifolius. Classification (NCBI taxonomy): domain Eukaryota; kingdom Viridiplantae; phylum Streptophyta; class Magnoliopsida; order Arecales; family Arecaceae; genus Calamus; species Calamus simplicifolius. Next base: position 539,943 of record UESW01004535.1, on the reverse strand, counting down.
TTTTTTAAAAACAAATCTTAAATTTAAATTTTTTAATATATTTTTATGCTTTTATATAATGTTTTTATGCCCTTAAATTTGCTATTATTTAGAATATTATACTACAAGCGAATAAAAGCATTAAAAAAATTATCTTCAACTTTAAAAAAAAAAGTTGAATTAAAAATATTACTATTTTAGCAAGAGAAAGAGCAGGTACCATCATCATCTTATTAACGAAGGAGGGGAGGTCAAGTTTTAGAACCTTACCAAGTATCGGGGTAAAAATTCGTCACTCGGCTTCGAAGGGGTGGCGGCGGAGGCAATGCATGGCCCGAAATAAAAAAACTTGGGCCATAAGGCCAAGATAATGACAAAGGACGACGAAGGCGCAGATCGTCCTGAAAGAGTTTGGAGCCAACTACATCGGAACAAGCTCATACCTCTTCAAGAGGCTGACAATGAAGGGGTGGAGAGGAAGATGAAGGCCTGCCCTAAAAAACTCCTTATGTAGGGCAATACCTCCAGCACAGCCGATGGTCATCATGTCGCTGAGCCCAGGGACTAACAGTCGTATCCCCTTCGGAATCCTATATTTAGCCCTAAGACTCTCTACATCTACGAGATGGCCGAACTAGGGATATTGAACTAGAGCGCCCGAGGGCTCACAGATGGCTATTCCACTAGCCCTACGATGCTGCACTAGAGGAACCACATTCTCGGAATAAACTATGGGCCGGTGACTAGGGTCCATGGCTGACTGGAAGAAAAAGGGGCACTCGGTTCAAGCTGAGCTTAGGGAGACGCCCGAGATCGATCGCAAGGCCGGAGCAAGGCACCAAGATGCTAGAGGCGCAATCCCTAGGGCTCACAGATGGCTATTCCATCCAGCCCTACGAGCTGGACTAGAGGAACCACATTCTCAGTGGAGGAAAAGGAGGAGGAATAAACTATGGGCCTTTTGCCCCTTCTATTGTGACTAGGGTCCAAAAGAAGAAGAAGAAGAAGAAGAAGAAGAAGAAGAAGACAGAGGAGGACTGACTTTCCAGAAAAAAAGGCTCAGAAAGGTTCAAAAGGGAGAAGATCAAGAAAGAAAGGGAGCTCATCTTAGGGAGACTAGAAGCATAAAAGGTTTAGCAGAGGAAGCAGCTAGAGAATTTCAAATTCCCGCTCGAATTTCAAGGCGCGTAAGGCAAGGCCGCAACATCCGCAACCCAACCATTAGATGACCCCCAGTCCAAGGTGCGACACTCTGGTGGTGCGTATGGGAGGCGCAATCTATGGCTGATGATGAGAGGCTGATTATGATACCCTAATAATGGCAGCCCACCTTTTTGTCGTCCAAGGAGTGCCTCCTTGGTTTCACAACAATAACTTGCTGTACACCAACGGTACCGTGCTCCATGCCTATCCTTAAATGTAGATAAAGAACCTCGCATCTTTCGTACAAAGCATGTACTTGATCTCGCAATTAATAGCACAAATAGCACAATCTCGACACAATAGGGCTCTACGCTCCTTTCGCTTAGCGAATGCAAGACGCATGGCTGCACAAGCTGAAGAATGGGGAGGCATCTGATGTGGCTAATGAAGCCACACCCAACTAATGACAGAGATCGTCTGATGAAGCCGATGAGATCACTCTCGACCAACAGTGGTAATCACCCTTTCGGAGTACTTCAACCGGCCTCCCAGGTAGGACTTGATCGGCCACCCAGGTTGCGCCTCCAGCTAGCCTTCCAGGCAGGATCCAACTCGGCCACTCAGGCTGTGCCCCTAGTTGGCATCCTGGGCAGGACTTGACTCGGCTACCCGAGCTGTGCCCCTAGCTAGCATCTTGGGTAGAACCCAACTTGGCCACTCGGGTTGCGCCCCCAGCCGGCCTTCCCGACCGGATCCCTTATGGGATAGCTCATATGGCTTAGCCAGCCATGAAGACTGCTCGCACGATCTCCCATGATCCAAGATTTCAACATAAACACGTGAGAGACAGATCAGACGGTCGCTCAGATTTATAGGGCCCACCAACCCTGCTATGGCTACCCATGTCTGACAGGACTTGGCCCATCAACTCGCTGCGACCACTCATGTCTGATGGGACCTGGCCCACCAACCTTGCTATAGCCACCTACGTCTGATGGGACCTGGCCTACCAACCTTGTTGCTGCCACTAATATCTAACGAGACTTGGCCTACCAACTCTGACATGCCATGAGGGAGGCAAACTCCACTGCTGCTGCCATCACCATGCATTCTCTGACAGGTCGTTACACCTCGAGTCTCACAAACATTCATATAATGGGTAAGAGGGATCCCTGATGAGATAAGAGGCCAACCTTGTTGTGGCCATCAACATCTGATGGAACCTGGCCTACCAACTCTGACATGCTACGAGGGAGGCAAACCCACTGTTGCTGCCCTCACCGTGCATTCTCTGATAGGTGGTTGCATCTCGAGTCTCACAAACATCCATAAAATGGATAAGAGATATTTCCAATGAGGTAAGAGGCCAATGATGCTCAGACATACGCTCATATAGAGCACTTCTTTAAGACTCTCGAACTTTCTTTCAAGCTCACAGTTGTTATGCAGAGCACTAATTTGAGCGTTGGAGGGTCCTTGCCAGAATCTTTGGTCCCTTGAAATTTTTACAGGCTTTCGATCGGAGTGCAGTCCGTCGAAAGATCTTCAGTCTATCAAAAAAGACGATCGAATGCTCAAGGAAGATGATCTGATGCCAACACTAATCATTATTACCGAGTTGATATGCCAAAATATCATCCTCCTCTCCTTTTTGAACACTCCATTGTTCAATGAAACAAGAGGCTCTTGAAGAAAGAAGTGGGGAAAAAATTGTTTAGTTTGTTCTTACACTTGTCTATACTTAAAGGTCCATTCGGTCGTCATCTACTCACTTTGTCACCACGTTTGAGGAAAAGAAAAAATGGACAAAAAAAAAAAAGTGATATGCTGTGATCTTTTCTTCTTTTGCAAAAATAAAAGTTTAAAATTATATGCAGTGACAACTGAAGAGACAGGCCATTTGAATATTCATTACAACTTGCATAAAAAGAAGAATATCCTTTACAGATCCACTAGATCTTTTGCTTACCCTTTTCTTAGATGAGATGAGTCTACAATTGACTTGTTCCTAAGATATGATAAATAGGAATTGTTTGATTGTTGGTTTATCCAATTAAGTTTAGCTATTATGTACATGATAAATATATTTTTCACCTATTTCAAGCATATAAACATGGTTCAGAACAAAAAGCTTAATCCACCGTAAGATGATACTACATGCGCATGTAGATCAGCAAAACTTTGGCAAGACATGGCTCATGTGTTATTAAATAAGCTTTTTTTCTTGAAAGATCCACCATAACTCTTTGAAAATATATACATATAGGCATTGGCGTTCATATACACATATAATATATATTGAAAAATATCTAAAATGATTATAATGGCTATTACAAATTATAAAAGCTATTATATTTAGGGGAAAAAGATAGGATCTATTACATAATTTTGAGACTTCCTGATTCATGGAGCAAGGCACATAAATAGTGAATGTTTCAGCACATGTAAATTTCTTGTTTTGTTTTAGGAGTAGTACATTCATTGTTAGATTATAGTTTTTTTTTAATTTGAGTGTTTCTATAATTTAATGTGTCGTACAATGTGGGGTTAATCTTCACAAGATGAAAAAGATATAAGTTTTTAAAGTAGGTAAACTACTTATACCATTAAATTCTTTATGAATAGGAGTTAAATTTCTGTCTCAATTTGTTAGGAAGATGATGTCCTTTGTCTACCAAGATAAAGAAAATGGCTGCTGCAATATTTACTCAGAACCTTCTCGAGACGTGTGTAAATCTGCCTTTTCTTTGTCCAACATGATAAGTGATTTTATAAAACCCGAAATGCCAACTTTTATCTTTCAATTTAGAAAAACCATGAGTTAGAGAAGTTTTTAAGGAAGCTTTGGGAGAGGCAAAGCATCTCCCATAAAAAGAGCTGTAGGCTTGAGGATTGTGATTTGCGATATGATGTGTCTAACGCATTCCGTCATTGTAACGGAGAACGATGACAAGGTTAACAAAACTCTAAGAACCTTTTTTTCGTTCATCAAATTTCTAGTTGCATTGGTCATAAGATTTTCACTGCAAAGGGAGTAATTCAAGGATGGCTTTTATATTCGAGTCTCTAAAGCAAATCATCCATTGAAACGCGTTTTTTTCTGAAGAGGTTAGACTAAAAATAACAGTACATATTTAAAATTAAAAAATTAATAGCGTATTTTTAAAATTATATGCATTTTTTTCCTGAGGTTTTTTTTTATTTTTTTTATTTTTAGAGGGGGTGAAGGCCCTCCTTCTATGAACGAACGAACAAAGAGACGCACACAAGCAGTTGCATGCGAGAGAAAACATGGCTGCGAAAACCTTCAACTAATTAATGATCTTTTGGTTATTTATCATATAATTTTACAAAAAAAAAATTTCAATATCATTTATAAGCATCACATTTATTTAGAGCTTTAGCCTCTATTTGGATGAAAAGAAATTATGAAGAAAAAATTTATGAGGAAAATAGAAGAGAAAATAAAGTTTATCTTGTTTGGATGGAAAAAAAGTAGGAAGGAAAGAAAACTAGAAGAGAAAATATATAGTAAAAAGTAGTGGGCTCTACATAAAAGTTTTTTCTTCAAAATTGAAGAGATTTCGAAGAGAAAACTCAAAAGTTTTTTTTTTTTTTCATTCCAATATTGACTCTTCAAGAAAAAAATTGATGTATCTTTTAATTATTTATAATAAAGATATTATTATTATATAAATTATCAATTTTTTTTTCTCATTCATTTCCAAACAAAAGAAAAAATATTTTTTTTTTTTTTTTTTTTTTCATTGAAACAGAGCATTAAAGTTTAAGCAATTAAGACCATTAGCACCGAACTTAGGTATGATTTATTTGCTGAGAATGTTTTCCATGCGCCGACCGAGAGTCAAGTCAATAGAAAGCCCGCACCGTCCGGGCCGCGCCACCACGCATGTGCGCTCAACTTGGCAGCACCGCATTATGTCTTGACTCATAAATCACGTTCATGTGCACGGTTGATCCCCTTGGGCAACGGTACACCGAACGAGGAAACCCACCGTCCGGTAAAGCCGGCGGCAGTCACGGGAGTAGAGTCCATAGAAAAGAGTGCACATAGGCTAACTCTAGGGCTAGCATTTAATTTGTTGCACGACACCATCAGGCGTGTCTTGTCTTATGTGTAAGCCAAGCTAGCATTCGGTGGTATACTCAGATACTTTTGGATATGCCTAATGGTAGCATGGAGCACCGTGACGCATTAGGGCTCTAGCTAGGTTCCACAGAGACTTTGGAAGCGCATCACTTTTATCTGCTACGATATCGGACATGCCTTGGGATGGCTTCCGGATGGCAACATTAATGGTAAAATAATTTAAAGTCTTCATGAATGAAAAATGATGGAAAACTGAGGATAAAAATCTTGAGAATTTTAGGCTTGTTTGGTGCCTGCAGCGACAAGGCTCAAACTCTGAAATAAGGATGTAATCGAGTTGAGTTAAATCGATATAATTTTAAATTTAAGCTTGTTTGAATTTTTTATTTAGAGTTTAAACTTAAGTTTAATAAAATACTTAAGTTTAACTTGATTCGTTTCGGACTTTTGTATAAAAATTAAAAAAAATATTTTTAAATTAAAATAAAATATATTCTTAACTAAAATATAAAGTTTTTAGTTTTATATAATTAGAACAATATTATAATATGTATAATTATAAGGATCAACTCAATTCAACTCAACTCATCTAAGTCTTTTTTTTTTCAACTACATGGGGTCGGCTACATGAATCTGCTTCAAAATTCATGTTTTAAGGATTCTAACGGAGTTTTACACGGGCTTGAAACTGGTGTTGACGAAGTTTATAATTATAAGGATAAAATAGTAAAATTATGTAAGTTCGATTAAGCTCGCAAGCTTTTCGATCCGAGTATTTTAATACTCGAACTGACTTGTTAATATACTTAAGTAGCTTGATCTCGAGCTCAACTTAATAAGCAACGAATAGGTTTCGAATATTTTTCAAATCAATTTTAAGCTATTCGTAAGCTGTCATTGACTCAGTTACATCTCTGCTTTCGGAAGATCGAAATCGAGCTAGAGTTCATAATTTGCAAGGATGACTACCTGAACAAGTCTATCATATATAATCTAAGAGTGTCCGACGCAAAATGATCGCGACATTGTAGACTAGTCGACCGAACGACAGTTCTTCAAGCTAATGATATCTCAATTATGGGCCATTTGGATGGCCTTGCAAGCTCTCAGCTGGTCGTCAACTTCGTTTGGCTTCCGCTGTCTTCAGGATAACCTTGGAAGAGATAAAGATGACGAGAGACTTCTCCAGTTGCATCGAATTCTTCCACCCCCGCGTACACGGCTCCCTCTCAGCGTGACTTCAACGGCGGGCTTATCCTGCAAACAAGTTGGGCATTCATACGGACCGGACCCCATCATAGGGACAATGAAGTTTGGCAGCATCAGGCGTGCACGGCGCCCAACTATTTTGCTATGCGATCACGCCACCATTTTAATATCCATGTTAAATAATGGTGTTCAATTACGTGCGGGGAATAGACTTGCTGTATCGTGGGCGATATAGCAAACGTGCATCAAACGTGCTAATTAATCATGTATATGTCATCGTATATGTGGTATGTAATAAGATTTATTAGACTTTGGCACGCATTATGGCATAAGCGTGTGACCAATCAACTTTCTCAACGCACCCTTGCTGTACCACTCTTTAGTGCAGCAAGTGTTTTCCTTACGTGTGATTGCAAAAATGCATAGCCCAATCATGTTTAGCTTTGAGAGAGGTTGCAAGAATTCAGGTTCATGGACGGTGATAATAGGAAAATCTTTGTACACCGGCCTTCGATGCACAAACAGGCACTGAGCATACAACCAACAACACGTATTGCATGCGTCATAGCTCATTGAGTCATGATACATACGGTGATATGAGCACATGACCAATCTATACACTCAATACACACTTTGTGCATCAACCGATTCACAAAATCTTTTCCGATGATAATATCATGCTTAGTAAAGAGCGCAAGGCCTTTAACAGCCTTCCACTTGGATGGCTATCCTATGCCCAACTTTCAATTTTTTTCAATTAACTCATAACTGAAAATTGACTATTAAAAAAATATATCATAGAGTCAGGACTATAAGCCAGCCTCTAGGGGAGCATTTCTATCATTTCTAAATATTTTGCATTATTCTAGCTTATATTATGGAGTTGTTTTATTATATAATTCTTATTAATAATTAATTTTTTACATATATATTCATATTATGTATATATTCCTACAAAATTTCTATGTAGATATATATTCTTATGAACATTTAAAATTATTTATTTAGTCTTATAAATTTACTATTTATGTACATGTTTTTATAAATTGTTTTTTATAAATTAAGGCATATATGTGTAAAAAGAAATAATTATAAGGATATGTATGTAAATATTAAATTTGTAAGGATATAAATATAATTTTAGATGTCCATATGGGGAAGAAATAATTTATAAGATTGAAAGAAATGACTTAAATGTACAAAATTTTAAATATTTTATAAGGATAAACATACATTTATCTCTTCATTGGGTTTGATGGCAGTCATTTTTGATATGAATGATCATTATAATATCAATGAAAATGATGTACATACATATTCTCAATCGAAAACATTAGAGAATCTTTAAAAGCTTGCGGAGGAATTCTCTCAAAATCTGTCAATATTGTTTTATGCTAACCTTTATCTTTTATAAAAAAATTTAGAAATCCTTGTTAGAGGGGAAAAAAAAAAAAAAAAAAAAAACCCTTGGCTTTCTGGTTTAATTAGTTCATTTAGTAGGCGCGCCTTTAACTTTTTTTTTTTTTTTTTTTTGGTACAAGCGGGCGATCACACTAGTCTAGTACGAATCAATCCAGATAGATCAAAATATAAAATTTACTGTAAAACATAAGGACAGGAGTTACCCAGCCTCCATATCCAATAACCAGCGTGCTGAGCCACTGAAGCCGCCGTCCAGTCAGCCGCGAATTGGCTTCACGGTATATATGACGGATCTGGGCAGTATCCACTTCCTGCAGGATAGACCATATGTCCCTGAGAATCGGGTTAGTGGGGGCTTCGAAAAAATTCCTTTGCAGCCACCGAATGACCGTCATAGAATCACCCTTGATCGAGCTATGAGCATGAAGAATCTGAGAGGCATAAGTAATACCTGCTCAAGCTAAAGTTCGGTCATGAACAAAGGAATTTAGGGTACCAAATCCATCCGCTGCCAATATATCACCCTGAGATCTACGGATGATGAAAGCAGAATCAACAAATCTTTCACGAACACTTCAATCAAAGTAGATTTTGACGAACCCTGAAGGGAGCTCCAAAAAAATTTATCCTTCGTCTCTCTATTCAGGCATATGGAGGAGGTGCGTCACGTTGCACTTTATTGTAGCGATGGCAGCTGTAGTAATCTCATCGTGCCATCTCTCAATGGTGGCGAGAAAAATAGAGCCAAGAGGCAGAAAAAGAGTAGTGCTCAGCACATCATCAGATGGCTTCTATCCTGATAGAAACTAATAGTGGAGGTCCATGGAGCGAACAACGCATGCAAATCGATAAGGGCGTGTGACCTTCAATTTGGCCACCATGAGAGGCCAAAATCTAGAGGAGCCAGATCCGCATGGTTGCAACGTATGAAACACGCGAGATTGCCCTTTTTAATTTGCCCTTTGCCTGGAGTGGAGGCTAGGCGAAGATTTCCAGCAGCTACCATCAAACGTGCCCACTTGAAAGCGCTGCAGGTGATGTCTGAATGAGTATGGCGCTTGGCAGTGGATGATATCATAGCGTCAGAGGTTTTGATGACGTTTCAGCATTAGCAAGCGCCGGCCTCTGAGTGGATCAAGCCGTAATCGGTTGCTGGGCCATTTTAGAAAGGTTCTAGTGCGCTGAATCACGCGATAAATTTGGAGGGACAAGTTAATATTTTATATTATAATTTTGTGCATTTTATTTTGGGATAAAGGCTCTAGTGGACTTAAAATGTTAGATCGTGGATGGTGAGCAGATGCGGTGGTGAGATCCTACGCATCAGCATAAATCATGATGAAGTTGATGGGAGAAATGAGGCAGATGATGCAAAGGAAGAAAAGAGCTTGGATGGTTAAAAAAGAATGTCTGCAATATTGAAAAAAAAAAAAAAAAGGCGCTGAAAGATTTCCAAAGAAAATCCACAAATGCTCAAGTTAGTAACGAGGGTAATAGCCTTTACATTTATGAAAAGAATAATAAAAAAAAGAGTTTTTGACTTTCTTTTTTTTTTTGAATCAAAGAAATTTATGATGGAGTTCAGGCTTTGATCATACCTAAATATACCTTTATTTTATAGATAATATTTAGATTTGATAATAAAACTGTGTTGCTCATATGAATTATGGTCATGTGCTTTGTTACGATGAACTTAATCTCTAAACGGAATAGTATGGGTTGCGATAATTAATGCTCTTTAGAGGCGATTGTTAGCTTCACCAATCGACTCGAAGATGTACTTGTTTGTCTTGTCGATTGCTAGGTGCAAGCTGATTTCTTGTTCATAGTTTTCCTGTGTTGTCCTATCGAGCATAACATCAAGGATGTTGATGTAGCTAGGATGGATTTTGCACGTTGCTTAGTTGGGGACCAATGGGTTTTAGCCTCATTATATGCCTGCTACTACTGAGATCAAGGTTAGTTGCTTGGGTGAGAGAGTAAATCTTATTGAGCGTCAGCTCACTCAAGGCATATTGGTCCTTTATGGTTGAGATAGACCTTTGAGTCTTTTTAAGCAGGGATTCTCAAGCGCAGATCCTATAGAATTTTTGAATTATTAAGAGATGGATCCTTGCAAGCTTTCCCTGATGGGGGCAGTTGATCCCTTCCTCTATAATAACCATGTTTGGGCTTGACTTTAACAAGTCGGCCGGCGAAAGGCCCAGCTTATCCCAGGCGGCCTCTCTTTCCGGATGGACCCGCCTCCTAGACGGCCCCATCCAACACGGCCTCCAACTCACTAGGCGGCCTCCAACTCCAACGTCCCCAGTTCTGCCACGGCTTCTCCTCGGATCCAACTTTTGGCTATGTCACGATGGCCTTCCCACAGACGTCCCTGAGCTCCCACGGCGGCCCCGGAGTTCCCACGGCTGCCCCGAGCTCCCACGGTGGCCCCCAAAGTTCCCACGGCAGCCCCGAGCTCCCATGGCGGCCCCCGGAGTTCCCACGGCAGCCCCGAGCCGCCCAACTCCTTCTGCCTTCGTCCCAGCTCTGCTCCGTCGCATCCCCGAGAGCTCGCACGGCTGCCCCGAGCTCCCACGGTGGCCCCGGAGTTCCCACGGTGGCCCTGAGCTCCCATGGAAGCCCTTGGAGTTCCCATGGCGACCCCGAGCCGTCCGACTCCTTCGGCCTCCGTCCCAGCTCTGCTCCGTCGCGTTCTCGACTCCTTTTCGGCCTCTTGACAGCATCGTCCAAGCATGGCTCCATCCTCTGTTCTGACGTCTTGGACCTTTGGCTTCGCCCCGACGTCGTCCCGGCCATCTTCAACTTCTACCCGGCCTTCTTCGGACGAAGGCTCCAAGCTCTCTGTCTTGAGTTCCTCCCAGACTCTAGCTCCAAAGCCAAGTCTCTCTCCTTCCATAGCCACGCCCTCTCTCTCCTGCATGCATGCATTTATGACATGCACTAAGCCATGTTAGTCCCCCTTGCATGAATGGATATGGCGTGGGAAGAAAGGTAACCAAGAGGAGGGGCTCCGCGACTCCAGCGGTCGGCACCCTACTCCTTCGGCCTTTGTCCTTCATCTCGGCTCCGCACCTGACTGCCTTCGGTTCTCGACCTCGAGTCCCTGCTGACACCACTGCTGGCCGGTTCCTCGCTGACCTGGTTCCGCCACCGAGCGAGAGGGGAGGATCCTGGCAGCCGTCGTACGGTCCGCCATTGTCTGTATGGCCATGATTCCGTGGTCCAGCCACCCGGTTCGAGGGACCTTGCTCCCGAGTCTAGGCAGAGACTCCTGGCTCCAGCTCTCCTCCCAGCTTCCCCCATGGTTCCGGACAACTCCCAGCACTCCATCCTCGTCCCTGAGTCCAGGTGCTCCCTCAACACTCGGCCTCGGACTGCTCCCCTTGGCACTCGGTTTCGGACAACTCCCAGCACTCCGTCCTCGTCCCCGAGTCAGGCTCCCCTCAGCGCTTTGTTCTGGACAACTCCCAGCACTCCGTCCTCGTCCCCGAGTCCAGGCTCCCTTCGGCACTCGGCCTCTGACTGATCCTCTAGGCCTCTGACTGATCCCTCTATGCCTCAGCTGCAGACCACTTCTTCTCCACTCTCCCGGGGATGTAAACAATGCTATGCAAGTGTTCACCCATGGTCTTTTCTGGAGCTCATCCAAGGGCATGAACAATGCTAGAACAGTGAAAGGGATGACGTGGGAGACACGTCTAGCAAGCACCATAACAGTTGGCTACGCCCTACAACAGTCTGCAATAGCTATCTAAGTTAAGCAATATCCACCCACTCTGATAAGATATGACCTACAGTTTTGACAAATCATATGGAGGCAAGCCCTCTATGCTGCTCCCATCATTAATACTCTAATATGATCATGCCCCAAGACTGACAAGCCTCAGACATCAATAAAATGGGTAAGAGGGACCCTCCGACCATGTAACTCTCAACACAACACTCCTAAATGCTTATGCTTGCTCACAGAGAGCTCCAAGCTAGCCTCTCTCTATCTTTCGAGCTTTTTTAAGCTCACGGCTGTTGCCTAGAGTACTGATTTAAGTGTCAAAGGATCTCCACCAGAATCTCTGATCTTCGGGACTTGTTTGTATGCTTTCAAGCGTGAGAAGCTCATCGAAAAATCTTAGGCTCGCTGAAGAAGATGACCGAATGCTTGTGAACATTCGAGGAGGGTGATCTGATGCCACTTTCCCTTTCCTCTATGATGAAGAGTTCTTCCAAGTTGCTAGCTTTATTTTTATTTAATGCCTTAGGAAATAGATGGCTTTGAAATGTGGGCTCCTAGGCTATAAGGAATTTCCAGAGTTGTGTCACCTCATTGTGTTATAAAAAAAAGTCTTCAAATCTTGTCCTTCTAGGGGTGATCAAGACTCCATGGTGCTGGCTTTATCCACGGCTCATTATGTCACCTCATCATTGGTCTTCATGCCTAAGGTATCCATATGGTCCAGCTCTTAGAGATTCTATTATGGTAGCACTAGATGCATGAGTGGCATTGGTTCCATCGATTGTGCTAGGTAGGAGATCAAGGCTTGGATTGGTGCAGTGAGTGTTTCCACTTTCTGCTGTAGTTGCATAAATTGCATAGTTGTGATGGTTGTTGGAAGAGGAGAAGATATTTTCTTTTGGCAAATTTTGGATTCTTTGAAAGGATACATGGCCTTTTTTAATTACAAAATAACTCTTGGTCTTCCACAATACTTAATTCAAAATAGCAACTTCCTATGCAATAACAGCAACTTCCTATGCAGCAATTAAATAACAGCAACTTCCTATGCAACAATTAAATAACAGCAACTTCCTATGCAGCAATTAAATAACAGCAACTTCCTATGCAGCAATTTTCAACAATCAAGTTTAATTTCCAACACCCCCTTTAAACTTGATTCTTCATGACTCCAAGCATACTTCTTAACTTCTTGAACTCTTCTTCCTTGAGGGCTTTTGTGAAGATATCAGCTACCTAATCTTTTGTTGAAATGTGGAGAAGTTGTACTTCTTGATTTTTGATACAATCTCGAATGAAGTGAAATCTTGTATCAATATGCTTACTTCGATCATAAAAGACTGGATTTTTTGCAAGTTATATAGCAGATTTGTTATCAACAAAAATGTTGGTTGGCTCTTCATGTGAAATCTTCATTTATTGTAGTAGTCTTTGAAGCCAAAGTGCATGACAAACACAATTTGCTGGAGCAACATACTCTGCTTCACATGATGAAAGTATAACAATTTGTTGTTTCTTTGAAGACCATGTAAATGCTGCACTTCCAATATAAAAGGCAAATCCACTCGTACTTTTTCTATCATCAATATCTCCTACTCAATTGCTATCACAAAAACCAACTAATTTTATTGGATTAGTAGATGAATAGAAAATACCATAATCTTGCGTACCTTTGATATATCGAAGGATTCTTTTTGCAACAATTAAATGATCCATTCTTGGCTTCTCCATGTAACGACTTATAACTCCAACACTATAAGCAATATCCGGCCTTGTATTTGTAAGATATCTTAAGCTTCCAACCAAACTTTTATAATATGTTGGATTGACAAGATCTCCTTCTCAATCTTTACTTAATTTAGTATTGTATTCAATTGGGGTGGTGCTTGAATTGCAATTCTTCATCTTGAATTTCTCTAAAATTTCCTTTGCATATTTGCTTTGTGAAATAAATATGCCTTCATCTGATTGATTTACTTCAATACTCAGAAAATAAGATATTAAGCCAAAATCTGTCATTTCAAATTCTTTGATCATTGAAGTCTTAAAAACTTCAATCATTACAAGATTATTTCCTGTGAATATCAAATCATCCACATATAGACAAACAAATAGAATATCACCAACATGATTAGACTTCATATAAAGAGAATATTTAAGAAGGCATTTTTGAAAACCATTTTCAGCAAAATACTTATCAATCCTTGTATTCCAAGCTCGTGGAGCCTGTTTCAATCCATAAAGAGCTCGTTTGAGTTTGTAGACTTTGTCTTCTTGTCCTTTTTGAATGAAACCCAAAGGTTGTTCTACATAGACTTCTTCATTCAAATATCCATTCAAAAAAGCTGATTTCACATCCATATGAAAAATTTTCCATTTCATTTGAGCTGCTAAGGAAATAAGAAGGCGTACCATTCCATTCGAGCAACAGGAGAGAAAACTTCATCATAGTCAATGCCATATTGTTGTTTGTAGCCTTTTACTACCAAGCGGGCTTTGTGTTTTTCTATTTCTCCACTTGCATTTGTTTTTGTTTTATACACCCATTTGACTCCAATGGCTTGATGACCTTGGGGAAGATTTGTGAGTTCCCAAGTGTCATTTTTCTCTATTGATAAAATTTCTTCATGCATAGCATTTCTCCATTTTTCTTCTTTATTTGCTTCATAAAACTCAATTGGATCATAACCTGCAAAAAGACAAAACATAGTATAATCATTAGCATCAAGACGCCTTGTGACGTCAAGCAATTCTTGCACACTCCGAGTTTTGTGTGCTCTATTTGAGGATGAGCCACTGGAACTTTCTTGTGGAGATGAATGTCTTGGACTTTGTTGTGGAGTTGATGGAATTTCTTCTTGATGTTGTGACTCTTCTTCTTCATTATTTTCTTGCATTTTATTGTTATCTTGCCAGCTCCACATTTGCTTTTCATCAAATTCAACATCTCTTGAAAAAATCACTCTCTTTGTAATAGGATTATACAACTTATAGCCACTTGAATTTTCAGCATATCCTAAAAGAATACACTTTTCTCCTTTGTCATCAAGTTTGATCCTTTTTTCATCAGGCACTTTGACATAAGCAACACTTCCAAAAATGCGAAGATGATCAACCTTAGGCTTGTATGAACTCCATGCTTGCTCAGGTGTCATATTGTGAAGCCTTTTTGATAGAAATCTGTTCAACAAATAAACTGCACAAGCAACTGCTTCTCCCCAAAATTCTTTAGGCATATTTTTATCTTTCAACATACATCGAACCATATTTAAAATAGTTTGATTTTTTCTTTCTGAAACCCCATTTTTGCTGAGGTGAATAAGGCATAGTAACTTGATGAAAAATTCCTTGTGCTTTGAAAAAATTTGAAAACTCTTTGGATAAATACTCACCACCACGATCCGATCTCAAAGCTTTAATTTGAAAACCACTTTGTTTTTCAACAAGCAACTTAAATTCCTTAAATTTCTGAAACACTTCACTCTTTTTTTTAATAATAAACCCATGTCTTTCCAGAATAATCATCAGTGAAGGAAAGATAATATTCATTACCTCCCATAGTTGTTGGTTTGATTGGGCCACAAACATCTGAATGTATCAATTCCAATGGTTTTGTTGCTCTTCTTGATCTTTCTGAAATGAAGGTTCTCCTTTGTTGCTTTCCAACTATGCAAGTTTCACATTTTTCCTTAGACATTTTCAGCCAAGGCATTCCTGTCACCATATTCTTGCTAGACAAAAGTTTTAATCCATCAAAGTTTAAATGTCCATATCTAAGATGCCATAGAGTAGAGTCATCAAGACTTTGTGTTAACATACAAGAGGAGCCATCAACATGCAAACTTAGCTCAAACATTCTATTTTTTGACATAGGAACATGTGCAATAAGAGTATTGTTGTTGTCTCTGATAGAAAGACCCAATTCTTTCATGTGAATGTCATAGCCTTTTTCAAGCAATTGGCCCAAACTAAGAATGTTATTTTTAATGTCTGGAACATAATAGACATCTGAAATAAAATTTTGAGTGCCATTTTGAAGCTTGATAAGGATTTTACCTTTCCCTTCAACTGGCCTTTTAGAAAAGTCTCCAAAAGTCACCGAGCCTTTGAAGCTTTCATCCATCTTAAAAAAATGTCCTTTATCCCACACATATGATTGCTAGCACCTGTGTCTAGATACCAAGTACTTCTTTTGATAGCACCAGTAATATTATTGTAGGCCAAAAGTAGAGTTACTTCTTCTTCTTGTTCTTTTGTAAAATGAATTTTCTCATCAACATAATTAACATTATCTTTGTACCAACAATCTTTAGCATAGTGCCCATATTTTTTGCAAATAAAACATTGTAGTGCTTGTTGTCCATACCTTCCTCTTCCTCTAGGATTAAAAAATCTTCCTCTACCACGACCTCGGGCATGGTGGTCTCTTATGTCTCCTTGACTTCTTTGAGGTTGATCTTGATGAAATCTTCCACCTCTTCCTCTTCTTCCACGGCCTCGACCATGGAAACTTGTTTGATCTTTAAGATCACCTTTTTCTTGTAGTGTAAGATTTGTTTGAAGTACTTGCTCGATGGGTTTCTCCTCCATCCTTTTAGACAGCTTTTGCTCATGTGCTTGTAAAGAGCCCATGAGTTGCTCTATAGTCATCTCTTCTAATTCCTTTGATTCTTCAATGGCTACAACAATGAAGTCAAATTTTGCATCTAAAGAGCGCAAAATTTCTCCATGATTCGAACATTAGTAATTTCTTCACCATTTCTTTTCAATTGATTGACTATAGACATCAATCTTGAAAAATAATTAGAAATTGACTCCCCAGTTATCATTTTGAAAGATTCAAATTTAGACCTCAAGGATTGTAGCCGAATCTTTTTCACCTTTTCTGCTCCTTTATGTGCCTTATGCAATAAGTCCCATGCCTCCTTTGATGTTGCAGCTCCAGCGATAATCTCGAATGTGCCTTCATCTACACTTTGGTATAGTGTGTAGAGAGCCTTCTTGTCTTTCTTTTTTGACTCCTTATGTTGCTTTCTTTGCTCTTGTGTGAGCATTGCTTCACCTTCGGTCGGCTCCATGTAGCCGTCTTCTACAAGATCCCAAACATCAAGGGATACAAGCAAAGCCTTCATTTGGATACTCCAGTTGTCATAGTTATCTTTGGTGAGTTTGGGTATTTGGGATTGAACAAAGTTCATGGAGGCCATGGATCTTTTGTGGCTCTGATACCAAATTTGTTGGAAGAGGAGAAGATATTTTCTTTTGGGCAAATTTCTGGATTCTTTTTTTTTTTGAAAGGATACATGGCCTTTTATAATTACAAAATGACTCTTGGTCTTCCACAATACTTAATTCAAAATAGCAACTTCCTATGCAATAACAGCAACTTCCTATGTAGCAATTAAATAACAGCAACTTTCTATTAATTAAATAACATCAACTTCCTATGCAGCAATTAAATAACAGCAACTTCCTATGCAGCAATTTTCAACAATGATTTCTAGAAGGATCCGACAAAGGAAGATCCCCAACCTAGTTTGAGTAGCACCATTGTTACTAGAGGAAGTTTTCGTATTAAGTTTAGATAACATAGCTTTTCCCTCATTTCCACATATGGTGCCAATTTTTGATGGTGCACAAATAAAGTAGTTGGACCTCACATACCAACAGCATTGGCGATGAGGTTGATGAGTTGGAAATGAGAGAGATAACGCAGTTAAAGAATAGGGGTGGATAGAAAGCATAATAATGGAGAAAGAAGGAAAATGTGCCCTTGGCTTACTTATTTTTAGAGTCAAAAAGAAGTTATGGGATAATCGAGGCGACCTCAAACAAGCCTTTCTTTTATGAACGATTTTCAAATTTGGTGATAGGTTTGCACTGCTTATCTGAATTGTGGCTATATGCTTTGCTACGATGTGTATGATCTCTATATATACATGATGGTATAGATTGCCATAAGTAACATCTTTACAAATATTTGTTAACTTTACTCACTTCTCCTACCTTGTCAGTTGTGTGCTGTTAGTTGATTTGCTAGCCATATTTTTTTGTATTATTCTTTCTGGTACGCCATCGGTGTTGCTGATATGTGATAGGTTTCTACATTCTGTTTAGTTAGAGCATGGCCTTATCAGAATTGATCAATAATGTTTCAAGCCTTCACTTATTGAAAGATAGAAAAGGCTTTGTGTACTGTGCGTGGTGCAAGATGTGTGCGATGATTGATTTATGTGTGCACAGTTATAAATGTTTTAGGTGTGCGAAGATTGTTTCGTTGAAAGATATTGAATAGCGGTGGTGTTAACCGGGCTTCCTTGCTATTTGATAAGAATGTAAAACCTTTCCAACCTCCTCCATGGGAATGACTTGTTTGAATCGAAAAGGTCCTCCTTTGACTAAATGCATATCACGAACTTTTCTACGGCATTAATCTGTCATATCATAATAAGCTGAGAGATGCTATGATAGCTCCTTCTAAAACCTTCGAGAACGAGTATGATTACCACATTACTTTAAGCAAAGCAATAGCCTCTTGGGTCTTGGATAGCTACCTTGGACACCCATCCCAGTGTTTAACGGCCCAATTAAATAACAAGGCAACAAGGCCCAATTAGGCACGGTCAAACTTGTCCTAGCCCAGTCCAAGAAACTTTAATAATTTATTTAAAAAGTCTAGCTGCATCAGTTGTGATATAATAAGGGAAAAGACTTTGTACACCGCCCCCGGTGCAGCAAGGCCTACGTGGGCTGCACCGCCTCTTCTGATTGGTCCACGTGGCTCCTACGTGGATGACCTGCCGGGCGGTATGGCTTTGCTTTGATGTTACGTTCTGAACGTGATGGCCATTTAAAGCAGTTCGCTTTTTTTTAAAATTAGCGTGCGGACGAAAATGTCATTTCCCTCCATCCTAGCGCCATTTTACGTTGTATTTCATCTGTGCAAGAAGAACTCTTTCTTCCCCGGTCGAAAGAAAATATTTCAGCTTCGAGGCTGGAAAACCTGGCTACTTGAGTCTTGTATAAAAACTTCTGGAGGAAATGTTATCCGCAGCACAAAGTAAAAAGTCTTTCTTCCCACTTCTTTCTAAAGCTCCTTTATTACACCAACCGTTTTTTCTGGTTAGAGTTAGTTAATGCGTGACCAAACCGTTTAATGCGCGGTAACTTCCTTAGAACAAAATAGTTATGACATTCTGGGAGTCATAACTGTTTAGAGTTTACTGTTTTGTAAGCACGAATGTCATACTCTTTTAACTAGGATGTTATACCTCATGAACTGAGGTGTCGTCAGAGTGGTTCGGCCTATATTCCCCGTTATTTCTTGTCCATATAGCTCTAGTGTCGTCGTTAAAGCTATAACACCCCTGATATACTGTTAAGACACCGTAGTTACAAGCCTAGGACACCCGTGCTCCAAACGAATGCTGAAGAAAAGCCTCGTGAAACCGTAGTTACAACGCTACGACACCCATGTTTATAACCTTTGCGATCTTCGTATGTTGCTTTACGGGGTGTCGTAGCTTGTTCTATGGGATGTCTTTAAATGCTATAAAGGGTGTGTCATGCTTATAAACGACGCTGGAGAGCAGGCCCGCGACACCCCGTATAGAGAACAATCCCCGCGACACCCCGCTTTAACAGTCACATCATCGGTATCGTCGCCTAAAAGCTAGGGTGTCGTAAGATGAGAACTGGGGTGTCGTTAATAGCCTGAGTCGGTGCTGTCGTCGTTCGCGACACCCCAGTTGAAAATTCACGACACCCTGGCTCTCATCTGACGACACCCGAGCTTATAATTGAACACGGCGAGAAGGCCCGCGACACCCAAGTTACTAAAATTTATTTTTATTCATCAAAAAAGAAAAAAAAAGTACATGAGCCCTCACTGGGGCTTGTCATCTGCTTCGGTCGCTGCCTCGGAATTCTGGCGCTGGAGGGACTCTACTTGCGACTCCAGCCGGCTGTTGGCTCGAAGCAGGACCTCGATCTTTCGCATTGAAACGACCATGTATTACTCGGCCGCCCTGTTGAGTCGCTCGCTGATTGCGAGCGACTCCGCAAAGACCTCCGCATCGACGGTGACCGTTGTGCGGCGGCTCCCATGGGTGCCAGTAGATCGCCCCTCGCCTCTAGAAGCCATCTCAGTATTAAAAAAGTTTGGAAGATCAGCTGAAAAGGTGATTAACGATGGCATTTCCCCATCCATATTTAAGGTACTCCTGGCGGGTGTTTCGATTGCCACGCGCCACCATCTCAGTGGGCGGTTCACAGGAATCGAATCGGTGAGCCCCCCCCTCATTGAGTTTCGAGGGATGGGGAACAGAAGAGAGTTTCGGGAAGCCAAATACCCGGTTACCGTAGTAAGTTTTACGTCGTCCCAAGGGAAAACCTCACGACACCCAAGGATGATTTGGATTTCGACCAAAACTCCTTTGCGACACCACACTTGAAACCTCACGACACCTAGCATCAATGCTATGACACCCGTGCTTAGAACTGACCATGGAGAGAATCCCCGTGACACCCCAGGAGAATTGGATTTCGGTCGAAACTCCTTCGAGACACCCCTGTTGAAAGCTCACAACACCCTAGCTTTAAGGCGACGACACCTGTGCTTAGAACTGACCGCGCGGACAATCCCCGCGACACCCCAGGGAGAATTGGATTTCGGCCGAAACTCCTTCGAGACACCCCTATTGAAAGCTCACGACACCCTAGCTTTAAGGCGATGACACCCGTGCTTAGAGCTGATCACGGAGAGAAGAGAATTGGATTTCGGCCGAAACTCCTTCGAGACACCCCTGTTGAAAGCCCACGACACCCTAGCTTTAAGGCGACGACACCCGTGCTAGAGCTGATCACGGAGAGAACCCCCGCGACACCCCTTGTTGAATTCGGCCAAAACTCCTTCGTGACACCCCAGTTGAAATCTAATGACACCCTAGCACCAATGCTACGACACCCGTGCTTAGAACTGACCGCGTGGAGAATCCCCGCGACACCCCAGGGAGAATTGGATTTCGGCCGAAACTCCTTCGAGACACCCCTGTTGAAAGCTCACGACACCCTAGTTTTATGGGGACGACACCCGTGCTTAGAATTGACCACGGCGAGAAGGCCCGCGACACCCAAGTTACTAAAATTTATTTTTATTCATCACAAAAGAAAAGAAAAAGTACATGAGCCCTCACTGGGGCTTAACATCTGCTTCGGTCGCTGCCTCGGCGATCTGGCGCTGGAGGGACTCTACTTGCGACTCCAACTGGCTGTTGGCCCGAAGCAGGACCTCGATCTTTCTCATTGAAACGACTATGTATTGCTCGGCCGTCCTGTTGAGTCGCTCGCTGATTGCGAGCGACTCCACAAAGACCTCCGCATCGACGGTGACCATTGTGCGGCGGCTCCCATGGGTGCCAGTAGATCGCCCCTCGCCTCTAGAAGCCATTTCAGTATCAAAAAAGTTTGGAAGATCAGGTGAAAATGTGATTAACAATGGCATTCCTCCATCCATATTTAAGGTACTCCTGGCGGGTGTTTCGATTGCCACGCACCACCATCTCAGTGGGCGGTTCACAGGAATCGAATCGGTGAGCCCCCCCCTCCTCGTTGAGTTTCGAGGGATGGGGAACAGAAGAGAGTTTCGGGAAGCCAAATACCCGGTTACCGTAGTTAGTTTTAAATCATCCCAAGAGAAAACCTCACGACACCCAAGGATGATTTGGATTTCAGCCGAAACTCCTTTGCGACACCCCACTTGAAACCTCACGATACCCTAGCATCAATGCTACGACACCCGTGCTTAGAACTGACCACGGAGAGAATCCCCGTGACACCCCAGGAGAATTAGATTTCGGCCGAAACTCCTTCGAGACACCCCTATTGAAAGCTCATGACACCCTAGCTTTAAGGCGACGACACCCGTGCTTAGAACTGACCGCGCGGACAATCCCCGCGACACCCTAGGGAGAATTGAATTTCGGCCGAAACTCCTTCGAGACACCCCTGTTGAAAGCTCATGACACCCTAGCTTTAAGGCGATGACACCCGTGCTTAGAGCTGATCATGGAGAGAAGAGAATTGGATTTCGGCCGAAACTCCTTCGAGACACCCCTGTTGAAAGCTCACGACACCCTAGCTTTAAGGCGATGACACCCGTGCTTAGAGCTGATCACGAAGAGAACCCCCGCGACACCCCTTGTCGAATTCAGCCGAAACTCCTTCGTGATACCCCAGTTGAAATCTAATGACACCCTAGCACCAATGCTATGACACCCGTGCTTAAAACTGACCGCGCGGAGAATCCCCACGACACCCAGGGAGAATTGGATTTCGGCCGAAACTCCTTCGAGACACCCCTATTGAAAGCTCACGACACCCTAGCTTTAAGGGGACGACACCTGTGCTTAGAACTGACCATGGCGAGAAGGCCCGCGAAACCCAAGTTACTAAAATTTATTTTTATTCATCACAAAAGAAAAGAAAAAAGTACATGAGCCCTCACTGAGGCTTGACATCTGCTTCGGTCGCTACCTCGGCGATCTGGCGCTGGAGGGACTCTACTTGCGACTCCAGCCGGCTGTTGGCCCGAAGCAGGACCTCGATCTTTCTCATTGAAATGACCATGTATTGCTCGGCCGCCCTGTTGAGTCGCTCGCTGATTGCGAGCGACTCCGCAAAGACCTCCGCATCGACGGTGACCGTTGTGCGGCGGCTCCCATGGGTGCCAGTAGATCGCCCCTCGCCTCTAGAAGCCATTTCAGTATCAAAAAGTTTGGAAGATCAGCTGAAAAGGTGATTAATAATGGCATTCCCCCATCCATATTTAAGGTACTCCTGGCGGGTGTTTTGATTGCCACGTGCCACCATCTCAGTGGGCGGTTCACAGGAATCGAATCGGTGAGCCCCCCCCCCCTCGTTGAGTTTCGAGGGATGGGGAACAGAAGAGAGTTTCGGGAAGCCAAATACCCGGTTACCGTAGTAAGTTTTACGTCGTCCCAAGAGAAAACCTCACGACACCCAAGGATGATTTGGATTTCGACCGAAACTCCTTCGCAACACCCCACTTGAAACCTCACGACACCCTAGCATCAATGCTACGACACCCGTGCTTAGAACTAACCACGGAGAGAATCCCCGTGACACCCCAGGAGAATTGGATTTTGGCCGAAACTCCTTCGAGACACCCCTGTTGAAAGCTCACGACACCCTAGCTTTAAGGCGACGACACCCGTGCTTAGAGCTAATCACGGAGAGAACCCCCGCGACACCCCTTGTCGAATTCGGCCAAAACTCCTTCATGATATCCCAGTTGAAATCTAATGACACCCTAGCACCAATGCTACGACACCCATGCTTAGAACTGACCGCGCGGAGAATCCCCGCGACACCCCAGGGAGAATTGGATTTCGGCCGAAACTCCTTAGAGACATCCCTGTTGAAAGCTCACGACACCCTAGCTTTAATGCGACGACACCCGTGCTTAGAACTGACCACAGCGAGAAGGCCCGCGACACCAAAGTTACTAAAATTTATTTTTATTCATAAAAAAAGAAAAGAAAAAAGTACATGAGCCCTCACTGGGGCTTGACATCTGCTTCGGTCGCTGCCTCGGCGATCTGGCGCTGGAGGAACTCTACTTGCGACTCCAGCCGGCTGTTGGCCCGAAGTAGGACTTCGATTTGTCTCATTGAAATAGCCATGTATTGCTCGGCTGCCCTGTTGAGTCGCCCGCTGATTACGAGCGACTCTGCATAGACCTCTGCATCGACGGTGACCTTTGTGCGGCAGCTCCCATGGGTGCTAGTAGATTGCCCCTCGCCTCTAGAAGCCATCTTAGTATCAAAAAAGTTTGGAAGATCAGCTGAAAAGGTGATTAACGATGGCATTCCCTCATCCATATTTAAGGTACTCCTGACGGGTGTTTCGATTGCCACGCGCCACCATCTCAGTGGGCGGTTCACAGGAATCGAATCGGTGAGCCCCCCCCCCCTCGTTAAGTTTCGAGGGATGGGGAACAAAGAGAGTTTCGGGAAGCCAAATATCCGGTTACCGTAGTAAGTTTTACGTCGTCCCAAGAGAAAACCTCACGACACCCAAGGATGATTTGGATTTCGACCGAAACTCCTTCGCGACACCCCACTTGAAACCTCACGACACCCTAGCATCAATGCTACGACACCCGTGCTTAGAACTGACCACGGAGAGAATCCCCGTGACACCCCAGGAGAATTGGATTTCGGCCGAAACTCCTTCGAGACACCCCTGTTGAAAGCTCACAATACCCTAGCTTTAAGGCGACGACACCCGTGCTTAGAACTGACCGCGCGGACAATCCCCGCGACACCCCAGGGAGAATTGGATTTCGATCGAAACTCCTTCGAGACACCCCTGTTGAAAGCTCACGACACCCTAGCTTTAAGGCGACGACACCCGTGCTTAGAGCTGATCACGGAGAGAACCCCCGCGACACCCCTTGTCGAATTCGGCTGAAACTCCTTCGCGACACCCCACTTGAAACCTCACGACACCCTAGCATCAATGCTACGACACCGTGCTTAGAACTGACCATGGAGAGAATCCCCATGACACCCTAGGAGAATTGGATTTCGGTCGAAACTCCTTCGAGACACCCCTGTTGAAAGCTCACGATACCCTAGCTTTAAGGTGACGACACCCATGCTTAGAACTGACCGCGCGGACAATCCCCGCGACACCCCAGGGAGAATTGGATTTCGGCCGAAACTCCTTCGAGATACCCCTATTGAAAGCTCACGACACCCTAGCTTTAAGGCGACGACACCCATGCATTAACAGTGAACCCACGGGTGTCGTCGCCTTAAAGCTAGGGTGTCGTAAGATGATAACTGGGGTGTCGTATTGTTTTAACCTTCGTGTCCTAAATCCTAATCCTTTGTCAGCATATATTGACAACTAAATCTATGGATATCATTGTTCATGACTGCGTGCCTATATTTTCACAGTTGATGCTGAAATTGTAGATCAGAAAGAAATCGATAACAATCTCGGCCGTACACCTTCACCCGTCACTCCAAATGCAGGGGTTGATACTATAGTTCCTCAAACTGGGATGGAATTCAATTCAGCAGATGATGTATATACGTTCTACAATGGATACGCGAAACGAGTTGGTTTTGGAATCACAACAATGTGTAGCAGGGCCAACAACAAAAAACAACTTTGCTTCAAGCACCTGGCGTGTTGGAGGCAAGGAAAATCTAAAAAATCAAAGAAGAGTATGAATCATAGGGATACTGGGAAAGTTGATTGTATGGCATCCATAAAAGCAAGACTGAATGCTACAAGTGGTAAGTGGATATTGGATGAGGTTTCTCTAGAACATAACCATGGGATGTCCATAACATCAACTAGTTATCTACGGTCGCATAGGAGGATCAGCACACCAGAGAAGCCAGAGATCAGCAATTTACATGCCGTGAATGTTCCGACGACTCAGATATACTCTGCCATAGCAAGGAGAAAAGGGGGCAGAAGATAATTGGATTTCACCGAGAAGGATGCTTGTAACTTCATTTGTCGCGAACGTCAGTCTAAGCTGAAAGAAGGAGATGCTCAGTCGATGGTAATTCATTTCGCCAAAATGCAACTCAGAAATCCTAATTTCTTCTATTCCTTAGACCTCAATGATAATGGTCATATGAGGTCTGTCTTCTGGATTCATCCAAGGTCAAGATTGGCATGCACATACTTCGGTGATGTTCTAAGCTTTGACTCAACGTACTTGACAAACAGATATCAAATGCATTTTTGTCCATTCGTTGGGGTCAACCATCATGGACAATCCACCTTGCTTGGATGCGCATTGTTGTCTGATGAGAGTACTGAGACATATAAATGGGTTTTTCAGACTTGGCTGGATGCAAATGGTGGTCAAGCACCTATTGCCATGATAACTGACCAAGATAAGGCAATCGAGGCTGCTGTCAAAGAAGTTTTTCCTAACACACGACATCGATTTTGTCTTTGGCATATATTGAAAAAGATACCTGAAAAGATTGGCCACATTTGCATGGCAAATCCCAAGTTTATGGTTGATTTCGATGAGGCGATATATGATTCATTGACCATACAGTCATTCGAGAAAAGGTGGGCACATGTTATGGAGAAATATAAAGAATGCAAATCTATAGATTGGTTCAATGTCCTTTACGAATGTTGAGATAAATGGGTCCCTGTTTACCTAAAGGATACATTCTTCGTAGGTTTGTATGTCATTGTCTTTGGTTCATGTTCGCGTTAAATGCTTTTTTTTTGTTGACAAAATTTTGAACAGGGATGTCATCTTCACAAAGGAGCGAGGGCATTAATCACTTCTTCGATGGGTTTATAAATTCGAAGACAACACTAACGGAGTTCATAAGTAAGTACGAAGATGCCGTGAAAAAAAGATACGAGGCCAAAAATGAGGAAGATAATAGGACGTTGCAAACGATTGCTTTCCTAAAGACATCATCACCTTTTGAGAGACAAGCTGCAGGAAGGTATACAAGGTGCATTTTCAAAAAATTTCAGAATGAGATCCTTGAAATGGCTGCATCAAATACAAAATTGATCAAGGAAGCTGGCAACAGTTGTTTATATTCCGTAAAGTCGTATGAAAGGATTGAAGTCGATGGAATGGGCAAGGAGATGATCAAAGATTATATCGTGTCATACGATAGAAATATTAAGGATGTCTAATGCCAGTGCCGATCCTTTCAGTTCAAGGGATACCTGTGTAGGCATGCCTTGTTGGTTCTTCATCAAAGTGACGTATTTCGTTTACCAGATAAATACTTCTTGAAGAGATGGTGCAAGGACATGAAATACCAATTCGACGAATTCGACTGCAATACTGAGGGTTATGATAAAAGCACACGAAACTCACGGTACGCAGTGATAATTTTTTAATTGAAATATCTTAATATTTGTTATCGTTAATATTATGTTAATGATTGTAGATATAGTTTGTTGAGTCATCGGATGACGAAGCTCGCAGAGATAGCCTCCATGTCTGAAGATGCATTTAATGTAGTGATGGATGGTCTAACACCTATATTCAAAATTGCCGTGGATGTCAACTGCGCAGCTAAACCACGTACAGAGCTTGTAATTCAAGATCCTGAACAAATTAGGACAAAAGGTCGCCCGAGAGATAACAGATTAAAGAGTGGAGTCGAGAAGAAGTCAAAAAGATCAAGAAAAAATCAGGTCAAGGAAAGAGCTGCTTCAAGCATTAGGCAGACTTGTTTGCAGTCTATTAATACTGAAGAGGACCTGGAGAGAATTGTTCCGCCTTCGAAACTTTGATGGACGAATTTGATGCTTATATTGAGTCAACTTACACAAGAGCATATATAAAACACGGGTGTCGTAACTTTTGAATTAGGGTGGCTTGGTCGCAGATGAAGTGCTTTCAAAATAAGGTATCTATTTCAGTAAAATGAAGTGCTTTTAGTACGACGACACCCCAGCTCTTGGTTAACGACTCCCTAGCTCTTGCATGGCGACACCCCAGCTCTTGGCTAACGACTCCCTAGCTCTTGCGCGGCGACACCCAAAAGGTAGAAACCTATGAGACATCCTAGTACTCGCGAACCGACACCGAAGATTTTAGCGCGACGACACCCCAGCTCTTGGCTAACGACACCCTAGCTCTTGCGCGGCGACACCCGAAAGGCAGAAACCTACGACATCCCAGTACTCGCGAACCGACACCGAAGATTTTAGCACGATGATACCCCAGCTCTTGGCTAACGACACCCTAGCTCTTGCGCGATGACATCCGAAAGGCGGAAACCTATGACATCCCAGTACTCGCGAACCGACACCAAAGATTTTAGCGCGATGACACCCCAGCTCTTGGCTAACGACACCCTAGCTCTTGCGCAGCGACACCCGAAAAGCGAAACCTACGACATCCCAGTACTCGCGAACCGACACCAAAGATTTTAGCGCGATGACACCCCAGCTCTTGGCTAACGACTCCCTAGCTCTTGCGCGGCGACACCCGAAAGGCGGAAACCTACGAGACATCCCAGTACTCGCGAACCGACACCGAAGATTTTAGCGCAACGATACCCTAGCTCTTGCGCGGTGACACCCGAAAGGCGGAAACCTACGAGACATCCAGTACTCGCGAACCGACACCGAAGATTTTAGCGCGACGACACCCCAGCTCTTGGCTAACGACACCTTAGCTCTTGCGCGGCGACACCCGAAAGGCGGAAACCTACGACATCCCAGTACTAGCAAACCGACACCGAAGATTTTAGCGCGATGACACCCCAGCTCTTGGCTAACGACTCCCTAGCTCTTGCGCGGCAACACCCGAAAGGCAAAAACCTACGAGACATCCCAGTACTCGCGAACCGACACTGAATATTTTAGCGCGACGAAACCCCAGCTCTTGGCTAACGACACCCTAACTCTTGTGCGGCGACACCCGAAAGGCGGAAACCTACGACATCCCAGTACTCGCGAACCGACATCGAAGATTTTAGAGCGATGATACCCCAGCTCTTGGCTAACGACTCCCTAGCTCTTGGGCCGCACAGCCTGTGGGCCAGCATGGCCTAGGGTTAAGATTTGGCATGTCATAGCTCATGGTAGGCCAGGCCTGGTTCAGTCCGCCATGCATTTTTATAAAAATCTAATTCCCAATAGCCAAAAATGACTATTTTGAGGTTATACTTATCCATTTTCTTAGAGAAAGATTCTTTTACCTTTTTAATAATTAAAAATAGATAGTTTTCAAAGATATTCTTATATATTGCTTAAAAAGATTTATTTGTCCTTTTCAACATCAATAGATGGTTAATTTTTAAGATTATTAGTGATATTTAGAGGCTCTTTAACCTCTATAAATATCCTCTAACTCTGTCTCATTCTAAATCAAATCTGAAGCTCTTTTGTGCTCTCTTAAGCTATCATAATCTTCATATAAGCTCTTTTAAGCTCTCTTGATCTCTCTACAAGCTATTCTAATCTTTTCCTATGAGCTTTTTTAATTTTCCTATGAGCTTTCTAGGTCTCTCCATAAGCTTTTTGGTCTCTATAATGTTCGTAGCTCTCCCTTACCCTATAAGATCTTCGGGATCGACATTGACACGAAAGAGCTTCCTTATATAGGGTTGGCTTCACACACTAGAGCTTGTACTTTGAGTGCTAGGTCTAAGACTAGACCTAGGATTTCCGATGTTTAGAAGCACTTCACCATCAAGATCATTAGTAAGGAGATCTGAATTGTATGTGCAATTTGCAAGGACTATACCTATGATACTTTAAAAGAAACTTGCTACTTGACTCGGCATTAGAAGAAGCTTGAAAATACTAATTATTCCATCTAGGCCTTACTTAAGCTTGGTGTGGGGTGAATCATCAATATTTTCTTTTAGGAGCTAAATAGAAAAGAATTATCAATATTAATTGTAGATACCAAAATAGTTTTTTCTTTTATTGAAAATGCATATTTAAAAAAATATAAAAACTGTTTTAAATATGCAACATTTTTTAAAAAATATTGCTAAATCTAATTCTTTTATATACCTTTTTTGAATATAAATAAAATTGAATTTCTTATTTTTCAAATTTTAATGGTAGGATAGTGATTACTTTTGATATCTAGAGTAACAATTTTGGGTTATATTATATTTATGTTACCATGGATTTTATCAATTGTGACTGGGTTATGCAAAAATAAATTATTAATTTTAAATTATTTAAATTTTCATACTATGCAATTAACATCTTTAGTTCAATCATGCATATAGTACGTGAATATTGTATGTCTGATACTTTTTTAATTAATTTAAATAATATTGTTAATTTACTCAAAGGGTACTTTTATTTTATCTAGATAAGAAATTATTTCATATAAAACGAGCATGCCACATCGTAAATTTAGTCATACAAGATACTTCAAATGTTATTGAATACATGTGAGTAAAATTAGAGATACCATTAAATATAGAATGCTTTCAAAAGTTAAAAAATAAGATTTTAAAAACTTGTGTATTGCCCATGAAAAGTATCTAAATAATTTTTGTTAGATGTAAAACATAAATAAAATTTTGCATATTTAATGTTTCAATTATGTTTTGAATACAAATATATTATTATTTATCACTCTTTTAGCGTATCTTTATTAGATTCTTAGTGGACTACTTGTAATATTATTATGTAATTTTTAGAATATTTTTATAATGCTGTTAGTGTTCTATTTGATACTTGTTATCTCATTTCTCTCTTAATTTTTTGAAAAATCTATAACATCATCGGTTGTTTTGTAACTTATAAGAATATAGAAGGTTTTGAAGACATAATTGAACAATGGAATTGAAATTTAATAAATATTGGTAAGAAATTTTATATTTTCATTGTTTAATTTTAATCATGAATCCTAGATTTAAATTACATAATGTAATAATATCATTAAAATAAATTTATAATAATATGGATGACATTGGCAAAATTATGAAATTACTAATTTGTTAAATGAAATATAGATGTTATATGGTTAAAAATATAAAAAGCAAAAGGTTTTCTACTTTAGGAATGGCTCTAGGTAGTAGAAGTTGGAGCAATACTGATAAAATATGGCATATTCTTATTAAAATTAAAATATACAATTTCATCATCCAATGAATTATTTTTTTTATTTAAGTAATAATTTTATAAATTTTTTAACTCAAAGAGAGTTGGATAACTTTAATATTTTGGCTGATGATGAACATATGAAAATAATTATCTTGTATTTGTTATTATGGTTCGGTGATCTGCTGACCTCTTTGGCACTCATAGTAGCCTCAGTACTTGCTTTTAGTATAGAAGGTTGGGTACTTGACAGCACGAGTAACCGATTGAAGTTTGACATGGTAGAGTTGATAATTTGCCTAAACAATTAATATGATATAGAGGATAAGATGAAAGGCCAAATGATGGATAAAAATAAAGAGTTTCCTCCGAATAAATAGAAGAGACAAGATCAAATGGAAGACAATATGATTAGAAATGAAAAGACAGCATGACTCGTTACAGTTGTGAAGCCAAACGAAAGGAGTAACCGTGACAAATTGTTCCAACTGCAAGCCCCCAAAAAGATATGTATATTTATTTTATTTAATTTTATTTTATAAAATTAGTTTTAAAAATAAAAAATAGAAAAAAAAATTGCTTAGCAGGTTGGCCTCTCGGGCTTGATAGCCTGTGGCCCAACCTACCGGCTCAAAGCCTACGAGTTGAGCTATGCCAGATAAAATATGAAGATGAAAACTTTCTTTCGAATGATTGCAAATAAAAGAAAAGGACTAGGCAACGTAGCTATGGGATGATGCAATTGCGACGACAAGCTTCTTGCTCTGCCATGCTGATATAAAAAAATTAAAAAAAATAAAAGAAATAGTTGGACTATGTTGATAGGCCAGCATATGGGCCTGTGGGCTAGGTACGGTATGAGCTGGTCCGGTCATGGGCCTATGGGTCATACTAAGCTGCCCCTTGGCGGTTGCATATTGAACCGGCATGGCCTGTAATAGGAGGGATGATGGCCTAGCAGGCTGCCCAGACTAGTTGAGAAAATCAGTTGATGTTTGGACTAACTGTTATGAAAATTTTTAGATCTGAATCAAAAATCAGCCATTAAAGAGAGAATAGGGCAGCCATCTGGTCCCATACAGAGAGAGAAAGAATTCTCAAAAGAGAGGATGCCTAGGAGAGAGAAACTTAGGGCATAAGTTAGAGAGAGAAAGAGAGACATCTAGAAAGAGAAAAGAGACATCCCAAGACCTCATGCTTCTCCTTTTCTTAGAGAAAGAAACCACCGTACGCTAGGAGTGATAACAACCCACATAGAGAGAAAATTAGATGAGAGAAATTACCTAGAGAGAGAAAGTTAGCTAAGAGAAAGAAAAAACTTTTGCTTCCTTAGATTCATGAATCCCCCCTCTTGTAAGAGAGCGAGAAGACGCCTTTGGAGAGAGAACACGTGAAGATGAGAGAGAGAAAAGCATCCTTTCGCCTTAGAGAGAGAAAGTCGTAAGGAGAGAGAATCGTGCATGTGGAAGAGAGAAGGGTAGCGCTAGGGTTTTCTCACATCCTAGAGAGAGAAGGGGCGGTAGCTAAGGTGAGGTAAGAGAGAGAAAATAATTTTTTTTGAAGAAAAGAATAATGTATTTTTTTATACAAATCCTAGGGTCTAGGGTTTAAATACATGGCCAAGCTGACTTGATCCTGACTCAAAAAACTCTCACAGCTAATCTGATGAATTTAAGTTAATCCCAAACCCATGTACACCTATGACTTGACTTAATCTTAAAAACTCTTAGAATCACACCCAGCTCAATACAAGTTAGCCTCCTCAAAGTCTATAGCTCAATATGAGCCTTGAGACAACCTAGATCTCAAAACAACTCTAAAACCCTCTGTGATATCTCATGAAGTGTGACCTTCTTATATTTTTCTGGGCCTTGGGAGTACCACACTTGATTCAACAGCCCGTAATAGGAGGGCATGATAGCCTAGCGGGCTGCCGCCTTTGCCGGCCATGCTGACTTGGCACCTGTTTTGACACATCTAAGCTTCACATGGCTAGCCTCAAAGTTTGAAGCCTCTGTGGTTTTAAAACTTGACCTGCCCCCAACCAGAACAAATAAAAGGATCCATGCTTCCTCCATTTCCCATGCAGGAAAAAGGGGTTTTGCACTTGCATCAAACATGATTAACTATGGTCATATATATCAGGCTACCTGTCATACTGCTGCTCAAGCCACTTCTTTTTGGCTTGTCTATGGAGTGGGAAGGCAATACTCCCTCTTAAGTAACTTCCCTTATGTTCTTTGATGCTTGTTAATTCTAGAGCAAAATATAGTCCTTCAATTTGCAAATTTGGAATCCTTGGATGGGTGGCATCTCAACAGTGTTACTTGAACATGAGTCTAGCTTTGAAATGCTGTGTTGACATTCATACATGAGTCAATGGATAAGATGCATGGGATGTGCACTAGATGCAGCATTTTCAGGATGTTAGGGTTATGAAGAGTTGGACTCTCTTGAAGGTGAGCCCACAACTCCTTACCGAATCACGTGCGCGCGCGCATAGAGATAGCAAGAGAGAGTGATTCTACTTGCCTCTGCCTCACTATTATTGACAGAGCTCCTCCACCACTAGCTACTGCTGCCAAAGGAAAATGAACAGAGAAGAGTGGTACTATGTATTGTTGCCAAATCACTTTTGAGGAGCGTCGGGCAAGAGGAGATCTTTGCGGATCTTCAGAAGTACGACGGGGCCACCTCCTTCCTCCAGGAACCTGCAAGAAGTTCCGGACCGATGGTTCCGATGGGGACCCTCCGATGCTCAAGTTAGCAACTTGGGAACAAGAATTCGAATGAGAGTAGAGCTTCAGAGAGAGAGAGTCCTCCCCTCATTAGGGGTCGGTCTTTATATACCTGTTTAGGGGTCCCTCTTACCCTTGGGCGATAACAGTCGGATCCTATCTTCCGTTAAGATCGGCTCCGTGGGTAGGCGCACGGCTGTTAAACGCGCTCCACAGATATCGGCAACTACACAGTATCTGTAACCGCCCATGATCCTAGCAAAAGGCGAGTGAGCGGGCTACGCGGCAGTTGGTGTTTTAAATCTGTTCAGTATTCGAAGTCAGCTTCATGGCTGAAATTGTGCCAATAGCGTGGGGCAAGACTCGAGGTTGAGGTCGAGGTCGGTGAGGCTGGAACGGTGTCCAAGGCTGAGGTCGATGAGGCCGGAGCCGATACCGAAGTTGAGGCTAAGGCCGGAGCCAAGACCGAAGCCGAGGCCGAGGCCAAGGTCGGTGAGGCTGGAACGGTGTCCAAGGCTGAGGTCGATGAGGCCGGAGCCGAGACCAAAGCCGAGGCCGAAGCCGAAGCTGAGACCGAAGCCAAGACCGTTGCCGAAGCGGAGACTGATGCTGGGAGCCGGTTGAAATCATTACTATGCTTCGAAGGCTGTGCGAGCTGTTATCATGCCGCCTGGGGGTGTGATCAGCCACATCATATGCCCCTCGCCCTGAGATGGGTGGGCGTGTACTCACCAGCAAAAGGGAGCGTTATATCACCTGATGGCTGATCCTCGAGTATCAGCGGCTATGGAAAAGACACGCATCTAGGGGCCATTCCTTCTTTGATGAGGCATCGGACGTTGCAGTGCCACCGCCTCATCCGTTCTGGCCGTTGAGATCAAGGAAGATTTCCCTCGGGTACAAAGCTGTGAAAAGGCGGGCACCATCATTGCGGTGAGGTCACCGCCATCCATCATTGGTGGCACCCCTCGTGTCCCGCGCATCGGGCAGTTGCTGAATCGATCCCCAGTAACGAGTGGGCACGAGGGGGTGCGTCCGATTCTAGCCGCTTCTGCTACCTCTGTCTTCTTCTTCCTGATTCTGCTCGAGCTGTTCGTCTCCCCTCAACTGTTACATCTTCCCGAGCTCTTCGTTCCTGATTCCTAGTCTCAAATCCTTCAGGTTAGTTCCATCTCCATGGCTTCTTTATCTCTTTCATGCTCGATTTCTGATTTCGGGGGTTATTCCCCCAACCCTTCACAACCCTTTTCTTATCCTGCGTCCAGCTGGTCCACATCCGGAGGGTGTGCCAGTGGAACAGGGGCGAGCCGTTGGGCGATTTCCTGCCAGGAATCGTTCGGCCACCGGACGGGCTCCCATTCGGCATCGTCCGGCCGTGCCGGCCCATCATCCTTTGCGAGGCAGTCTTCTGAGGGGACTGCCTCTGTTATGACTGCCCAAGAGATAATCAATCTCAGGGCTCGTTATCGAATCCCTACTGACCTCCGCTTATACCGGCCTCTTCCCAAGGATAGGGTAACCTCCTCTTATCCCGGTAGGGTTGCCCTTTATGAAATCTACTTCAAGGCCGGCCTTCGCCTTCCTATTCACCCTTTTATACTTAACCTTTTAGACAGATATTCCCTATCTTTGGCTCAGTTGGTTCCGAATTCAATTCACACTATCATTGGTTTCCTAGTATTATGCCATATTCAAGGGATAGAGGCTAGGATTTCTCTCTTCCGTTGTTTCTACACCCTTAGGAAACAATCGGATGGTGGTCCTTTGCCTCCAGACTTGCTAGAACCCTTAAGTTGTATCTTCCCACTTCTATCAAAGGGCAGAAAGATAGGTTTTTCTTTGCCCAAGTTGAGGGAGTAAAGACCGAGTGGGGAATCACGACACCAAGGCAAACAAGGACCCAACAATTCTCCCAAGAGACCAAGAGGCATTCGACAGTTGATTACTGCCGACGTCCCTGATGCAACAGCTGCTAGCCGAGGAGAATCTTCGGCTAGCAGGCCTTATTCCTGGTGATGGTGAGCAGCAATTTTTCATCCCTTCATCCGTTCTCCTATCCCCCCCCCCTTTTTTTTAACGAGTTCTTTGGCCTGCAGGTATGGCACCATCACTCCAAACGATAAGAAAGGCCGTTGCCAAGGAAAGAAGAGCCCGAACAAATGGAGCCTCCACTGAGAAGAGGGCAAAAACCAAAGTTAATAAGAGAGCCGAGGCCGGAGGAGCCTCGGGAAGAAACGAGGAGGCCGAGGAAGGGAGTCGGCCTCGATCACCATTACCAGCATCGCCCCCGTCCTCGATTGACATGACCAATACTTCTCCGGGGCAGAAGATTGAAGTACCGCCGCCACCGCCGCTATTCCAGAGGCAGAGCCGACCAGCTCGGCCACGGGGCCAATTCCAGAGGCCACCCTATCCATTGAAGGGGCGATGGCGAGGAGCCTCCACAGGCTGAAGTACCAGAGAGGCACAACCGGTAGCTGACCCGACGCTAGTGGCTGCCAGAGCCGCGGAGGAAGGCAAGATCGACGCTTCCTTCCAATCAATTTTGTTGCACCATAGCCCTGGGCTGAGCGGACGATGGCTCAGGCCTCTGTACCTAAGCTCCAGAGGTTCCACCAGAACCAAAGGACCTCTGTGTTCTTCCATGAGGCGTCTGTAGTGTACCTCTGGGTAAGTGCTCTTCCCCTGCCAGCCTTTAGACCTTCAGTTTCTTCACCTAACCCGAATAATTTTTGGACAGGCGCTAAATTCTTTAACCGCCGTTAGGGGCATTTTGTCCCAGGCCGAGGCAACCCTCGACCAGTCGCGGGAAGACACCACCCAAGCCCGGGCCTGAGCAGAAAAGGCCGAGGCAGCTCTTGAGGTGGCCCAAGTGGAGATGGCCCGGGCACAAAGGGCCGAAGCCGAAGCTGCCCGATTTAGAAACCTAAGCCAGGCTGAAAGGGCAGAGGAGGCGCTTGAGGTGGCTCAACGCCGGGCCGCCAATGAGCTTGAAAATGCTCAGATGGCGGAGGAAAAACAGAAGGTGGCAGAGGAGAAGCAAAAGACGGCAGAAGCAGAAGTTTACTTGCTAAAGCACCGATTGCACTCTGCCACCATTAGATAAGAGTGGCCGAGGAGCGGGCTGAGAATGCCGAGGAATTGCCTGCCAATCCGATACCGAGATAGCCAACCTGAAGGCGGCGGTGACCGAGGCTAAGAAGAAGGCCGCCAAGGCCATAGAGAGTTTTAGGAAGTCCGACGCCTTCGACAAGGAGCTGGCCGAGACCACTGCTTACGCGTATAACGGCGGCTTCCAGGATTGCAAAGATAAAATACGAAGACTCTACGGTCTTGAGGGAATCGAAGAGCTGGAGCCAGATGAAGCTCCTGAGGATGATGGCCTAGCTCCGGCTAAACCTTGAGTTTTTCTTTTCTTTTGCTTCATTGTACCAAGTCCGACTTGGATCGGCAATTTTGTAAGCTCTTTGCCATTAATGAAAACTCTTTGATCCATACTGTCTTCATTTGATTTGCATCGTAGCCAACAAGTTTTTTAGCGAATAAGGCGACGTGAGTAGGCCGTGCGAGCCAATTCTAGAGAATTGTCGAGGTTGAGGCCGTAGGCAAGTGTAGCTGAAGTCTTTGATTTGACAACAATGCATATGACTTGAAAGTAGAAGACCCGGCCTTACGCCCCAGGCCGATACAAAGGCTGGGGGTGCCAAGGGAGTAAAGCATTGACGCGAAGTCGGTTTAAGGGTAGACACCGGGCTATAAAGTACCCAGCTTAGCTTGAGAGCTGGTATAGAGTCGGATTTGAATGCCAACATGGAACCGAGCGGAGCGCTGACGCGAGGCTGGCCAATGTGCTGACACGGAATCAGGCTATGTGCCAACGTGGAGCCGGACTTCAAGTATCGATGCGGAGTCGAGCTTGAGTGCCTATGCGAATCGGGCTTCAGGTGCCGATGCGGAGTCGAGCTAAGGGCTGACGCAAAGTTGGGCTTTAAGTGCTGACGCGAGTCGGGCTTCAAGTGCTGACGCGAAATCGGGCTTCAAGTGCCAACGCAGAGCCGGGCTTTAAGTACCGATGCGGAGCCAGACTTCAAGGGCCGATGCAAATGGGCTTCAAGCACCGACGCGGAGCCGGGCTTCAAGCGCCGACACGGAGCCGGGCTTCAAGGGCCGAAGCGGAGCCGGCTTCAAGCGCCGATGCGGAGCCGAGCTTCAAGCGCCGACACGGAGTCGGGCTTCAAGTGCTGACGCGGAGTCGGGCTTCAAGTGCCGACGCGAAGTCGGGCTTTAGGTGAGAAGCGGGATTGCTTAGACACTTTTGTTAGTGAGAAAATGAATATTAACAGACATGCTCAAATTAAAGACATTAGCGCACTACTGATAATACCGACGTAGTTGTCCGCATTCCAAGTGCGAGGAGAGGCTTCCCATCTAGCCCATCGATCCGGTATGCTCCGTGATGAAGTGCGTTGGTGACTTGGTAAGGCCCTTCCCAGTTGGGAGACAACTTTCCCCCTCTGTAGGTTTGGAGACTTCGGCTCGCCTAAGGACTAGGTCTCCGGGAGGAACGTTCTGGATGAACTTGGGCATTGTAATATTTGCGATCCTCTGTCGGTAGGAGGCCATCCTGAGTTGTGCTTGATCAGGGAGTTCTTTGACAAGGTCAAGGTTGGCTCTCAACTGATTGGGATTGTCCTCCTCATCATATGATTGCGTCCGGGGACTAGGGATGCCAATCTCCACTAGAATGATTGCTTTCGATCCGAACACAAGGTTGAAAGGAGTTTCTTCAGTGGAGGTTCGGGGCATCGTGTGGTATACCCATAGCACGTTCGGGAGCTCCTCCACCATCTTCCTTTGAAATCATCCAGAGTGTTCTAAGACCTTGAAGGATTGTCCGATTCATCACTTCTATCACTCTGTTTGTTTGCGGATGACCGACAGAGGTGAACCTCTAATATATTCCCAGTTCGGCATAGAACTCTTTGAAAGGAGCATTGTCGAACTGGCATCCGTTGTCGGTAACAAGTGTGTGGGGTAGTCCAAACCGACAAATAATAGACTTTCAGAAGAAGTTCATCACCTTGGCTTCGGTAATCTTGGCCAGCGCTTCGGCCTCAACCCACTTGGTGAAGTGGTTGATGCGACGAGCAAGAACTTTCGTGACCAGAGGCTAGAGGGAATGGTCCTAAAATATCCATTCCCCATTGGGTGAATGGCCATGGAGCCGACAGGGGGCTCAGTTGAGAGGTTGGCAGCCGTTGAATGTTAGCATGCCGCTGACAGCTATCGCACTTCCGAACCAGCTCGGCCGCATCTTCCCGCATGGGGGGCCAGTAATAGTCTTGGCGTAGGGCCTTATGTGACAGCGCTCTGCCCCCCAAGTGGTTTCTGCAAATACCTTCATGGATCTACAGAGGATGTAGTCGGCATCCGCGGGACCAACACATCTAAGGAGGGGATGAGAGAGAGATCTTCGTACAGTTGTCCATCAAATATCAGGAACTTGTGTACTCGCCACTTGAATAGCTTGGCTTCAGCAGGGTTAGCTGGGAGGGTACCAGCAGTGAAGTATTGAATGCAAACATCCATCCAGGAGGGCTCTTGGTGGACTGGCATGGATTCTTCTACCGCGTTGATGCTTGAGGCTTCCAGATGCTCCACATAGGTTCTTCCCAAGGTCCCGTCAGCCGAGGTGGCTAGTCGGGATAAAGCATCAGCTCTGGCGTTCTCCCTCCGGAGGATGTAGCTGACACTGAAGTGGGCCAAGGGAGAGGCTTGTTACTGCACCATACTTAGGTAACGGGATATGGTAGGATCCGCGCCTTATACTCCCCTTTGATTTGACCGACTAGCTGAGAGTCGTGAAGACTCTAAGGCATTTTACCCCGAGCTCCGAGCTAGTCTTATTCCTGACAGTAGGGCTTCATATTCGGCCTGGTTGTTGATGGCTGAAAAAAGGAAACGAGGGCGTACTCGGTCACAACTCCGTCTGGACTAGCCAGGATGAGGCCTGCCCCGCTCCCTTAAGAATTTGATGCTCTGTCTACGTGAAGGATCCAGTCATCCCCTCTTTCCTCGGTTTCAACGCTCGAGGGGTTTGCATGGGACTCTTTCGGTTGCTCTTCTATCCAAGTGCACTCGACCAGGAAATCTGCTAAGACTTGAGACTTCATAGCCGACCTGGGTCAAAACGATAGGTCGAACTCTCCAACTTGAGTGACCATTTTGCCAGCCAACCAGAGGTATCAGGACGAGAAAGGATCGCCTTGAGTGGTTGGTCCGTGACCACCACGATCGGGTGAGCTTGAAAATAAGGCCTGAAGCGCTGGGCGAAATGATCAGTGCGAAGATAATCTTCTGACTCTTGAATATCTAGTCTCCATATCATGGAGCACCTTACTGGTGTAATACACTGGCTTTTGTTCTGTCGGCATCCGTGCAAACAAGCATGGAGCTGATAGCTTCGGAGAGGCTGCAAGGTACAGAAGGAGCTCTTCCCACCCCTTGGTTTAGATAACAGTGTAGGGTGGATAGGAACTCTTTTGATCCCTCGAAGGCCTCCTGGCACTCCCTCGTCCATTCGAAGCCATCGACTTTGCGTAGTGCCTTAAAGAAAGGCAGACATCTCTCTGCGGACTTGGACAAAAAATGGCTCAAGGCTGCCACCCTTCCAGTCAAGCGCTGCACTTCCTTCTTGTTAGCCGGAGACCTCATGTCTAAGATGGCTCGGATCTTATCAGGGTTTGCCTCAATCCCACATTGCGTCACCATGAAACCCAAGAACTTGCCCGCTGTCACCCCAAAGGCACACTTGCGGGGGTTTAGCCTCATCTGATACCGGATGTTGCCGAAGGTCTCCGCCAGGTCGGCAATGTGGTCAGCGGTATGGACACTTTTAGGCAACATGTCATCCACGTACACTCCATGTTGCGTCCGATCTGATCTTCAAAGATTTTATTCATCAGCCTCTGGTAAGTGGCCCCCGCGTTCTTTAGTCCGAATGGCATCACTTTATAACAGTGTATCCCCTTCTCGGTCACAAACGAAGTAGCTTCCTCATCCGCTGGGTCCATCTTAATTTGGTTGTATCCGGAGAAGGCGTCCATGAAGCTAAGGGTCTCGTGACCGGATGTGGCGTCCATGAGCTGATCAATCAAGGCAAGGGGAAGCTATCGTTGGGGCATGCTTTATTGAGGTCAGTAAAATCTACGCACATCCTCCAGCTCCTGTTAGCCTTGCAGACCATCACGACGTTAGCCAGCCAGTCAGGGTAATAGACTTTCCGAATGTGGCCTGCAGCCTCAGCTTGCGGATCTCTTCGTCAATGGCCTTTTGCCGGTCTGGGGTGAAGCTTCTCTTCTTCTACCAGACTGGCTGACATCCTAGCTTGATGTTGAGCCGGTGAGTAATTATCTCCTCAGGGATGCCTGGCATGTCAGATGATGACCATGCAAAGATGTCGGAGTTGGTACGCAGAAAGCAAGGAGCTGATCGCGTGCCTCTTCCGGAAGTAGTGCTCCAACCTGGATGGTTCTCGTCGGGTCCTCCCCCAATGGGAAAGTCAATAGGTGCTCAGCTAGCTCCCTCCTCCTCTCCAAGTCTCGGGGGTCGAGCGGCTCGGGCGCTGTTGCCGACACCACCCCTTGTGGACTGGGAGCTAAGTGGTAGCAGAGCGGTAATGGGCTCTGTTCTCCCCTCATCTCTCCAACTCCTTCGTCGGTGGGGAACTTTACAAGTAATCTTTTGGTGGAGATAACAACATCCAGCAAGTTCAAACCAGGTCTCCCCAAGATAGCATTGTAAGCCAGTGGACCCAAACTACCAGAAAGTTCATAAGAACCATGCTCTGACGCGGCGGAGTCCCGGCTGTGACAGGGAGGGTGACTTCCCCCTCGACCCTGATGGAGTCTTCAGTGAAACCCATCAAGGGGGTGGTGACGGGCTGAAGGGAACTTCTAGGAAAATTCATCCGAACAAAAGCATCGTAACTCAAAACATCAACTGAACTTTCACTGTCAACCAAAATTCATTTTATAGGGTGCTTTGCGAT
Source organism: Calamus simplicifolius (assembly GCA_900491605.1). NCBI lineage: Eukaryota > Viridiplantae > Streptophyta > Magnoliopsida > Arecales > Arecaceae > Calamus > Calamus simplicifolius. The sequence continues at coordinate 498,940 of UESW01004535.1, read as the reverse complement.
CGTCATAGATATGACGACGCTATCATCATGCTTGTTTACTACCCCTTCTAGATCCCTTTTAGAGAAGGGAATTACAGAATCTACTCCCTTCTCACGCTGTCTTTTAGAACTGTTACCTGTCCCCAGGAGATCATGGCCACCGTATTCTCCGTTGGGGCATTGTCCACGCCAATCTGAGGTGCAGGAGGCGCCGACAGACCCGGGGCAGCAGGGTTTCCTCTTCGGACAAATATGCCTAGGCGACCCTGCTGGACAAGTTTTTCGATGGCCTTCTTCAATAGGCGACAGTCTTTTGTATCGTGGCCATAGTCCCTGTGGTATCGGCAATATAGTTCTTCACTGCGAGGAACTCCTGGCCTCATGGGGGACGGACGCCGAAGGTAGGGCTCATCCTCGATCTCTAATAGAATGTGAGATATTGGGGCGAGGAGAGGAGTGAAGTGCTCTTTAGGAACCAACGCCTGGGGTCGGTTATCTAAGCGACGGGGCGGCTCGAGCTTTCTAGATCTTCCCCCAGCAGGTTCTGAAGGTATTGGCTTCTTGCTGGATCCTTTATTGTTGGCCCAGATGGCAACCCAAGAGGGGGGGGGGGGGTGAATTGGGTTCTAAAAAAAATTTAGCTCTTTAAAACTATGTGCTTTGAAATAAAAGAGATTGAGTGCAAGATAAATGCTAAGCACAAATAATGAGATAGAAAGAGAGAGAGAGACAAAACACGACAAACACAAAGATTTTATAGTGGTTCGGTGTATTCAACACCTACGTCCACTTCCAAGTAGCACTTGGGCCCACACTATAATCCACTTGATTACAGCCGAGTTGTTTTACAAGCTCACAACTCAAAACTTATTGTTTCCCCTGGATCACAACGAACCCAGTTGGTTTTACCGGGCTTACCAGCACAAAACCCAACCAAAAGCTATCCTTAGCTTGTCCCGAGGTATACTACCTCCACTATTTCAATCCCCTGATTGAATTAGCAAACACAAATGGAAAATAGAGTTTAGAATACAAAACAGCTCCTTAAATGAGCAAATATGCAAATAAATAAACAAGGATAGGAAAGCCTGATAGAAGCGTTTTGAAAGCAAGCTTTTCTTCTTTTCCTCTTCTCCTTTGAAAGATTGAATCAGGGCCTCAGCTCAGATTCTTCACTGAAAGTTGCAGTTGAGAAGTTGAGGATTTGGGGCTTTTGCTTTCTTTCTTCTAACGTTGGAAATCTTCTTGATTTGATCTTGAGAAGCTTGTGGATTTCTCTTTGAACTCTCTGGGATTGATGGACTTAAGCTCAGAGTTTTCTTTTTTGATTTCTCTCTTCTTTTTTTGCTCTATATTTCTATATATCTCTCTTTTTTTTTTTCAAACGGACGGATATCCCCTTTTTATAGTCTTCAATCCAAGGTTAGGTGAAAATATAGCCGTTATGAGATGCTTGGATACTTCTACACACAAAAAGAAACAACCGTTAGAAGTTAGGTAGAAAAAATATTACCGTTGGAGCTGATCTGACATCTGAAAAAATCCGTTCCTGACAGGTTGGAGTCGGCTCCAACTTTTCAGGTGTCGGCTCCAGATCGGGTGTCCAAAAATAGCAAAAAAAAGTTGTTGAGGAGTCGGCTTCGAGAAAGTTAAGTGTCGGCTCGTCGCTTTCGGGAGTCGGCGGAATCCAAGAGTGTCGGCTCCAGAAATGTCCATAAAAAACGTTCTCTGTTCTCAGGTTAGAGTCGGCTCCAGAAACTCAGGTGTCGGCTCCCAAACTCTCAGGTGTCGGCTCCCGAATTCTAGGTGTCGGCTTCGAAACTGAAACAGAATACACTTCTCTGTATCTCAGGTTGGAGTCGGCTCCGAAACTCTGGGTGTCGATGACCGTGCCAAAAATCCAGAAATCTTCTGATACGCCTTGGGGTAGCTCTGACTATTTGGGTGTCGACTCTAAGTTCTGAACTTTGAAAAATTCCTTTAAAATTTGATTCAAAACTTATTCCTTTATTTCTTTTGATTGATTAAACATTTTTAATCCTGAAACACTTATTAAATCTGTCAGAAACATAGTGAATATACTCATGTCTTTTGTTAATCATCAAAATCAATAATTGGGTCAACAATCTCCCCTTTTTGATGATTATAAAAACATTGAGTATATGCATGATTAAACAATAAGAGTTTCAAATCAAATTTCTCAAATATTTTGTTCTCATAGGTAAGCTCCCCTTGAATGAAGTAGCTCCCCCTATGATACTCAATTTAACATCTTTTCTTCCCTTTAACAGTAAACGCATATACAATTATCAATTACTTCTCATATGAGTTTAATGTTTGATACCAATTAATCTGTCATATCAAATTAAGTCAATTAAGCTTCTTCCTTTCAATGCACATATAGAATTGTCAATTACTTCTCCTACATATACAATCAATTAAATACCAATTGATTAAGCTTATTTGTTCCAATGCATATACAAATATCAAATACTTCTCCCCTTTTTTGTAATCAACAAAAAGGTTAAGAAGTTTCAAATTAAATGATAAAATTAAGAGATGCTTCAAAGATCAAATGATATTCATTAAGTATCAAAAAGTTCATTACATACTTCACAAAGTCAAGCATTACATCATATTACATAAAAAAAACTTCATTACATCAAAATTTCAGTAAAAAGTAAATTAAACTAAAGCAAATAAACATCAAATCCCAAATCTCCTTTTGAGTTCTTCTAGAATCTTGCCCATCCCTTTCTTTGAGTAGCAATGAATTCATTTAGTTCCTATCAAAGAATCCAGATGCAACAACGATCTTCTCTTGTAACTCAGCATTGCATTTGGAATATGTTTCTGAATCACCTCCAATCTCTTTAAGTTCTTCAAAAATATTTTGAGATCATTCTTCAAAGATTCTGCGGAGGCTCCAAGGGTGGACTCAATTTTGCTAACTCTCTCATCCAAAGAATAAAATATTTCTCTTAAATTCATCAAACTGTTGTCAATCTCAGCCTTCATCTCTTCTTTTGAGTACTAAATAATCCTTTAAGTTGCTCCAGCCGAACATCAAAAAAACCAACAGAAGGAACAGACACTACAAATGCAGGGACGGAAGTAGGTGCCGGTGGTGGTGATGATCTGCTAGGTTCTGGTGAAGATGCCTCACTGAAGGACCTGCCTCAGAAGGTGCAGTGGCTCCAAAGTCAGCCGCTCTCTCATCCAGATTACCCTTTCTTTCCATCTACCATCAACTTTCACTAATCCCATTCTATGCACAGTAGCCAGGCTGTAATAATCAGTGTGTCTAAGGTTCTTCAAAGGTTCATTCTCAGAGATAACAACTCCTTGACTTCTAAATGCCATGGTTAGGACCATCCCATAAGGCAACGAAGATCTCCTCTTGCCCCCAGCCTCAGCCATGTACCATATCATCATTCCTGCTAAATTGATTGGCTGACCCGTTAAGATACTGTCCATTAACAATATGTCTCGCTCTGAGACATACTCAAAACGTCCAGTCTTGGAAATAGGATCCTACCACATATGTTATGTAACAGTCTAAGTTCAAGAGGCAACTGATTTGCCCTAATTTCCTCAAAATCAGTGAAATCTCTACCTAACATCCTCGATAATGCTCCTGCTCTGTCACTGTGACTAGTAGCAATCATCCTACAACAGGGATTTCTAAAAGATTTCCTAAAATCTCGGAAGTGAGATGTATCTTTTCTCTTACCATACTCACTAATCTACCATCTTCCCTTGATAAATTGAAGTAAAATTCCTTTACAAGAGCCGGATAAGTAGGTACGTCTAAGGAACATACCTTATCCCAACTAAGTTCCTTGATTTGTCTACCAATTGCAAAACCCTTGGCTTCAAAGAACTCAAAATCTATCTTCCTTCCCATAGTTATGATTTGGCTAGCTAGGATATCTACTTGTGGAGAGGAGAGGCTAGGGTTGTCAGAGTGCGTTGAAGAAGAATCATCGCTCGGTGTAGGTTCACGGATAGGGCGCCGCACCGTCCGCTTCCTTGTAGTCACGGGAGCTTCAAAGATCGATCCCTACGCTTAGGTGCCATAGGAATCTTAAGGAATGGTTGATTTGAGGAATATTTGGTTTTGGGAGGCTTGGAGAGGTTTTGGAAAAGGTTTGGATATGAATGGGGATGAGAAGGTGTCGACTCTGCCCTAATATAATCAATTTGGGGCCACCAGGTGTCGACTCCAAGTCGCTAACACTGTTAGCACCCGAGCTGGAGTCGGCTCCGCTTAAGCGGTGTCGGCTCCAAGGTCACAGACCGTGAGCGACACAGATGAGGTGTCGACTCCACTAACTAGGGTGTCGACTCCACTGACAGTTTCAGAAAATAAATGAGAGTTTCAAAGATCTGAAACTTGTCAAAATAGAATCAATAAAATTTTAATAAAATCTTTGGAATGTTATGAATCGAATGGTTGAATTATCTGGATGAATTGTCCTTAGAATCATGAAAGGATTTTCAAGAAATTAACTGAACTCTAGATAATCAATCTTAAGGGTTTCAAAATCATTCCAGAGGATCACAAATCCCTAATTCTCCTCTAAGATAACAAAATCTCTCTTCACTCAAAGGTTTTGTAAATATGTCAGCTAATTGTTCCTCAGTACAAACATAATCAAGACAAATTTCACCATTAGCTACATGTTCTCTAATGAAGTGATATCTAATTTCAATGTGCTTAGTTCTTGAATGTTGGATTGGATTTTTTGTTAAGTTTATTGCACTAGTGTTGTTACATTTAATAGGGGTTTTATCAAGTGTTATGCCATAATCTTCAAGTTGTCGCTTAATCCAAAGGATTTGAGCACAGCAACTTCAAGCTGCAACATATTCTGCTTCAGCAGTAGATAATGCAACCGAATTTTGCTTTTTGCTAAACCAAGAGATTAAGTTACTTCCTAAAAATTGACATGCACCACTTGTACTCTTTCTATCTAGTTTACATCCAGCATAGTCAGAATCAGAATATGCAATCAAATTTAATGTTGAGTCTCTAGAGTACAATAATCCTACATTTTTAGTTCCACTTAGATATCTTAGTATTCTTTTTACAGTGATTAAATGAGATTCTTTAGGCTCTGATTGAAATCTAGCACATAAACAAACAACAAACATAATATCCGGTCTGCTTGCAGTTAAATAAAGTAGAGATCCGATCATACCTCTATAGTGCTTTTGATCAACTTTCTTACCATCTTCATCTTTGTCTAATTTGCATGTAGGACTCATTGGTGTTCCAAGGGGTTTGATTGATTCCATTCCAAACTTTTGAGAATTTCCTTTGTGTACTTTGTTTGGTTGATGAAAATCCCTCTCTACTTTGTTTGATTTGAAGTCCTAAGAAATTGAGTTCTCCATCATGCTCATCTCGAATTCTCCCTGCATTAGCTTAGCAAACTCTTGACATAGAAGATCGTTAGTAGCACCGAATACAATATCATCTACATAGATCTGTACTACTAATAAATTTTTATCTTTTTTTTCAAAAATAGATTTTTTTCTATATTTCCTCTAGTAAAATCATTTTCAATTAAAAATTTACTTAATCTATCATACCAAGCTCTAGGTGCTTGTTTTAAACCATATAGTGCTTTATGTAATTTGAAAACATGGTTTGAAAATTCATGATCTTCAAAACCAGGTGGTTGTTCTACAAAAACTTCTTCATTTATAAAACCATTTAAAAATACTTTTAACATCCATTTGAAATAAATTGATATTCATATGACATGCAAATGCAAGTAATAGTCTAATTGCCTCTAATCTAGCTACAGTGCAAAAGTTTCATCAAATTAATTCTTCTTCTTGATTATATCCTTTTGCAACTAATCTAGCTTTATTTTTAATTGCTATGCCATTTTCATCTAATTTATTTTAAATACCCATTTAGATCCTATAACTGAATGACCTTTAGGTCTATCAACTAAGGACCATACATTATTCATAGTAAATTGATTTAATTTCTCTTGCATAGCTAGCATCCAATTACTATCTTTTTCAGCTTCTTCAATGATTTTAGGTTCAATTTGAGATACAAATGCAAGATGATTGATATTTCTCATTGATGATCTAGTTCTTACACCTTGAGATGGATCACCTATAATCAGTTCCTTTGGATGACCATAGGCATATCTCCAATCTCTAGGAAGATCTACCTCATTATGATTAGTATCAATAACATCAACCCTAGGTGAATCATCATCTTTAGCTTCTTGTTCATGATCTGAAGATACATCTATATTTAATTTTTTAATATCTCTTTCTAGCAAATTTGTATCTTCCTCATCATCAACCTTTTCTGAACTTGATGCTAAATACTCATCAAAGACTACATGAATAGATTCTTCTACAATTAATGATTTCTTGTTAAATATTCTATAGGCTTTACTAGTTGTTGAATATCCTAGGAATATGCCTTCATCAGATTTAGCATCAAATTTTCCTAAGTTGTCCTTACCATTATTATGAATGAAACATTTACAACCAAATGCATAAAAATAGCTAATGTTAGGTTTTCTATTATTCCATAATTCATAAGGAGTTTTTTTAAGAATTGGCCTAATTAAAGCTCTATTAAGGATGTAACATGCCGTGTTTATAGCTTCCGCCCAAAAGTATTTTGGTAGATTGCTTTCACATAGCATGGTACGGGCCATGTCTTCTAAAGTTCTATTCTTTCTTTCTACAACTCCATTTTGCTGTGGTGTTCTAGGTGCAGAAAAATTATGATGAATGCCATGTTCAGTGCAGAAATTTTTAAATAAGTGATTTTCAAATTCTGTGCCATGATCACTTCTAAGAGACACTATGGTGTTATTTTTCTCATTAGTGACTTTCTTGAAGAATTTCAGAAATATTGAGAAAGTCTCGTCCTTGTGAGCCAAAAAAATACCCAAGTGAATCTAGAATAATCATCTACTATCACAAGACCATATTTCTTTCCTCCTAGACTAGTGGTTCTAGTAGGTCCAAAGAGGTCCATGTGGAGTAGCTCTAGTGGCCTAGAAGTGGAAACAACATTTTTAGATTTGAAAGAGTTTCTAGTTTGTTTTCCAAATTGACATGCATCACAAATTCTATTATTTTCAAAATCTAACTTTGGAAGTCCTTTAACTAAATCCATTCTAATTAATTTTGAAATTAGGTGTGCTTGCATGACCTAATCTACGATGCCACACCATCCAATTTCATTTACATTAGCATTGTCAGCAACTAGACAATGATTACTAGTAGACAGATTGTCTAAATCAATTAAGTATACATTGTCATTTCTACTTCCAGTAAATATAATGCTATTGTTAATGAGATTAGAAACAGTGCAGATAGAAGCTTCAAATGAAACTTTAAAACCTTTATCACACAATTGACTAATACTAATTAAATTATGCTTTAAACTATCTACATAAAGAATATTTTAATAAAAGTGAAGGGAGTTATCTGAATTTTACCAAAGCCCATAATCTGGCCTTTGCCATTATCTCGAAGGTTACTACTCCTCCTCTTTTATCCTCAAGGGTGATGAATTGATCATTGTCACCCGTCATGTGCCTTGAGCAGCCGCTATCAAGATACCACTTTCGTTTTGATCTTTTGGCCGCAAGACACTCCTGCAAAGTGATCAAACTTTCTGTTTAGTACCCAAGCTTTCTTGGGTCCTTCATGGTTAGTAGCAGTAAAGATTGTTCCTTTTGGAACCCATACTTTCTTTCCTTTTATATTTAAATTTTGTTAATTTTTCTGAGATTGCATTCATATGATTTATGTCCTTTCTTGTTACAAAATAACATGAAACATCATTTTTCTTTTGTTCCTTTCTAAAGAAATTTTTAACATATTTTTGTTTCTTGTTAGGCCTATACCTAATCCAGCTTTATCAAATACAGCTCTTTGATTACTTAATAGCAAATTAAGTTTTCAGAACTATATGTAAATTTATCAACTATATTTTTATATTTATCAACTTCCTTCTTTAAACTAACATTTTCATTGGAAATTGATTCTCTTTCTTTTGATAAACTTTCATTTTCAGATTTCAGTTTTTCAACTTCATAAATTAGTTTGTCCTTTTCTTTAATAAGATTTAAATTTTTATTTTTTAAAGATTTGCTTTTCTTTTTCAAAACTTTGAAATCATCAACTAATTCATTAAATGCATCAAATAATTCTTCAAAAGTAAAGTCATGAGTTTCAGTACTTACCTCATCATCTTCTTTTGCCATAAAGCAAATGTTTGCAACTTTTTTTGTTCATCCTCGAAGAGGATTCTTCGCTATCGCTCCATGTTACAATATAAGCCTTCTTCTTCTTTTTGGAGGCTTTCTTCAATTGAGGACAGTCATATCTAAAGTGCCCCGGTTTCTTACATTCATAGCATATGAGGGGGTCTTTCTCTTGGTCCTTGTCCTTATCTTTCTCCTTTTCTCCATCCATTTTTGTTCCATATTTCTTCTTGTGGAAAGGTCTTCTTCTTTGCATGAATTTCTTAAACTTTCTAGCAAGAAAAGCTGTTTCATCATCATCTTCATCTTCTTCATCACTGCTGCTCTTTTCAATTTCTGCAGCTTTGAGGGCAATTGTTTTCTTCTTCTTGACCTCTTCCTCTTGATGTTGTTTCATGGTCAACTCATGGGTCATCAACGATCCAAGTAGCTCCTCCAAAGGTAAGGTATTGAGGTCTTTGGCTTCTTGGATTGCAGTCACTTTTGCTTCCATGACCTTGGAAGAGACCTAAGAATTTTACGAACCAATTCAAGTTAGTCTAGGTCTTGCCAAGACTCTTTAAACCATTCACAATATCAGTAAATCTTATATACATGCAGGTTATAGATTCAGTTTGATCCATGCTAAATAATTCATATTTATGAACAAGAATATTAATCTTTGATTCTTTGACTTGATTAGTACCCTCATGGGTAACTTCTAATCTGTCCCAAATTTTTTTATGGAAATACATGTAGAAATTTTATTAAACTCATTAGCATCTAAAGCACAATATAAGACTTCATGGCCTTAGCATTGAGCTGAGCCATTTTTCTATCATTCTCATTCCAATCCTTTGGATTTAGGAACTATTGAACCATCTACTAAGTGTGTGGGTGTGCTTGGTCCATTAGTGATTACACTCCAAAGTTCATAATCTAAAGCTTGGATAAAGATTCTCATTCTAGCTTTCCAGTAAGAATAGTTTGAACCATTAAATAAAGGAGGTCTATTTGTAGAATGACCTTCAGCAAATGAAGATCCAGCTTGAGCTGCCATTTGGATCTTTAGCTCTTGATCGTTTGATCAAATAAACAATGAGCACAAGCTCTGATACCAATTGTTGGCCCAGATGGCAACCCAAGAGGGGGGAGTGAATTGGGTTCTAAAAAAATTTAGCTCTTTAAAACTATGTGCTTTGAAATAAAAGAGATTGAGTGCAAGATAAATGCTAAGCACAAATAATGAGATAGAAAGAGAGAGAGAGAAAGCACAAACACAAAGATTTTATAGTGGTTCGGTGTATCCAACACCTACGTCCACTCCCAAGTAGCACTTGGGCCCATACTATAATCCACTTGATTACAATCGAGTTGTTTTACAAGCTCACAACTCAAAACTTGTTGTTCCCCCGGGATCACAATGAACCCAGCTGGTTTTACCGGGCTTACCAGCACAAAACCCAACCAAAAGCTATCCTTAGCTTGTCACGAGGTATACTACCTCCACTATTTCAATCCCCTGATTGAATTAGCAAACACAAATGAAAATAGAGTTTAGAATACAAAACAGCTCCTTAAATGAGCAAATATGCAAATAAATAAACAATGATAGAAAAGCCTGATAGAAGCTTTTGAAAGCAAGCTTTTCTTCTTTTCCTCTTCTCCTTTGAAAGATTGAATCAGGGCCTCAGCTCAGATTCTTCACTAAAAGTTGCAGTTGAGAAGTTGAGGATTTGGGCTTTTGCTTTCTTTCTTCTAACGTTGGAAATCTCCTTGATTTGATCTTGAGAAGCTTGTAGATTTCTCTTTGAACTCTCTGGGATTGATGTACTTAAGCTCAGAGTTTTTCTTTTTTGATTTCTCTCTTTTTTTACTCTATATTCTGTATATCTCTCTTTTTTTTTCAAACGGACGGATATCCCCCTTTTTATAGTCTTCAATCCAAGGTTAGGTGGAAAATATAGCCGTTATGAGATGCTTGGATACTTCTACACAAAAAGAAACAGTCGTTAGAAGTTAGTAGAAAAAATATTACCGTTGGAGCTGATCTGACATCTGAAAAAATTCGTTCCTGACAGGTTGGAGTCGGTTCAACTTTTCAGGTGTCGACTCCAATCGGGTGTCCAAAAATAGCAAACAAAAAGTTGTTAAGGAGTCGGCTCCGAGAAAGTTAAGTGTCGGCTCGTTGCTTTCAGGAGTCAGCTCCAGAATCCAAGAGTGTCGGCTCCAGAAATGTCCATAAAAATACGTTCTTTGTTCTCAGGTTAGAGTCGGCTCCAGAAACTCAGGTGTCGGCTCCCAAACTCTCAGGTGTCGGCTCTCGAATTTTAGGTATCAGCTCCGAAAACTGAAACAGAATACACTTCTCTGTATCTCAGGTTGGAGTCGGCTCCGAAACTCTGGGTGTCGACTCGATCGTGCCAAAAATTCAGAAATCTTCTGATACGCCTTGGGGTCGGCTCCTGACTATTTGGGTGTCGACTCTAAATTCTGAACTTTAAAAAATTCCTTTAAAATTTGATTCAAAACTTATTCCTTTATTCCTTTTGATTGATTAAACATTTTTAATCCCTAAAACACTTATTAAATCTATCAGAAAATAGTGAATATACTCATGTCTTTTGTTAATCATCAAAATCAATAATTGGGTCAACATTTGTCAACCTCCCTCCTGGAGGAGTCGGCTTCATTGGCGCGAATATATTTCTGCGCCCGGCTCAGCAGTTCGGCATAAGAGTGAAGAGGCTTTTTGTCCAAGGAATAAGCGAACCTGGAAGGACGGAGTCCCCGCTTCAGAGCTAGTGTGGCCACAGAGTCCTCAAGGTTGTATACCTCCAACTCAGCTTCCTTGAACCGAGCCACAAAGTCCTTCAGGGTTTCACTGCTCCTCTGCTGAACGGCGAACAGGCTATCAGCCACCCAGGGGATCTTCCAGCATACTTCAAAGTGAGCCAAGAAAGACCGCTGATTTATCTGAAAGAGTTGATACTACGTGGTGGTAAATAGGAATACCACGCACGCGCTGCCTTCCAAAGCGTGGCCGGGAAGGCAACACAGAGGAGAGAATCTGTCACCCTCTGGACCTGCATGAGGACCTTATAGCTCTCCAGATTATCCAAGGGGTCCGCTGTGCCATCGTATGGGTCCAGCTGGGTAGACGAAACCGGGGTGGGACCGGTTCCTCCATTTTACGACAAGAAAGCGGGGGCGGTGGTCGTAGTCCGTCCCGTGTGGGTTGGTGATCCTGCGGCTAAGCTCCTCCAATCGCTGATGGTATTCGTCCAATTGTTGCTTGGCCTGACAAGCGGTCTTCCTGTTAGTATCTTCTTTTGAGGATTCAGAAGATGAATAGGAGGAAGGCTACCGGGGCAGGGGATGCACGTGCTTAGGTTCCTTCTCACCATGCCATCTGCGAAAGCGATCAGAATGGTGGAAGGAGACCATCGCGCTTAGAGGTCTCCCAGCGATGGGGCTTCGGGACGAGCGGTGGAAGGTCTCTGGAGGGGTCCTATCATGATGAGACCGGATAGCTCTAGGACCCTCCACGTGAGGCGAAGAATGTTGGGGTGGGAATGGCGTGGTGGCGGAGCACTGCTCCTGTAGTCCCTGCACCACCGCCATCAGGTCCTGAACCTGTTGAGTCAGGGCATCGAGTCGATCAGCCTGGCTAACCTGCGGCTATACGGGTAGTATAATAGGGAGGTTGGCCTCCGACTGCTCAACCCGTGGGAGGCATCCCGCGGCCTGGCTGATGGAAGCTTCCTGTGCATGCGTAACCGCCATCTTCTTCCCTGCAGAGATTGTGGGGTGCGAATGCGGGAGGACAAATGTCTATCTGCTTCCCCCTATATGGCGCGCCAATCTGTTGCTGCCAAATCACTTTTGAGGAGCGTCGGGCAAGAGGAGATCTTTGCGGATCTTCAGAAGTACGACGGGGCCGCCTCTTCCTCCAGGAACCTGCAAGAAGTCCCGGACCGATGGATTCGGTGGGGACCCTCCGACGCTCAAGTTAGTGACTTAGGGAACATGAATTCGAATGAGAGTAGAGCTTGAGAGAGAGAGAGTCCTCCCCTCATTGGGGGTCAGTCTTTATATACCTGTTTGGGGTCCCTCTTACCCTTCGGCGATAACAGTCGGATCCTATCTTTCGTTAAGATCGGCTCCGTAGGTAGGCGCATAGCTGTTAAACGCTCCGCAGATATCGGCAACTGCAAGTATCTGTAATCGCCCATGATCCTAGCAAAAGGCGAGTGAGCGGGCTACGTGGCAGTTGTTGTTTTAAATCTGTTCAGTATTCGAAGTCAGCTTCATGGCTGAAATTGTGCCAATAGCGTGGGGCAAGACTCGAGGTTGGGTGAGGCTGGAATGGTGTCTAAGGCTGAGGTCGATGAGGCCGGAGCCGAGACCGAAGCCAAGGTCGGAGTCGAGACCGAAGCCGAGGCTGAGGCCGGAGCCGAGACCTAAGCCGAGGCCGAGGCCGGAGCCGAAACCGAGATCGAGGCCGAGGCCGGAGCGAGACCGAAGCTGAGGCCAAGGCCGAGGTCGGTGAGGCTAGAACGGTGTCCAAGGCTGAGGTCGATGAGGCCGGAGCTGAGACCGAAGCCGAGGTCGAAGCCGAAGCTGAGACCGAAGCCAAGATCATGGCCGAAGCGGAGACTGATGCTGGGAGCCGGTTGAAATCATTACTGTGCTTCGAAGGCTGTGCGAGCTGTTACCATGCCGCCTGGGGGTGTGATCAGCCACATCACTATGCAATCCCAAACCTTGGTCTGGAAAGAATCTAGATGTTTTTAATGGCCAAGATGCTAACAACGCCCTCAAAGGTTCATGGAAAAGACAAATTCTCTCTGTGTTCTAGTATCATAGATCTTTCTTTTAGAAATAAAAAAGGTGACTTGGTACCATCTATAAAGAAATAATTGGGTTTTGGTTTGGGGGGGAGTGGGTGGTGACATATCTGATTGTAACTTGCTATGTGAGATTTTTGAGTAGCTAAATTACTAACAAAGAAGTCATAGAACAGAAGTTATAGAAATCTGAAGCAAAATGATTTCTTCCACTCAAATCGGGATGGGGATCAAATCTTAGAAATCATGTTACTCCCAGAGAAGTCCATATGTTCTTGACTTGAAATATCCACACTCGCACAATTTCAGTCGATTTGGAAGACTAAAGTATCTCCTATGGTAAGGATGTATTTTTGGAAGATTGTTTGTGGCAGGCTTCCTTGTAAATCAATTCTTGTCCAGTGTGGGATTCTACAGCAATCAGATATTAATTCTGATTTATGCTTGGGTATGGTTGAGGATGCTTTCCATTGCTGATGCATTGTCAGTTAGCTACTCAGCTTTGGGATATCATTGCACAGCATATAGGTCATTCTGTTTCATACACACAAGTCATGGTTTCATCTCCTTTCTTACATCTCATCTCATTACTGATTCTCATAAATCTAACATTTGCTGATTCCTGGTGGTGTTGTGGAGTTCAGGGAATCAGAGAATCAGAGAATCTTTCAAGCACAATGTAGCCCTGCTTCAAAATCACTTAAAATACTATCAGAATGGCAGAGTACAACCAGTCTACTCTTAAGTATCACAGAAGCTACCAATATTGGGCAGTGGGGTATCCCAGACTCACCAAGCTACACTACTTCTTACCCAATTGAAGTATCTTGGATGCTCCCCCAACTGTGGCCAAAGTGAAATTTGATGGCTTGGTCAGAGACTTCACTGCTGGTTCCAGTTATAGGCTGATTCATCCTGCAGCTTCAGCTTCTTTTTGTCACTCTGTTCCAGCAACTGAACTCAGGCTGCTTGGGAAGGGCTCAAATACGCCGCACTAACTTTGGAAGATAATAAAATTTGGCTCGAAGGAGACTCAAGCACGGTTGTGCAGTGGATCAAGCATGGAAACCCTTTGCTTCAATATATTGCTCTCTTCATTTTGATTTTATTATTTATTCGCGGTTTAATAGGAGTATGATTGTCCTGCCAATTATTTATGTGGTTCGATAGGAGTATGATTGCACTGCCAAACTGGTTGTCAAGTCAATTGCTTGTTATATATATTATGACCACGTTATTTTGAATAGATTAGAATAAACTTCTGAGCATTAACTATTTCTTTATATTTAGTTTCTCATAATCATATGGCAAATTTTCACCCAGGAAGGATAGGCCATCAAGCTCGCAAACGATTCCGTTTGTGTCATCATACTTGGTTTCTCATCTGCCATTATATTGAAAGATGTATGAACTTGTATTCTTTTTTCCATAGAATTTACACTTCAAGAAAAAATAAATTTAGTAACGAAAAAAATTCATAGCAAAAAGTATGAATTTCATCATAAATCTTAGATAGCGATGGAATTGCTTCCGATAAAATTTATCTCAAAAATACTCCTCGTAAATATTTAGTGACGGCATTGAAAGCCGTCGCTAATCTTAGCGACAGAATTAGTGACGACATAATTTTCATTCCGTCACTAATTAGCAACGGATATCCATCGCTAATTTTAGCAATAAATTTTTTCTCTAGCTGATTAGTGACATATCATTTTGTCGCTAATTAGCGATGGATTAGCAATAAATTTTTCATCCATCGCTAATTATCGCTAATATTTTTTAATATTTATTATTTTTAATTTATTTTATTTTTATAATTTTAAATTTTAATTTATTAAAATGCAAATAATTTTTAAAAAGAAGTTATGAATATATATTACAATATATTACAAACAAATTTTTTTACAATAAACTTTAAAACATGATAAATATCCCATAAATATTCAGTAATCAAAATATGATTTTACATGCTATCAGAATGAGATGTATTTCTTTGTGGAGCTTAAGCTAAAATATGATTAAATGAGTCATCTCTGCTATTAGCTGTCGCATCTCAGCACGCATCTCGTACCGAATCTCGTCCTGAATCTCGTTCCGAATCTCGTTCCGAATCTCAAGTCGAAGTTCTTCGCGCATCTCTTCTTACATCTACTGCTTATGTGATTTCAGCATATTCTAAACCTCTTGATGCATATCTTGCATAGTACTAGCACGTAATTGCCCTGCACTAATATCACGTGATGTGTCAATGGAGTAAAAGAAGAAGGTACCAATGTAGAAATGTAGCTCATTGGATTCCTCCATTGGCTGAGAAGCAATCTCATTGGACCATTCTTTTTGCCAACTATTCCAAATATGCTTTGAAACTCGTGCTGGTTTACTACCAGATGATTTCCACTTGCTCAAAGTGTCACTATGCTGTATAGCAGCCTATTGTAACCATCTACGCTTGATTACACTCTCAAGCTTTGAATCCCCAATAAATTTATTCTGAAATAGAAACAATAAAAAGAACAAGGTATCAGACTTTTTACTTGGCTTGCAATATCCATATAAGATTAATATTTATATTAAATTAAAATTTTGGTAGAGCTTCATCTATAACATTAGTAATGTGACATTAAGTACAAGGCCTGTAACAACCAATCAAGCATAAAAGAGATTAAATATTTAAGATCAAAATAAAATTTTGGTAAAATTTCGTCTATAACATTAGTAATGTGACCATAAGTACAAGGCCTGTAACAACCAATCAAGCACAAGACATAATACATATTTGATATCAAATTAAAATTTTGGTAAATTTTCATCTATAACATTAGTAACATTATCTTAAGTATGAGACCCATATCAACCAATCAAGTATAAGAGAGATTAAATATTTAAGATCAAAATAAAATTTTGACAGTTTCGACTAAATACATTATAGGTAACATGACCTCATTTATGAGGTTGTAACAACCAATCAACCACAATAAATACATTTTTAACAAAGCCATTTGCATAATAAATATATTGACTTAATTATTGGGATTCAACCTGAAACTCATGCCAATAGAATTCCCTCACGTCATCGTCAGGCACAGTCTTTCATGCATGTCCTTTGTCACTCAAATGGAGCAAAAAACTATGAGTGATAGCCACAGAAGCCTCATGAGACTAAAGAAAACTTCCACTATGCATCAAACACAAATAAGCAATACTTGAAACATAGACAAAATAATGAATGGATAGATTTTAAGATATTATAATACTAATATTACCTCCTAGGATCGAGATCGAGTCGTCGCCTATCATTGTTGACTCTACCATTGATGCCTTAGATTGTACATGTGGGGCTGAACTAATTGGAGGAGATGATGCAGTAGGATGTGATGAAGGCAATGCTGTAGTAGAACCTCCTAAGATCGACATATTTTTCGATGCAGAAGCTGAACAGAAATTGCTCATCCTCGCCGATTGCTTTCCTCGGTTTGTAAGACCTCTGCCTTTGTCATGTAATATATCTTGATGTGCGACCCATCTGCATATTAGTCACTCAGTAACAATAAATACTAATAAAAACAACAATGAAAACAAATATGAATTGCTACTTAAAACAAATAACAATAATAAAAGCAAGACTGATGTAACAATTTACAAACATATCTGAAGTGATTAAATAACTATGAATAGTACAAATTCAAATTCAAATTCAATTTACAAACATATTAGTCATCATCATCATTTGCTTTGTCATCATCATGTAATTCAAATTCAAGCTCGGGCTCTTCTTCTTCTTCATTATCCTCTTCCATGTCAATATATGCACTGGTTGCATCAACCAAATTGCCACTTGCATCATTTTAATATCTATATAATGATTATCAATGTTATCTTCTTGAAAGGCTGGTGATACATTAAAAAGTTGGCCACTTGATGTTGCTTGTGAAATTTCAAATTTAGCCCTAGCTTTAATTTTGCAAATAGCCAACCACTCACTGTTTTCGCGTTTGATACTTGAATATGCAACAAAATTCACCTGACATACACTTAAATCGCCATAACAAATAGCTCATACCTATTAAATCTATGTTTTTGATTCAACTCGACCAACTTATACTGTGGATGCACTTTTATACCTTGATTTGGTGTTGGATCAAACTACTCACATTTGAATAGCACAGTTCTCTTAATTAGTAATGTAGGGTACTCCAACTGCATAACTTCAATCAACCGACCATAATAGTCACATTCATTTGCACTGTAGTTTGAGCCTTTTATGCATACACCATTATTCATTGTAGTTTTATCAGATCCATATAGTTTAGTGTGAAATTTATATCCATTGACATAATAGCCCGAGTAAGACATAAGACATAATTTTTGGTAATGAACCTTTCGCTAAGCCCTTTATGAACTGATTGGATGTGTTGCTCAATGGATTGTGTGCTTAAAACAAATGTCATGAACTGTGTAAGCTAACAATAAAGCAAAATTCTTGTTAATTGTCAATTTAAAAGGTACCACTTCAGTGCAATTTAGAAGAATATATGATTGTGCAGCATCATATTCTTCCTCTGTTAGAAATTGGGATTTAGTATTTCCAAAGGCTCGACCTGGTTGGGTGAATATGGATAAGTTGCCCTCATATTCTTCTCCTCTATATTGACCGCCATCATCATTTCATGGCACTCTTCGGTGCCTTGTATTCACATGATCCTCAAAATAGTGAGAACAAAATAATGAAACTTCTTCTACCAAATAAGCATTACATATTGAACCTTCAACTCTAGCTTTATTTTGGACATTGTTTTTCAACCGTCGAAGGTACCTAAGACATAAAATTTACAAGTATAGTAAATCTAACACTAGTAAAAATGGCATGCATTCAATAAGTTTTCATTTATTACCTTTCGAAAGGATACATCCATTGGTATTGCATTGGACCTGCTATTCTTGCTTCATTTGGCAAGTGTACCGGAAGATGTTCCATGGAATCAAAGAAGCTTGGAGAGAATATACGCTCAAGCTTACAGAGAATAATAGGAATCTCTTCTTCAAGCCATGCCATGTCATTAATGGTTATGACAACAGATGTTAAATCATTAAAGAACAGGCTTAACTCTCTTAATGCCTTCCAAACATTGCTCGGAAGTAGTTCACGAAATGCAATAGGTATTAAACATTGTATAAATAATGACAATTGTGGCTTTTCATTCCAAACAACTTAAGTTTTCACATCAACACATCTAGCCATATATGAAATATAACCATTGGGGAATCTTAAATTTCTTAGCCATTCACACAAGACTGATTTTGATTGATCATCTAGCGTGTAACAAGCTTTAGGATATTTTGTTATTACAGAATCTCGTTCCAATTTTGGCAGGTGACAGTATGCATTCAACTCTTTTCGAGATTTGTATGTCTTTTGTTTTCCTATCAACATTCATTACAGCAAACAAACACATTTTCTCAATATGCATTACATCTAAATTATGTCAAATAAGAAGGGTACTCTAATAAGGCAAATCCCAAAAGATACTTCTCTTCCTCCAACCACATTTCTTACAAATAGGGCCATTAGAAAACTCGGTATCCAGTTTCGTTTCCTTCTTCAAACCCAACTGATCAATCTCAAATAATATTTCACTTCTAGCTCTAATAGGGGGTGTTTCTTTTGTCACTATCTTATTCTTCATCAATGATGTTCTGTTTCGTCGGAATGAATGATCTTGAGGTAAGAACTTACGGTGGTTGTCAAACAACGACTATTTTCTATTCTCTTAAAGAGTAAAAGCATCTGCTTGATTCATACAATAAGGATAAGCTAACCTTCCAACAATACTCCATTCAGATAACATCGCATATGCAGGAAAATCACTAATTGTCCACATAAGAGCAGCACACATTTGAAAATTTTATTTCATTGAAATATCATAAGTCAGCACACCATCAAGACATAGATGATAAAGTTCTCATATTAGGGGTTGTAAGCAAACATCCAACTTATCCTTAGGGTTAGTTGGCCCAGGAATCAATACAGTGAAGAACATGTAAGCATCCTTCATACACAACCAAGGTGGCAAATTGTACGGAGTCACAATAATAGGCCAAGAAGAATATTGTTGTCCAGATTGCATAAATGGTTGAAAACCATTAGCGGAAAGACCCAATTGAACATTTCGAGTATCTGATGCAAATTCTGGATGGTTATCATTAAATTGTTGCCATGCAGGGGAATCAGAAGGATGGCACATAACCCCATCTTCAATTTCATGCTCAACATGCCACCTCATTTCCGCTGCTGTGACATTTGATGCAAACAATTTTTGCAATCTAAGAGTGAGAGGAAAGTAGTACATCTTCATATCAGGAGTCACTATTTTGTTACCTCGATTTTGCCTCTTGTACCAAGGATGACCACAAAACTTATAAGTAGTCAACATATTGTCTTCACCCCAGTATATCATACACCCATTTCTACAACAGTGAATCTTTTCAAATGGAAGACCCATTCCTTGTACTAATTGCTTTGATCTATAAAATTTTTTAGGCGCTAGACTTCCTTTAGGGGTAATCTCTTTCATTAATCGAACCATGTCATCAAAATTACGTTAAGACATATGGTGTTCTGACTTCATATGCATCAATTGAGCAACAAACGATAACTGTGAATGACTTCTACATCCAGGGTACAAGTCCTCATCAGTAGCCCTAAGTATATCATAAAACTTTTGGGCTTTCGGATTTGGTGTTTCTTCCATGTAAGTTGGATTGAATGCATGACCAATTGCATCCATATCCATGGAATGGTACCGATTTGATGATTCTGCATAATCAAATGCAACAGAACCTTCGTCCATTTAATTGACATTATAATTTATGTTAACCCCAACCTCTTGTTCCCCATGTAAAGTCCAATAATAATAATATGGTACAAAACTGTTTCGATATAAATGCAACTTAACTGTATTCACTTCATGAAACATGCAATTCTGACACTCGCGACCATTACATGGACACCTTATCCTATCATTGTCCATCATTTATGGATGACTACATGCAAATTTTATGAATTATCTCATACCAGTCGTAAACTCCAGATTCAAAAGGCCATCTTTCAACCGTTTATACATCCACTGATGATCCGATCTTATTTTGCTTTTCTAATGCTAGGGTTCGATATAATTTCACTTGCAAGCCCTAATTAAACAATGGACCACAGCAATGCAACACATGTGAATAAGCTATTATATCAGCATTTAATCAATGGACCACAACATAATTGACCATGTACAAATAGATTTTAAAAATTACATTTTTGATTTATAGCTATCCTATTGTTACAACTGTACTTGGTATCTACAATAATGGTATTTAATAGTCTATAAAATTATATTATAAATAAAAATAATACTAGCAGATGTTATCTATTAGCAATTTGTACTCATAGTCCATCCTAAATAAAATCATACTTTTGTTTTTTAAAGAAAAGTAAAGGACAAAGGGCTTCCTCCATCGAATTATATTAATTAATATATGAAAGGAAGTTGAGAGTGGTGAATAACATATTATAAATTTGTTTGTGAACGAGTATCTTTCTACTTCTCATAAGGTCACTCCAATAGTTTTTTTTTTTTTGACAAAATTTTCTCGGAAGCAAGCCTTCTCGTCCTTCTACGTTCTTGTCATTGAGCAACCCAGCTTCGCTCTCAGCTCTCTCTCTTTATCTCTCTCTCCGGAGGAGTTTTCACCATGATTTTTTTTTTTTTAGTTCTATCTCTCTCTTTAGCTTGGAATTGACGGGAATGACACTGGCTGAGAAAGAAATAATAAAATTGGTTTAGCGACGGAAAATTTTTTGTTGCTATATTTATAGTAAAAATAAATAAATTTAATAATAAACATTTTTATTATTAAAATTAATATAGCGATAAAAAATTTTTATCGTTAAATTTATATATCTAATAAATAAATTTTATTATTCTATTTTTTTCTATTTATAATATTTTTTTATTATTAAATTTATATATAATTTTTTTGTCGTTATTCTATTCTTTTCTATTATTAACTCCTTTTTTTCTATTTATAAATATTTTTGAAATAGAAAGAAGGTGGAGGAGTTTTGGCCAATACGTCGTATATACAAATGACATGCAGTCAAAGTGGGAAGCACAATAAAGTTCATCGTCAAAAGAAGACTGTGATGAACTTGAAAATTTGTTGCATTAAATCACTACATTTTCTTTCTTGGGATACTAGTATCATTCAATATATTATTAAATTTAATGCATTTACGCATCTATATTGTAATTGACCTGGAAGTGCCCGTAGTGAGAAGTATTTGCAAGACGGTTAATGTTTGGCCATACTAAGTTTCTGTTAATTTGAGATCTATGTAATAATTTACTTAATTATCATCAACTGCAACAAATTTTGTAGTTAGATGGTTTACATTCAAGGCCACTAATGAATTGGATCTTGTTGAGTTTTGTCATCAAAGTAATTCTTCATCAGTAGTGCAGTAGTAAAATATGTTGAATTCCTCGTGTAATTAGAGATATATTTTTTTGTTAGAATTTTAAATTTTTTATTGTATGGGGTATGCTCGTACATGTGCAAATGTGTATGAGAGGCATGGGCTTCTGTGTTTGTCTACCTAAGTTTCATGTGTCTGCATTTGCATGTTGATTAAGGTGCTGATACTGGTCACAAAGTATCACATGATAAAACTTGGATGATTAATGTGCAACTCATTCATTGCTCTTTTTCTGACTGACTTGGTACAAGTTCAGCTTGCAGAGCAATAGAAGAGCTACATGTCAGCAGTGTAACTTTTTTGTTCAATATTTGTGTTAGCAGAGTTTTTCTCAATTCTTTATAGATATGTTTAATATATTTGAATATGGAACTGTAGTTTTTATTTAAATGTGGAAATGCTGTTCTTTACCAGTATAAAACCTAGCATTGTAATCCCAACATTTATTTCTGATTGCGATATCTCTTGTTCAATGCCTACTTCAAGTAACTTATCACTATAAAACAACATCAAATAGATGTATTTATGCATCAACAAGGCCAATAAAGTTCACACTTAAATATTCATAGCACAAAGTTTTGAAGCAGAAGGACATAAAAGAATGCTAAAAGAATTCAAGACATATAAATAACATGTCACAAGAGGTTCATTCAGGTGACACTTGCCATGGAGTTGTTATTTAAGCAATTACTTTGTGTCTAGTGTGGCACGTTATAATATAAATTTTAATCACTTTAACTAGTGCAGAGACATTTTTTTAATGACTGTGTATGGTTTTCAGCTAACTGTAAATATCTAACATCATAGATCAGTCTATGCATTGGTGATGATTGCTATTTAACATGTGCATCCATGGTCTCATGGTACCATATAGACTAGTGTGAGTCAACCATTCAAAGACACTAACAGCATGCATAAAATTATGAGAAAGGTACATGACCATTGGTTTTATTAGAGAACACTTTTTTCTGACCCTTCATATTATCAGCAATATAGATAGTGTACCTTAATATGTTCATTTAAAGTTAATTCTGTGACTTCTTATGTGCTACTTTTGAATGTTCTAGTATATATAATGTCTTACTGAGTCTTCTCTATACTGATATTCAAGTCCTTTTTAGTCATTCCACTCCCATAGACTTTGAAATCAAATTCATTGCTCTTGCTAGGCCATATCTTATTTATAATACATATATCCATACCATCTTAAAATTTTTGTTGTTTTATTATTTATGATGTCATTATAAAGCCTTCTAACATACCCATTTTCATCTTCTTGACTTATGATTGTATCACATATCTAGCTTATTCTCCCCTGCATCATTATGACTACCTTGTCCTCTCTTCCCTTTCATTGTATGACACCTGAATTATATAATATAGTTAACAAAATTTTCCTTTAAAACTTCAAATATTATTTATCAAATAATATTTTAGACTTTAATCTATGTCTTGTTTCTTAGCCTCTTTAGCACAACCATAACTGTGTGTGCATTGCAGAATGATGATTTTTGGATTCATATGATGGCCAATTAAAAAACAAGCACAACCATACTTGTTTTGAAAGAAGCCAAAACAAGCTCCATTGGCCAAGAGATACAAAATAGGCTTTTATGGCTTTTACACTGAGGCATACTGGTAAGGTACATGCATGGTATGAGGACTCAATATAGCTCTGTACTGACGCATGATATAGCTGCTGTCTCACCTCCAGTAGTGTTCCATGTTGGTATTACCATACCACTCTGGTACAACAAACCTTGCTTCTCTCCGTTTGTGCTGACCAGAGTAGGCGATTATGAAGCAGTGCTGGATGATACAAACCAACTTGTAGTGATCCATGAGTGTCAGTGTGCACCAGTGACTGTACCTGTACCTCGTCTGCATGGAAATACCATCTGATATGGGTTGATACATGCGCCTCATATATTTTGAGGCATGTCAATGTCAACCATTATTGAAATAATAAAAAGGAATAGCTATTGTAAATGTAGCTTAATTAGATAGTGATTTGACTACTTGCAGTAAGTTGCTTGTCTGCAGCAAGTTTTTTATGTGATTGGCTTGAAAAAAGACAATGTTGAGGTCAGAGCATGATATCCAGAAATATTGGACCTAGAGCAAGTTCTTTTCTTACAATAAATTAGGTAGAAAATGCTCAGAAAAAGGAAGCATACGATGGGTTGGATTACAGAAGACTTGGATGGTAGGAGGGATGGTAGGAGGGAGAAGGAATTTAAGGTGTTTCCCAATGGCACTTTCTCAAAGGACTTTTTGTCAGATAATTAACTGATGTTGGTATTAGATTTTGCAAACCTGATTAAGGATGACTTAAAAGCCAAGCTGAATGAAAAAAAAAAAGATTTATGTAGCTGATCCCAACTAGTTTGAAATTAAGGCTTGTTGTTGCTGTTGCTATGGATTTAGTCCGTGGAACAAGACCGGTATGCATATATTGTAAGTGTTGTAGCTCTTACTAGTTCATCATTAACAACTGTGTTGTACATATGCCAAGTCGTTTGAAGTAGATGACATAATGTTAGTCTAAATCTTCGTCTGAAGTAGATGACATAAAGGTTGTCTAAAGCTTATGTACATTGATCTAACTTATTATGGGTTATGATGTAATTTTTGGATCTGATTTTGTAGTTTGCATGACTAATCAAATGACACTAGCCTAAACTGAGTATATCAGGAATTACGGAAAGAAAACAAACCATTTTGCTAACTAGCTTGATCTATATTATAATTTATGGCTCCTCAATGATTTTAACATGTTTGAACATTCTTATTTTTAGCATGTATTAGTTTTTTTAAAAAAAATCCTGTTGCACTCTGGATAATTTGGATTAACAATTTTTCTATATGAATTTATTTATGTATGCCTACTTACCCTATATTTTAATGAAAATCAATGAGGAAAAATAATGAAAACAATCAAATAGTCTACAAGAACTCAAATACCGGAAAAATAATGAAAACAATCAAATAGTCTACAAGAACTCAAATACCATAGCGCTCAGTTTTCTTTCTTTCTTTCCTTTTTTTTTTTTTTGTCTCTAGGTGGTGTGTGATGCATCATGAAATCAGACTTCTCTGTATATTAATTTTGCTATTGTCCTCATTTTTTATGTTTATGCAGTATCATAACAGTAAAAATATAGTTGACAAAGAGAAGGCTAGTTCTTTCTGAGGATTCCATTGAGCATATATCATAGATTAATTTTAATTTTTTTCTTGCAGTTTAGATGAAGTACTCCACATTTATGGCTCATTAATTCCACCATCTCAGACAGGGTGCTGTCATGGTTACTAAAACATGGTGCAGATGATGAATCACAACTCAACAGGTTTGATTCTGTTCTTGTATTAATCTTCTTTTTTGTTTTGGTATCCCAACTTTGGTCTGATTAAAATCTGAAAATTTTTGCACCTTGGCCAAGCTTAAAACCTTAATGTGGCATTTCTGCCAGAAAATATTGCTACATGGAGCATGAATTCTTATTTGGACGAAAAATTTGTATTTCCTCTGGCTCTTCACGTTTAGCTGTCAGATTGATGATGCGAATTTGAAAAAGATACCTCTTACTAAGAGTTGTTTGCCAGAACTCTGATTCTCAGTTTAGCATGTATCTGTTGGACCCATGGCTAGAGGTAGGCACTGGGCCATGCCGCTCATGGCACGGCACGGCCCAGGCCCAGATGGTCGTGCCAGGCACGGCCCAGTACTGCTACAGTACCAGGCTATGCCGGGCCCAAAAATTTTTTTTTCTGTTGGCCCAGCATGGCATGGCCCATGACGGGCCTAGGCCGGCCGCCGTGCTGGCAGGCCTAGCATGGCATGGCCCATGACGGGCCTAGGCCGGCCGCCGTGCCGTGCCAGCACGGCCCACCTGGGGCCTGGCCCATGCACAGCTCAAATAAAAAAATTTATAAAAAAAATATTTTTTTTGATAAATTAAAAAATTATTAGGAATAAAAAAAATTTATTAATATAAAGCCACTTTAATGATGGGGGGTTTGGCATAAACCCCTACCAGTTTATTAATTTAAAATCAAAATAGTACAGAAAGGAGGGGGGCTAGGCCTGACCTCCAGAACATAATACAATAAGTAAGGAGAAAAAATAGAAAGATCGTAACCGTCAGATCATCGCCGATCGGATGGATCACAACCGTCGGATCGATCATCTCCGATCGGGATCATGGCATGGATCGATCGCAACCATCGGATCGTCTCCGATCGGATAGATCGCAACCGTTGAATCGCTTATCGCCGATCGGGATCATGGCTTGGATCGATCGCAACCGTTGGATCGTCTTCGATCGGATTGATCGCAATGGTCCGATCGATCATCGTCGATCGGGATCATAGCTTGGATCGATCGCAACTGTCGGATCATCACCGATGGGATAGATCGCAACCGTCAGATCGATCATCCTCGATCAGGATCATGGCTTGGATCGATCGTAACCGTCGGATCGTCTCCGATCGGATTGATCACAACGGTCCGATCGATCATCGTCAATCGGGATCATAGCTTGGATAGATCGCAACCATCGGATCATCGCCGATGGGATAGATCGCAACCGTCGGATCGATCATCCCCGATCAGGATCAAGGCTTGGATCGATCGCAACCGTTGGATCGTCTCCGATCAGATTGATCGCAACGGTCCAATCGATCATCGCCGATCAGGATCATGGCTTGGATTGATTGCAACCATCGGATCATCTTCGATCGGATGGATCACAACTATTGGATTGATCATTGCCAATCGGGATCATGGCTTGGATCGATCGCAACCAACAGATCGTCTTCGATCAGATTGATCACAACGGTCCAATTGATTATCGACGATCGGGATCATAGCTTGGATAGATCACAACCGTCCGATCATCGCCGATGGAATAGATCGCAACCATCGGATCGATCATCCCCGATCTGGATCATGACTTGGATCGATCGCAACCGTCAGATCGTCTCCGATCGAATGGATCGCAACTATCGGATCGATCATCGCCAATCGAGATCATGGCTTGGATCGATCGCAACCGTCAGATCATCTCCGATCGGATGGATCGCAACTGTTGGATTGATCATCGTCGATCAGGATCATTGCTTGGATCGATCGCAGCCATCGGATCATCTCCGATCGGATGGATCACAATCGTCGGATCGATCATCGCCGATCAGGATCATGGCTTGGATCGATCGCAGCCGTCGGATCATCTCCGATCGGATTGATCGCAATGGTCGGATCGATAATTAGAGGTGGGCACTAGGTCGTGCCTGGCACGGCACGGCCTAGGCCCACTGTGCCTTAAAAATTGCCGTGTCGTGCCAGGCACGGCCCAGCCCACCGTGCCTTAAAAATTGTCGTGACGTGCCTGACATAGCCCATTAACAAATAGGCCGTGCCAGGCACGGCACAAAAAAAAAAATTCAAATTTGGCACGGCCCGTGATGGGCCATGCTATGGCATGGCCCATCAGGGCCGTGTCCAGTACGGCCCAGCTGGGCCGTGCTAGGGGCCGTACCATTGCACGGCCGTCTGGTGCCTAGGCACCAGCCTAGGCGCTGGTTCCTGGGCACCAAGTGCCTAGGCACCACGTCAGTGAATGTAATGAATATTGGAATAGGATATGTCCATTGCATAACTTAGCTGCTATTTTTGATCCTAGAGTTAAATTAAATGGTGTAATTTTTTTAATTGATCAATATTGTGAAAATATGAATCAAAATCATGAACCTGCTAAAGATGAGGTAACACGACTTCTTAATGATATTTATTATTTATATAATGATAAAATTTATGGATCTAGAATACCTGCTCAAAGCTTTACTTCTTCTTCTAAATCTTGTTCATCATCTATTTTTTTATTCATTAGAAGACACGCACATGCTTCTTCATCTTCTTCATCTTTAAGTAATGAATTGGAATTTTATTTACGAAATGATCTTCATTCTGCATATGATGAAGATCAAATAAAAAGTCTAGATATATTAGCTTGGTGGAAGAGTGTTAAAAATCAATATCCTGTTATGCTGCTATTGCACGAGATATTTTAGCTGCGCTAATATCCACAGTAGCATCGGAATCCGCTTTCAGTGCAAGTCGATGTATTTTGGACGTAAAGAGAAGTAGAATGACTGGCGAGACAGTTGAGATGCTTATCTACTTCAAAGACTCGTTGGATGCTAAGGCGAGGCTTCAAGATAAAGGTGTACATGACTTAACCAGCAAAGATAATGATGACACAAATACTACTGATGACTGATGAGTGATGAGTGAGTCATTTCTACTTTTATAATTGTATATTTTTATTTTTTAAATTGTTAAAAACTTAAAGTAAGTCATCTTTATTTTTTTTCTTTCTATTTTTTCTCCTTGCTTATTGTATTATGTTCTGGAGGTCAGGCCTAGCCCTCCTCCCTTCTGTACCATTTTAATTTAAATTAATAAACTGGTAGGGGTCTATGCTAAACCCCCTACCTATAAGGTGACTTTATATTAATAAAATTTCTTTATTCCTAATAATTTTTTAATTTATAAAAAAATATTTTTTACAATTTTTTTTTATTTGAGTCGTGCACGGGCCAGGCCCCAGTTGGGCCATGCCAGGCCCACCTGGGCCATGCTAGGAACGGCCCACCTGGGCTAGCACGGCTCAGGCCCACCTGGGTTGTGCCGGCAAGGCCCGTCATGGGCCGTGCCGTGCTGGGCCATCAGAAAAAGTTTTTTGTGCCCGGCACGGCATGGTTCACTGGGTCGTACCAACACGGCCCAGTACTGTAACAGTATGGGGTCATGCCTGGCATGGCCCATGTAGGCCTGGGCCGTGCTGTGCCATGGGCGGCACAGGCCAGTGCCTACCTCTATCGATAATCGTCGATCGGGATCATGGCTTGGATCGATCGCAACCGTCGAATCGTCTCCGATCAGATGTATCGCAACTGTCGGATCGATCATCGCCGATCGGAATCATGGCTTGGATCGATCGCAACCGTTGGATCGTCTCCGATCGAATGGATCACAACCGTCGGATCGATCATCGCCGATCGGGATCATGGCATGGATCGATCGCAACCGTCGGATCGTCTTCGATCAGATTGATCGCAACAGTCGGATCAATAATCGCCGATCGGGATCATGGCTTGGATTGATCGCAACCATCGGATCATCTTTGATCGAATGGATCGCAATCGTCGGATCGATCATCGCCGATTGGGATCATGGCTTGGATCGATCGCAACCGTTGGATCATCTCCGATCGGATGGATTGCAACCATCGGATCGATCATCGCCGATCGGGATCATGGCTTGGATTGATCGCAACCGTCGAATCGTCTTCGATCGGATGGATCGCAACCGTCGGATCGATCATCACCGATCGGGATCATGGCTTGGATTGATCGCAGCCGTCGGATCGTCTTCGATCGGATTGATCGTAACAGTCGGATCAATAATCGCTGATCGGGATCATGACTTGGATCAATCGCAACCGTCGGATCATCTTTGATCAAATGGATCACAACCGTCAGATCGATCATCGCCGATTGGGATCATGGCTTGGATCGATCGCAACCATCGGATCGTCTCCAATCGATCATCACCGATCGGGATCATAGCTTGGATCGATCGCAACCATCGAATCATTGCTGATGGGATAAATCGCAACCGTCGGATCGATCATCCCCGATCGGGATCATGGCTTGGATCGATCGCAACCGTTGGATCGTCTCCGATCGGATTGATCGCAACGGTCCGATCGATCATCGTCGATCGGGATTATGGCTTGGATCGATCGCAACCATCGGATCATCGCCGATCAGATGGATCGCAATTGTCGGATCGATCATCTCCGATCGGGATCATGGCTTGGATCGATCGCAACCATCGAATCGTCTACAATTGGATCGATCGCAATTATCGGATCCATCATCACCGATCGGGATCATGGCTTGGATCAGCTGGCTGGTGCCTAGGCACCAGCCATGCCATGGCATGACCCCCAAAACAGCCCAAAAGGGCCATTCTGGCACAGCCCTGTTGGGCCGTGCCATGGCACGGCCCACAAAACGGCCCAGAAGGGCTGTTTTGGCACGGCCCAGTAGGGCCGTGCCAGGCACGGCCCGTGACCCATGTCGAATTTGAATTTTTTTTACCGGGCCGTGCCTGGCACAGCACGGTAATTTTCCTGGCATGATGGGCCTGGGCCGTGCTGTGCCAGGCACGACCCAACACCCATGCCTTCCCATGGCCCATTTATTCCGCCCATTAGGGCTAAAAGTAAGCACCTCTTTTTTCTCTTAAATGCCTTTTCTTTTTCTCCTCTTTTAGTTTTGGTTTTTTAGCAGTCACGTGAAGAAGAAGAAAAAAAAAGAGAGCAGTGCCATGGAAAACCATGGAGTGGAAGAATTTCTGGAGGATTGGAAAACCGTGAAGAAGTGGAAGAATATTTCTAAGAGGATTTGCTAAAAATTTGTGAGATATTTTCTCATGCTCCCAGATCACGTCCATGATGATTTTTTGTCATAGGAGAAGACGTCATCCTTCTTCGTGATGAGCGGTGGATTCCAAGGGAATAAGAAGAAGAGAAGGAAGGAAATAAGGAGGTAACACAGAAGACCGTATTTTGGTGATGTAATTCTTATATCCTTATTATTCTCTTATGATTGTTTCTCAAGTCCAGGCAAAGGACTTTGAGACTTAGTTTTTTTTATTTTATAGTGGATCTTCTTCTCTGGCTTGCCCATGGTTTTTTTCCTTTATCTTGGAGGGATTTTCCACGTAAACGTTGGTGTTTCTGTGATTGTGTGGTTTGTGCATTTTATTTATTATTCCGCTACGTATTACGGTCTGCTAGTATTTGCTCGTATACGAATTCTTTCCCATCAGTATCAAATTTGAAGAGGCATAGGGAGATGGATTTGAGTAGAATACTCTGGGTGCATGTTGCTGAATATACTGAGGATTGCAAGTCTAGAACAAGAACTACTGAAGAGTAATCAAGCTTTAGAGGGCTTTCTTTGTGGTCAGGCAAATTTTTGGCAACTTGAAAGTTGCTACTTGACAGATATATCATTTTCTCACATCTTTCGAGGGTCTGTTTGGATGGAAGAGAATGAAGGGGAGAGGAAGAAAAAGAAGGAGAAAAATCATAAGTTACCTTATTTGGGAGGAGGGTGAAAGAAAGAGAGGGAAGGGAATGTGATTATAGGAGTAACCGGTTTCCTTCCTTTCCCTTTCAGCGAGAGTAAATTTATTAACCCCCAAATCGGAGAGTAAGTTGGGGGAGGAAAAAAGTTTAAGTCATATTGTCACGCCCCAGACCCAAAAATTTGAGCTAGGGTGACAACCCGCCGCATGCCGGGCATGCAAGGCGTCTTGAACTTATCACTTAAATCAATATAAAGCAAATTTCATATCCATGATTTATTACAAACCAGAATTATCAGTCTTGGGCTATCTGCCCTACAAATAAATCTGAACTAAATCAAAATGATAAAACTAAGTCTTCTTAATAGAAAACTCCTTCTATCTCAATTATCCATCTTCATTCCTGAGGCTCTGAAAAACATTATGAGAATTTTATGAGCTCACACTCAATAAGTAAGCCTAATATAATTTCAAAATTTCATTTATCAGGCTATCAATAGGTTCATGTCATCAGATCAATTAGCTTAATTCAATAACAATTACATTGTTTATACTGTCATTATTTTTCTTTATGTGTGCCACGACCCTACAATACACATCATGTGTAGCCCTCTTAAACATCCCCTAAGAGGAAGGGTCCTGGTACCAGTGTCTGTCATCTGTCATGTGATAATCTGTCATGTGTGAATCTGTCATGTGATAATGTGTAGCCCTCTTAAACATCCCCTAAGAGGAAGGGTTCTGGTACCAGTGTCTGTCATCTGTCATCTGTCATCTGTCATGTGAGAACCGTGGTGGCACATAAAGTTTTACTGTCATTATCATGATTACATATTATCATAGCAATCATGATTTTTCCAAATTAGCATAATTATATTTAACTATAATTTCACAATTCATAAATTAAATAATTAATAAAATTATAATACTTGACTTACTTACCTCAGTACACGAATTTTACTTGATAACCCAGCTAATTGGACTCCTGGGCACCTACATAATCATTTTCCATTATTAAATTCCTAAAATCTGAATTATAAAATAATTCCTAAATCCTACCCAAATCACTTCATGGGCCCAACTTTGGGCTTGAATATCTCTCAATGTATACACCCAAATAGGGAAATAAAATTATTCCCAGAAACTAGAATAAATCCTGATTCGGGCCATATTTTTATTTTATCATTCTCGGCCCGATACAAGGCCCAAAACGCTGCTCAAACTGGGCTCAGAAACGGCCCAACAGGGCCCAAACAAACGGCCCAATCGGCCCAGTTAATTTATCAACCCAGCTCCTCTGTTTCAAAAGAAACAGAGGAGTCGGATGCCATGCCGGCGGCCAGGGCCGCCGCCGGCCAGGGCCGCCGCCGGCCAAATTGGAGGCGGTCCGGCCGCCGTTGGCCAGACCGTGGCCGGCCGCCGCCGCGGCCAGCTCCCCCCCCCTCTCTCTCTACAATTTTTTATTTCAAAGTTTTCTTTCTTCTTCTTCTTCCGCGCGTCTTCCACGGTGCCGGCGCCAATTCCGGCCAAATTGGCGTCGGTCCGGCCGCCATTGGCCGGACCAAAGCCGGCCATTGCCGTAGGAGACCTTCCCTTCCTCTCTCTCTCTCTAATTTATCTCCTATCCCTCTCTTTCTCTCTCACTGTTGCCGCAGCTTATGGGTTACGCCGGCGGCACGGCCGGCCACCATGGCCGGCCGGACCTCCACCGGACGCACGCCCGGCGCCGGTGGAGGTCTCCGACCAAGGCCCAGGCCCGGCGAGGCGGCGAGCACACCGCCGGGCCCGAACCAAGGATCGGACCGGCGGTCGTTTCTTCACAGATCACTCTTTCTCCCTCCTCCGCCCCTCTCTCTCTCATTTCTCCGGCACCCCACCGGACGCCGCCCCCGGTGCCGGTGGGGTCGTCGGCCGGGGCTCAGGCCCGGCGAGGCGGCGGGCACGCCGCCGGGCCTGAACCAATATCACGGCGATGAGAAGGGGAGAGCTGGGTTCTGTAACCCGGCTCCTCCCTCCTCTTCGTTCTTTTTTTTTTTTCACTTTTCTCTCTCTCAATTCTTCTCTCTCTCATGCATGGAAAGGACTTACCAGAGACAAGCACGCTGGGGAAGAAAGTCCGCACGAGGAGATGATGAGAAGGGGGCACCACGTATGGTGGAAGGAGGGTTCTACCCATCTTTTATAGGCATTGCAGAGTCCCCAAATCAAGGGACTCTGTAATTAGATATACTTGAAATTTAAATATCTAAGTCTATCTATCATCTGATCTCGTGATAACTCTCACGAGCATTGCGAAATCTAGGGGATTACATTCTCCCCTCCTTATAAAAATTTCGGCCTCGAAATTGATAACTTTTATTAGAAAAATTAAAGGTCCAAATTTCTGTCCCAAGGACTAACAATCAACTAAAGTTAACAGTTTTCAATCATTAACTATTTTAAGATACAAATAGTCGTGGATACTTTTCTTTCATTTCTTCTTCCAGTTCCCAAGTAGCCTCCCTTTCAGAATGATTATTCCATTGCACCTTGACATAGGGAATGGTACGCCGTCTTAGAACTTGATCTTTGCGGTCTACGATACGCAAAGGATGCTCTCATATGATAAATCTTTCTTCAACTGTATAGGCTCATATGCTATGACATGGCTGGGGTCAGAGATATACTTCCTCAGCATAGATACATGAAAAACATTGTGTACCCCAGATAGAATCGGAGGCAGTGCCAGGCTGTAAGCAACCTCTCCAACTCTACTCAAGATCTCAAAAGGTCCAATATAACGTGGACTCAGCTTTCCTTTAATCCCAAATCTCATCACATCTTTGGTTGGTGATACCTTAAGAAGACATGATCCCCAACCTGGAATTCCAATTCCCTTCTTCTGACATCAGCATAGCTCTTTTGCCTGCTCTGAGCTGTACGAAGACGCTCCCTGATCAAATGCACCTTATCTACTGTTTGCTGAATCAGCTCAGGGCCTAGCAACTTTCTTTCCCCCACGTCATCCCAACATATAGGAGATCTGCACCTCCTACCATACAGAGCTTCAAATGGAGCCATCTGGATGCTGGCTTGGTAACTATTATTATATGCAAACTCCACCAAAGGTAAGTGGTTATCCCAAGCTCCACCCAAGTCCATCACACAGGCTCGCAACATGTCCTCCAGAATCTGTATGGTCCTCTCTGATTGTCCATCTGACTGGGGATGATAGGCTGTACTGAAGTTTAGTTTGGTTCCCATGGCCTTATGAAGGCTCTTCCAAAACTGGGACACAAACCTGGTATCTCTATCTGATACAATAGATACCGGAACACCATGGAGTCTCACAATCTGTTCAATATACAAATTAGCCAATCTTTCACTAGAGACCCCAACTCTGAAAGGTAGGAAATGAGCTGATTTTGTTAGTCTGTCCACAATGACCCAAACTGCATCGTTGCTCTTAGGAGTTTTGGGCAGACCAGTCACAAAGTCCATTGTAATCTTTTCCCATTTCCACTGTGGAATCATCAGAGACTGAAGAGGCCCTGCAGGCCTTTGATGCTCGGCTTTCACTTGCTGACACACCAAGCACTTGGCCACATACTGAGCAATCTCCCTCTTCATGCCTTTCCACCAAAAATTTTCCTTTAAGTCTCTGTACATCTTAGTGCCACCTGGATGCACAGTATAGGGAGAGTAGTGAGCCTCTTTCAAAATTTCAGCCTTTAGCTCTTCACTGTTTGGCACACAAAGTCTTCCTTCAAATTTCAGGGATCCATCATCCATTATAAAATTCATTCTGAACTCCTGATTGTACCACTTCTTTAATCCTTTGTAGCTCTGGATCTTCCATCTGGGAGGACTTGATTCTGTCAACTAAGGTCGGCTGGAGTACAAGTGCTGCAATAAGTCCATCAGACTGCTGTACTCTCAGACCAACCTCCCACTTCTCCAGATCTCTCAATACGTGAGGCTGGGAGGTAATCATAGCAGCTAACTCAGAAGAGGATTTTCTGCTCAAGGCATCAGCTACTACATTGGCCTTCCCAGGATGATACTGTAGATTCAGGTCATAATCTTTCAATAGTTCCAACCACCTCCTCTGCCTTAAATTCAGCTCCTTCTGTGTGAAAATGTATTTTAAACTCTTATGATCTGTATACACATCACACGACACTCCATATAGATAATGCCGCCAAATCTTAAGAGCAAAAACCACAGCAGCCAATTCCAAGTCATGAGTAGGATAATTTTGCTCATAAGGTTTCAGTTGTCTGGAGGCATAAGCTATCACTCTTTCATTCTGCATCAAAACACATCCCAATCCTTTTCGAGAGGCATCAGTGTATATAGTGAAACCTTCAGATCCCGTTGGAAGAACAAGAATGGGAGCTGACACCAGGCGCTGCTTTAACTCCTGAAACTTTCCTCACACTCCACTGTCCAGTCAAACTTCACTCGCTTTTGGGTTAAGCGAGTTAGGGGTAGAGCAATGCGAGAAAAATTCTCCACAAATTTTCGGTAATACCCGGCTAATCCCAAGAAGCTTCTGACTTCTGCCACATTGGTAGGTCGGCTCCAGTTAGTGATAGCTTCAATCTTTTTCGGGTCCACAGATACACCATCTTTAGAGATTATATGACCCAAGAAAGCTACTTGATCCAACCAAAATTCACACTTCTTCAGCTTGGCATAAAGCTTCTTCTCTTGCAGAATCTGTAGCACAATTCTCAGGTGGTCCTCATGCTCCTTATGGCTCTTGGAATATATCAGAATATCATCAATGAAAACCACCACAAACTGATCCAGATATGGTTTAAAAATTCTGTTCATTAAGTCCATGAATGCTGCTGGGGCATTAGTTAACCCAAACGGCATCACCAAGAACTCATAGTGGCCATATCTGGTTCTAAATGCTGTCTTTGGTACATCCCCTTCTTTGACTTTAAGCTGATGGTACCCGGACCTAAGATCAATCTTTGAGAATATCCGGGCTCCTTGAAGTTGATCAAACAAGTCGTCAATCCTTGGCAGAGGATACTTATTTCGCACTGTTACTTTATTGATTCCCCGTAATCAATGCAGAGTCGAAGACTGCCATCCTTCTTCTTAACAAATAGGACTGGAGCACCCCAAGGAGAAGCACTGGGTCTAATAAATCCTCGGTCAAGGAGCTCTTGCAGTTGATCCTTCAGTTCTTTTAGCTCAGCCGGGGCCATACGATAAGGGGCCTTTGATATAGGCCCAGTTCCAGGAACTAGATCAATAGAGAACTCGACTTCCCGATCAGGAGGTAAATTAGTCAATCCTCAGGGAAGACATCTGGAAATTCTCTAACTATGGGAATATCCTCCAACTTGGTCTCTTCTTGCTGAAGGTCCTGACTACAGCAAGAAATCCTTGACCACCACTCATCAAATACTTTCCAGCCTGCATCGCTGATATGAACACTGAGGCTAGGTGATTATGACCACCCATAAAACTGAATTCAGGCTGGCTTGGAATTTTGAAGTTGACAGTCTTCCTGAAGCAGTCTACTGAAGCATAATTGGAAGCCAACCAATCCATTCCAAGGATAACATCGAAAAACTTTAGTGGAAGACAATGAGATCAGCATTCAACCTCCTATTCTCCAAGATAATTGGGCAAGATTTGCATACTGTGTCAACTTTCATAACATCTCCATTTGGAAGCGCAATATGCAGCTCTTGCTCTAGAGGAATAGGTGTCAATGATGCATTCTTGTCAAGATAGATATCAGATATGAAAGAATGCGTAGCACCCGGGTCAATTAAAGTTTGAGCGTAAGCAGTTCCTACTTTAATCATTCCTGTAATAAGTGTAGTTTGTTTTAACATTAAGGATTGCACCTACTGTTAATTAACTGTCAATGCATTGCACTAGATAAGACTGTAATACTAGATATAACATTAAAGGGTATACCTGTCACCACAGAATTAGATGCGGCAGCGTCCTGCTGAGTGAGGTTGAAGACCCGTCCCTGGGTCTCGGTGGCTGCTGCTGCTGTTGCTGGCTCGTTCCTTGACTTGAAGAAGGCTGATGTTCCTTCCGAAAGGGACATGTAGCAATCTTGTGATCAGTTTTCCACAAACAAAGCAGGCACCAGTCACTTTGCGGCAAGGCTTCCCAGGGTGGGAGTTACCACAATGAATGCAACGAGTTTCCTTATTCTGTGGTTCAGCTGGAGCCTGATTGCACCCTTCTTCTTGGCCTGAGCAGAGGGTTGACCAGAAGTAGGCCCTTTTCTCTTCTTCGCAGCTCCCAATCCTTTTGAACAGCATTCATGTCCCTCTCAATTACCAAGGCCTTATTTACTACAGCACTGAAGTGAGGAGCTCAAATGCATTGACCGCTTGTCTCAGTCTGGGTCGCAGTCCCTCAGTGAATCTGGTGACCTTGGCTATTTCATTAGTCACAATATTTGGAGCAAAACGGGCCAGCCTGGTGAATTCGGCTTCATACTGGGCCACAGAAAGATCCTTTTGCTCCAACTTAATAAACTCTGATTCCATCTGTCTCTGTACACTCCTGGGGAAGTATTTGTCGAAGAATATCTCTCTAAACTCTCCCCAGAAATAATCTGTCCATTCCGACGCTGCTCCTCGACTAACCACCAATCATAGGCTTCTCCCTGGAGAAGATAGGTGGCAAATCTGATCCGCTCCATATCCTGACTACCATGGGCCATAAAAGCCTTCTCCATGTCTCGCACCCACCGCTCAGCATCAACAGGGTTGGTGGATCCAGAGAAGGGGCAGGGGCAAATTTCTTGAAGTCTGCAAAGCTACGGCCAATCCCTACCCAGGATTGAGATGGAGTAGGCTGGGTCTGTGGAGTAGTAGGGTCGGGCTGAGTCTGTGGAATAGGAGGGGCAGGCTGTCTGCGGAGCAGTGTGTGTAGGCTGAGTCAAAGCCTGTAAAATCTGGTGCTGCAAGTCCCGCATCGACTGCATCATACCCGAGAGAACCTGAAGCATCTCGGTCTGGGTTGCTGCTGATCAGTCCAACTGAATTGGCAGGGGCAGCAGCTTCGGTGGCTTCAGACCTCCTGGTTGGCCAGCATTACCAACCTGGGAACTCTCATCATTTTGTCGACTTCTAGTGCGACGTGCCATTCTTATCTCCTGATAAATTAGTTGTAATTAATATCACTGTAAACATTATTGTTAGGCTTTCAAAGCATAATTTCTGAGATTCCTTTAAATTTATAATTTGTCTCTATGTCACTCTAGTGTTTTGCCTAAAGTGTCATCATGTATATGTCCCTACTGTCATAACCAGGCTCTGATACCACTAAAGCTGTCACGCCCCAGACCCAAAAATTTGAGCTAGGGTGACAACCCGCCGCATGCCGGGCATGCAAGGCGTCTTGAACTTATCACATAAATCAATATAAAGCAAATTTCATATCCATGATTTATTACAAACCAGAATTATCAGTCTTGGGCTATCTGCCCTACAAATAAATCTGAACTAAATCAAAATGATAAAACTAAGTCTTCTTAATAGAAACTCCTTCTATCTCAATTATCCATCTTCATTCCTGAGGCTCTGAAAAACATTATGAGAATTTTATGAGCTCACACTCAATAAGTAAGCCTAATATAATTTCAAAATTTCATTTATCAGGCTATCAATAGGTTCATGTCATCAGATCAATTAGCTTAATTCAATAACAATTACATTGTTTATACTGTCATTATTTTTCTTTATGTGTCCCACGGCCCTACAATACACATCATGTGTAGCCCTCTTAAACATCCCCTAAGAGGAAGGGTCCTGGTACCAGTGTCTGTCATCTGTCATCTGTCATGTGATAATCTGTCATGTGTGAATCTGTCATGTGATAATGTGTCTTAAACATCCCCTAAGAGGAAGGGTCCTGGTACCAGTGTCTGTCATCTGTCATCTGTCATCTGTCATGTGAGAACCGTGGTGACACATAAAGTTTTACTGTCATTATCATGATTACATATTATCATAGTAATAACATGATTTTGCCAAATTAGCATAATTATATTTAACTGTAATTTCACAATTCAAATTAAATAATTAATAAAATTATAATACTTGACTTACTTACCACAGTACACGAATTTCACTTGATAACCCAGCTAATTGGACTCCTGGGAACCTACAGAATCATTTTTCATTATTAAATTCTAAAATCTGAATTATAAAATAATTCTTAAATCTACCCAAACCACTTCACGGGCCCAACTTTGGGCTTGAATATCTCTCAATGTATACACCCAAATAGGGAAATAAAATTATTCCCAGAAACTAGAATCAATCCTGATTCGGGCCATATATTTATTTTATCATTCTCGGCCCGATACAAGGCCCAAAACGCTGCTCAAACTGGGCTCAGAAACGGCCCAACAGGGCCCAAAATCTAACGGCCCAATCGGCCCATTAATTTTATAACCCAGCTCCTCTGTTTCAAAAGAAACAGAGGAGTCGGATGCCATGCCGGCGGCCAGGGCCGCCGCCGGCCAAATTGGAGGCGGTCCGGCCGCCGTTGGCCGGACCGTGGCCGGCCGCCGCCGCGGCCAGCTCCCCCCCCTCTCTCTCTCTCAATTTTTATTTAAATTTTCTTTCTTCTTCTTCTTCCGCACGTCTTCCACGGTGCCGGCGCCAATTCCGGCCAAATTGGCGTCGGTCCGGCCGCCATTGGCCGGACCAAAGCCGGCCATTGCCGTAGGGACCTTCCCTCCTCTCTCTCTCTCTCTAATTTTCTCCTATCCCTCTCTTTCTCTCTCACTGTTCCGTGGCTTATGGATTACGCCGGCGGCACGGCCGGCCACCATGGCCGGCCGGACCTCCACCGGACGCACGCCCGGCGCCGGTGGAGGTCTCCGACCAAGGCCCAGGCCCGGCGAGGCGGCGAGCACACGCCGGGCCCGAACCAAGGATCGGACCGGCGGTCGTTTCTTCACAGATCACTCTTTCTCCCTCCTCCGCCCTCTCCTCTCTCTCATTTCTCCGGCACCCCACCGGACGCCGCCCCCGGTGCCGGTGGGGTCGTCGGCCGGGGCTCAGGCCCGGCGAGGCGGCGGGCACGCCGCCGGGCCTGAACCAATATCACGGCGATGAGAAGGGGAGAGCTGGGTTCTGTAACCCGGCTCCTCCCTCCTCTTCGTTCTTTTTTTTTATTTTACTTCTCTCTCTCAATTCTCTCTCTCTCATGCATGGTTAGAGGACTTACCAGAGACAAGCACGCTGGGGAAGAAGTCCGCACGAGGAGATGATGAGAAGGGCGCACCACGTATGGTGGGAGGAGGGTTCTACCCATCTTTTATAGGTATTGCAGAGTCCCCAAATCAAGGGACTCTGTAATTAGATATACTTGAAATTTAAATATCTAAGTCTATCATATCATCTGATCACGTGATAACTCTCACGAGCAATTAAGATATATCTGGAATTCAATTATCTGGAGTCTATCATCTGACCTCGTGATAATTCTCACGGACAATTAAGATATATCTGGAATTCAATTATCTGGAGTCTATCATCTGACCTCGTGATAATTCTCACGGGCAATTAAAATATACCTGGAATTTAATTATCTGAAGTCTATTATCTGACCTCGTGATAATTCTCACGAGCAATTGCGAAATCTAGGGGATTACACATATTTTTTTGGAAGACCAAAATATCTCTTCATTTTCTATTCTTCATTCTTTCACTCCCATAGTTCATTTCCTATTCTGAAGAATATAATTGTCACATAACTCTTCCCCTTCTTTTCCCTCTTTCTATCGAAATAAGATAATCGATATTACCCTTTCTTTCCCTTCCATCATTTTCAACAAAAGAAGAAGGGCAACCCTTCCTTTCCCTTCCATCCCTTTTCTTCTTTTTACTTTTCCATTCCTTTCTTTCCAAAGATCCAAACAAAGCCCAGTTCAACACAGAATGAGACAACTAAGTATGCACTGTTTTGAAGAACATGTTGTAATATAGGTTCTATATCATCTAGCTTTTATTGGTGGCATGTTTTTTAACAGGAACTGACACTCTCTCGTCTTGAAGTGATTAATGATACCCCACCTCCTTAGATTTTGCTGACCTAGGATGCCCAAAGGGTGGTGTGGCTCTCTCATCACAAATCCTATTGGCAAATTAGGGAATGAATCCATTGTAACAAAGACAATTTCTATCAAGGTATAATCAACAATCAAGGAGAGTCACTTTCATGTGGACCTCAGATTATTATATTCTGAGGATTTTAAGTTATCTTTACAAGACAACGTCAATCCTAATTCAGCAGCTGCTATTAGGCTATTGGTAGAATACTAATCCCAATCTTATCAATGAAGCTGTGCAATTTTACATAGATAACCATGATCTACCTTCTATTTTAGATATCATCTTTCTCTCTCTTTCCCTCTCTCTGTTTTTTAATAAACCATCCATTAGATGCTGCCAGTTCCTATTACTTTGGTTGAGCTTTACATTCTTGTACTGCAAGAACTTTTTTTTTTTTAATGCATTCCATTATAAATTAAACCGCTTCCATGAAATTATGTCTTGCCTACCTGACCTTTCTTGTCTTCCATGGTAA
Organism: Calamus simplicifolius; assembly: GCA_900491605.1. NCBI lineage: Eukaryota > Viridiplantae > Streptophyta > Magnoliopsida > Arecales > Arecaceae > Calamus > Calamus simplicifolius. The sequence goes on along the minus strand of UESW01004535.1, from coordinate 457,609 downwards.
ATGATATGACTGATCCCAACGCCGTCAGAAAAGGTAACGGCAATCACCGTCGTTTCCCCACCCCCGGCACCCCCTCGGGGTCGGGGGTGGGGGCCATCATACCTTAACCCCGGGGCCCCTACCGGCCTCGGGGTGCATCCTCATTTCCCCATTCCGGCACCCCCTCGGGGTCGGGAGCGGGGAAATCATACCTTAACCCCGGGGCCCCTACCGGCCTCGGGGTGCATCCTCATTTCCCCATTCCGGCACCCCCTCGGGGTCGGGAGTGGGGAAATCATACCTTAACCCCGGGGCCCCTACCGGCCTCGGGGTGCATCCTCATTTCCCCATTCCCGGCACCCCCTCGGGGTCGGGGGGGGAAATCATACCTTAACCCCGGGGCCCCTACCGGCCTCGGGGTGCATCCTCATTTCCCCATTCCGGCACCCCCTCGGGGTCGGGAGCGGGGAAATCATACCTTAACCCCGGGGCCCCTACCGGCCTCGGGGTGCATCCTCATTTCCCCATTCCGGCACCCCCTCGGGGTCGGGAGGGGGAAATCATACCTTAACCCCGGGGCCCCTACCGGCCTCGGGGTGCATCCTCATTTCCCCATTCCCGGCACCCCCTCGGGGTCGGGAGCGGGGAAATCATACCTTAACCCCGGGGCCCCTACCGGCCTCGGGGTGGACGGTCATTTCCCCACCTCCGGCACCCCCTCGGGGTCGGGGTGGGGTCATCATTTCCTTAACCCGGGGCCCCTACTGGCCTCAGGTGCATGGTCGACATGCTATTCAACCGCCAGCAACTGTCAGCAAGTACGGTGCTCACGCATGATCTCCACATGGCTGTGGCCGTAGTGCCTGTGCCGTATGTACCAGTACTCCTGTAAAATGTGCCCCGGTACGGGGGTCATGTCTCATAACGATGTTTGGCGCATTGCATGCCTCTGTGCGCCACCATGCCTTACTAGGGTGTACGACTCGCCGCCTCTAGCAACGGAGCCCCACGTCCATCAAGAACAGTACAAAGAAAGGTCTTCCGAAGCTGCACAGTCACTGTTTAGACAGGTAAAAAGAACATATTCATAAGGGGATCCAACTCTTTTTTCAGAGCTTTCTTCCTCCCTGCTCAAAACCCTAACTGCCTCAGCTTTTCTTCGCGGGGGTGGTTCTTTGTCTGAACCCAAGCCACTGACTTGATCGTCGGAGGGTCCCCACCGGTGCCACCGGTCCTCGGGGACTTTTCTTGCAGGACTTCCCGGAGCGAGACGTCCGTTTTCCCCGACGTTTGAAGAAGGTGACTTGGCGTCATCAGATTGGCGCGCCAGGAAGGGGGAGTGTAAGAGAGACTTCGAACCAGCGGCTTTCTTCGAGACCTTAAAGCCATGGTGACAACTCGAATGAAGGGAGTTTCAGCCGGTCGCGCTGGGAGGCAGCGCTGCGGGGCTGATCCGCCCGCGGAGGACCCCCCAGCTCTCGTATCTTGTTTCCCAGAGCCTCCGAACCTCCAGGAGGCAGGGCCTTCTGCTCCGCAGAATGGCGCCCCTGCATCGCTCCACAGCCACCTCAAGAAGATCGATTCGCTGACCTGGCCACCCAGGTCCAGTCGCTGGCGGCGGCGGTCAAAAGCATGCAGCAGCAGCAACAAGTAGCTTTGCGACAGCCAGAGCCGAGCCCATCTGTCCCAGAGGTGTGCAACCCAGCCAGCATTCCTCCCGAAGGAGATCGCCCGTTCCTGCAGATCATCACCGCCGATCCCCGGCCAAGCCGCATCGCCGCGAGGCGTCCAAAAGGCCCCGGTCTCCTTCTCGCCACGCCAGCATCTCCCTAAGCGGCGGCATGGAAAGGAGGCGGAGCGCGCGCGCCGACATCGTCGCCTCCGCTCTTCTTCTGAATCTTCAGGGGAGGGTTCCGTTGATGGCCGGATGCCTCGCCGAGCTGAGCGGCGACTCGAGGAGTGTAATCAGAAGTTGGAAGAACTTAGCCGTCGTATCACCCACCTGCCGGAGACTGATTACGACAGTCGGCCTCCCCTGTCCCGCCGCATCATGGAGGAGCCAATCTCTACCCGATTCCGCCTTCCTCAGCTGGACCCTTATGACGGGACTACGGACCCCCTGGACCATTTGGAAAGTTACAAGGTGCTCATGCAGGTTCAGGGGGCCACAGACTCCCTTATGTGTGTGGCCTTCCCGCTACTCTGAAAAAAGCTGCCCGGGCCTGGTACTCTCGCCTGCCGCCACGGAGCATCGACTCCTTTCGCCAGTTGGAGAGGGCTTTCCTGGCCCACTTTGACGCCTGCCGGAAATCCCGAGGGTGGCGGACAGTCTATTTGCTGTCCAGCAGAAGAATGGCGAGTCCCTGCGAGACTACGTCGCCCGGTTTAAGGAGGCCGCTCTGGAGGTATATAACTTGGAGGACTCAGTGGCTACCTTGGCTCTGAAGCGAGGGCTCCGCCCTTCCCGTTTCGCGTATTCTCTTGACAAGAAGCCACCGGGTTCCTACTCCGAACTCCTGATCCGCGCCCAGAAATACATCCGGGCAGATGAAGCTGACTTTTCTCGGCGTGAGGCCGGCGGGAGCGTACCCCGGAAGCCAGCCCAGCCAGAACCTGCGGAAGCCCGCCCCAGGAGGCCCGAGCCTCCTCGTCGACCAGACAACCGCCCTCGACCTCCTGCACCGAGAGACGGGCCGTATACTCCATTGCTTGCTCCCATATCCCAGATCCTGCTCGAGATCGAAGGGGAGCCTTACCTGCAACGTCCTCCTCCCATCAACCCGAAGATCCCCCGGAACAAGAGCCTCTACTGCCGCTACCACCGGGACCATGGCCACAACACCGACGACTGCCGGCAGCTGAAGAAAGCCATTGAAGATCTCATTCAACAGGGCCACCTGAGGAAGTTCGTCCAAAGGAACAACCCAGGAGCTCCCGGCCCATCAGCGCCTGCACCGCCGATGATTGATAACGCCCCGACGGAGAAGACGGTAGCGATGATCTCCTGGGGGGCAGGGGGCCCGCCGAAGAGACCGAGGGGGGAGGGGGAGCGGAGGCTATAATTCCTTTTTTCGAAGAGGGCCTAGAGGGGGTTGTAAAAAGATGATGATAGCGTCGTCGTATCCATGACGATCGCTAAGCACCCTGTAAAACGAATCCTGGTCGACAGTGGAAGTTCAGTAGATGTTTTGAACTACGACGCCTTTATTCGCATGAACCTGTCGCATGATTTACTTCAACCTGTCGTCATGCCTTTGATGGGATTCACGGGGGATTCTGTGAGGGTCGAGGGGGAGATTACTCTTCCTGACAGCCGGAATGGCTCCGTGCCAGAGCACTGTCCTTATAAAGTTTTTGGTGGTCCGTGTGCCCCTGGCGTACAATGCGATTCTTGGGAGGCCCGGGCTCAACCTCTTGGATGCCGTCATTTCCACCAAGCGACTCCTAGTGAGATTCCCAACCACCAGCGGGATCGGCGAGATGCGAGGAGAGCGGGACCTGCCGGCGCTATGCTATCACTTGGCCCCCAGTCCCCAGGGGGCAGTGCTTGCACCACCGTCGACATCGACATCCGAAATTCTTGACCCACGGGATTTGGAGAGGAGGGGGGAACCGGCCGAGCGGCTGCTTACCTTCCCCCTCGGGGAGGACCCCGCGCAGACGGTTCGAGTCGGAGCCTCGCTTCCTGACGAAGCCCGTGACCAGCTCCTAACCTTTCTACGGGCCAACGCCGACGTCTTCGCGTGGTCAGCATCTGACATGCCCGGAATCCCGGAGGAGGTGATTACACACCAGCTCAACATCCGACCAGAGTGCCGGCCCATCAGGCAGAAGAAAAGGAGTTTTGCTCCGGACCGGCAGAAGGCTGTCGACGAGGAGGTGCGGAAGCTGTTGGCGGCTGGCCACATTCGTGAGGTGCGCTACCCCGACTGGTTGGCGAATGTCGTGATGGTTCGGAAGGCCAGTGGGAGCTGGAGGATGTGTGTGGACTTTCACCGACCTCAACAAGGCGTGCCCCAAGGACAGCTTTCCGCTCCCCCGAATCGACCAGCTGGTGGACGCCACTTCCGGGCACGGGACGCTCAGTTTCATGGATGCGTTCTCGGGGTACAATCAAATCAAGATGAGCCCAGTAGATGAGGCAACCTCCTTTGTCACGGAGAAGGGGATCTACTGTTACAGAGTGATGCCTTTCGGGCTGAAAAACGCCGGGGCCACTTATCAAAGGTTGATGAACAAGGTTTTCGAGAATCAGCTGGGGCGCAATATGGAGGTCTATGTGGATGACATGCTGACTAAAAGCACCAGCGCAGAGACCATGTGACCGATCTCGGGGAGACTTTCGGCAATCTGCGCCGGTACCGAATGAAGCTCAACCCCCACAAATGCGCCTTTGGAGTGGCGGCCGGCAAGTTCCTGGGTTTCATGGTGACCCACGCGGGATCGAAGCCAACCCCGACAAGATCAGAGCTATCCTGGAGATGCGGCCCCCGGTCAGCAAGAAGGAGGTGCAGCGCCTACGGGGAGGGTGGCGGCCTTGAGTCGTTTCATGTCAAGGTCGGCGGAGAGGTGCCTACCCTTTTTCAAGGCGCTGCGCAAGATTAACGGCTTCGAGTGGACGAAAGAATGTCAAGCTCCTTTGAAGAATTGAAGCAGTTTCTCTCCACTCCGCCACTGCTATCCAAGCCCGAAAATGGGGAGGAGCTCTTCCTATATCTGGCCGCTTCCCCGGAGGCCGTCAGCTCGGTACTGGTGCACATGGATACCGACGGAACTCAGAAGCCGATCTACTACACCAGCAAAATACTCCATGACGCGGAGACCAGGTATTCAAAAACTGAGAAGATCATCTTCGCTCTGGTGGTCTCTACTCAGCGCCTCCGGCCTTATTTTCAAGCTCATCCCATCGTGGTGCTTACGGATCAGCCCCTGCGAGCTATCCTGTCTCGCCCCGACACCTCCGGCCGGCTGGCTAAATGGGCCATCAAGTTAGGCGAGTTCGATCTGTCCATCCGACCGAGGCCAGCCATGAAGTCTCAGGTGTTGGCGGACTTCCTAGTCGAATGTTCCTGGACCAAGAAGGACATGGAGGAGGCGCAACCGGAGGAGTTTGGGGACCCCCCTCATCAGGGGAGGTGGAGGATTGGATCCTACATGTGGACGGAGCGGCAAACTCCCAAGGGAGCGGTGCCGGGCTCATCCTTGCAAGCCCGGAGGGAGATGTAGTGGAGTACGCCCTCAGATTCCAGTTCCCAGCGACCAATAATCAGGCGGAGTACGAAGCCCTACTGGCGGGATTGAGACTAGCCAAGGAATTAGGCGCGGGGCGCTTGAGGGCCTTTACCGATTCTCAACTCATTTCGGGCAAGTTACTGGTGAATACGAGGCTAGGGACCCGGTCATGTCCCGTTACCTGAGCAAGGTGCAGTCCCAGGCGTCTCATTTTTCTTACTTCCGTGTCAGCTATATCCCCAGGGCAGAGAATGCCAGAGCTGACTCCCTGTCCCGCTTGGCCACTTCGGTCGATGGGACGTTAGGGAGGACATACGTGGAGCATCTACCAGCCCCAAGCATTGAGACCGCGGAAGAAGTGTTGCCAGTGGAGCCGGAGCCCTCCTGGATGGATGCCTACATCCAATACTTAACCGACGGTACCCTCCCGGGGGACCCGGCGGAGGCCAAACAGCTTAAGCGAAGGGCCCCGAGATTCTTGATGATGGACGGGAAGCTTTATCGAAGATCCTTCTCATATCCGGTCCTTAGGTGTGTAGGGCCCTTGGAGTCGGATTATATCCTTAGGGAGATCCATGAAGGCATATGTGGAGTCATCTGGGGGGCAGAGCCCTGGCTTACAAGGCTCTGCGCCAAGGGTACTTCTGGCTGACGATGAAGGAGGACGCGGCCGAGCTTGTCAAGAAGTGTGATATCTGCCAACGTCATGCCAATATCCAGCGACAGCCGACGTCTAACCTGACCCCCGTGATGGCGCCTTGGCCCTTTGCCCAGTGGGGCATGGATATCTTGGGTCCATTTCCCCCGGCTTCCGGGCAGCGAAAGTTCCTCTTGGTGGCGGTGGACCACTTCACCAAGTGGGTCGAAGCTGAGGCTTTGGCCAAGATTACCGAGAGCAAAGTAAGATCTTTTTTCTGGAAGTCAATCATATGTCGGTTTGGCTTGCCACGCACGCTGGTCACCGATAATGGCCGTCAGTTTGATAATGCACCTTTTCGGGAGTTCTGCTCCGAGCTGGGAATTTTCAAAGATTTACTTCCGTCGGACATCCCAAACCAACGGGGCGGCAGAAGTGACCAACCGAATTATTCTCCAAGGACTGAAGTCTCGGCTGGACGGGTGCAAGGGACGTTGGGTAGAGGAGCTCCCCAACGTGCTATGGGCCTATCACACGACGCCCCGAGCCCCCACTGGGGAGACGCCATTCAGCCTAGTTTTTGGCTCAGAAGCTGTTATCCCCGTGGAGATCGGAGCACCTAGCCCTCGAGTGGAGGCTTACAGTGAAGAAGGTAATTCTGACCAACTGAGAGCCAACCTTGACCTGGTGGAGGAAATGCGGGCAGGGCGCGGCTTCGAATGGCGACTTACCGGCAACGGGCCGCGAAGTACTACAACGCGCGTGTGCGCCCTCGAACGTTCCTACCAGGAGACCTAGTTCTCCGGCGAGCCGAGGTCTCAAAGCCAACCGAAGGAGGTAAGCTAGCCCCTAACTGGGAAGGACCCTACCGGATCACCGAGACGCTGCACCACGGAGCTTATAAAATCGAAGGACTTGATGGGACGCCACTTCCCAGGACGTGGAATGCGGATAATCTCCGCCGGTATTATCAGTAATGTATCCATTTTTTCATGATAAGCGTGTCCCGTGTTTGGGTGTTCACCCCTTATTCAATGCTAACAAGATTCAATTTAGTTATCTGTAATCTTCTCAAAGCCCTGCACCAGCCAGGCATAAGCCCAGTGTACCACTGGCAGAGCGGTGTACCACCGGCTCTCAGCAACAAAAGCCCGGCACTTCGTCGGCACTCAAAGCCCTGCACCAGCCAGGCATAAGCCCAGTGTACCACTGGCAGAGCGGTGTACCACCGGCTCTCAGCAACAAAAGCCCGGCACTTCGTCGGCACTCAAAGCCCTGCACCAGCCAGGCATAAGCCCAGTGTACCACTGGCAGAGCGGTGTACCACCGGCTCTCAGCAACAAAAGCCCGGCACTTCGTCGGCACTCAAAGCCCTGCACCAGCCAGGCATAAGCCCAGTGTACCACTGGCAGAGCGGTGTACCACCGGCTCTCAGCAACAAAAGCCCGGCACTTCGTCGGCACTCAAAGCCCTGCACCAGCCAGGCATAAGCCCAGTGTACCACTGGCAGAGCGGTGTACCACCGGCTCTCAGCAACAAAAGCCCGGCACTTCGTCGGCACTCAAAGCCCTGCACCAGCCAGGCATAAGCCCAGTGTACCACTGGCAGAGCGGTGTACCACCGGCTCTCAGCAACAAAAGCCCGGCACTTCGTCGGCACTCAAAGCCCTGCACCAGCCAGGCATAAGCCCAGTGTACCACTGGCAGAGCGGTGTACCACCGGCTCTCAGCAACAAAAGCCCGGCACTTCGTCGGCACTCAAAGCCCTGCACCAGCCAGGCATAAGCCCAGTGTACCACTGGCAGAGCGGTGTACCACCGGCTCTCAGCAACAAAAGCCCGGCACTTCGTCGGCACTCAAAGCCCTGCACCAGCCAGGCATAAGCCCAGTGTACCACTGGCAGAGCGGTGTACCACCGGCTCTCAGCAACAAAAGCCCGGCACTTCGTCGGCACTCAAAGCCCTGCACCAGCCAGGCATAAGCCCAGTGTACCACTGGCAGAGCGGTGTACCACCGGCTCTCAGCAACAAAAGCCCGGCACCCCGTCGGCGTTTAAGGCCCTGCGCCGATCAGGCATAAAACTCGGCTAACCGCTGGCGGAACGGTGCACCAACAATTCTTCACTAAGAGCACACCCTACCGCATGATGCCGGGCCAGCGGCACCTCCGCCCCCAAGTTCGACCCTGTCTAGATTCGTGGGTCTATGTAATTAAGGAAGGCTGGCGCAGGTGGGGAGGGGTTCCCTGGAGTTGTCGGGACGAATAAAGTCGAAGGGCCATATATCAACTGGTGAAATTAATAATAACACGAAGATCATCGTAAAAAAGTATTTTCATTAATTAGGAATTACAAAATACCGACGAGGTCGGGCTTACAAAAGAAAGAAAAGAAGCTAAGTCGCAGACCCGGGCTCATGGCTCTCCCGGGGCGGGCTCATCGTCGGAGGAAGTCTGGTCTGACAGCTCGATCTCCAAGGCCCGGGGGAAATTCAAGTCCCGGGCCACCCTTTCTTTAGCGTGTTGGAACCCGTCAAGGTACACAGCAGCCGAGGCTTCGGCTAGGTCATCTGTGAAACGATCGGATGCCTTGTACTCTTCGACAAGTCCAGCAGCACGGGCCTTCTCAGCGGCAAGGGCCTCCGCCATGGTCCTTTCAGCCTCCCGAGCCTTGTCTATCTCCTCTCTGGCCATTCTGGCTCTTCCGCTGCTCACGCCGCCCGCCCGGTTCTCGGCCTCTTGGAGCGCAGAAGTTAATTCGGAGATGTGCATGTTCCTGGCCATGACGGCGCTCTCAGCCTCCGCCATCTGGGAGAGCGCCGCGCGCGCGCGATTGGCCTCCATTTCCCGCACGACCCACGGCGGTCCTCACCTCGCTGGCACAGGCGTCTTTGACCGCTTCTAGTGCCCTTTCCGCCTTTTCCGCGCGGCCGGGCCTCCTCGGCCTCCTTCTGCGTCTCCCGCAGAACCTTTTTCCCCCCATGGATCACCTCCCGGGCGGCCCTCAGGGAGTGGGCGATCTGCACGCAGGCCCAGGTCAACAGAGTACATGTATGAATGTAGGAACAGTAAGGGGAAGAGGGCGAGAAAATCACTTGCCTTAACCACCGCGGCGTAAGAATCTCGGAAAAACGCCCGCCCCCATATGGCTAAGATCTTCTATAACCCCGAGGTCAAAAATCGGACCCAGGGTCCGCTCGGCCCACCGGCCGTCGTCCAGGACGTCCCGAGTCTGCCTAGGCGCACCTTCGCCCCTCTCCGCCGCTCCTGAGCTCCCCGGCTCTGTGTGTGGTCCGCTCCCGAGTGGCCCTTCGGGGGATGGGCTCGCAGGGACTGATGGCCCCTCGCCCCAGTCTCTAGCGGCGTCTAATGGGGACGCTCTCTCGACGGCCTCCCCAGCTGGCATGTGCCCCCACTTCCGGCTCCTCCGCGGTGGCTCCTGCAGTCGCCCCCACCTCTGGTGGAGTGTCGGCCGTGAGGTCGACCTCCGGGACAGACGGGGGGTGTGACGGGGCCGGGGGCGGGGCTGGTGCCGGGAGGGGGTCTGCACCAACCGGCGTTTCGGGGCTGGAGCTCGCTGGTCCCGGGGCTGCCCTTCTCGGGCCCTTTTCTTAGCGGCCTTCATCACTTTCGCGGTTGGGATCTTCATCGCTACATAAAGTCAAGTCAAGCTTTTAAAAAAAAAAAAAAAAAAAAAAAAAAAGAAAAAAGAAAAGGGCAGGATTTCTAGCTAAGTGGGAAAAGGACTTACCCCGATGGGAGATGAGGCCTGCCTGTTCGAAGTTCTCCTCCCCTAACAGTAGGGTGTACCTGGGGATCTCGGTGGTCAGCAGTACTCCCATCGCCTCTCGATCCCCAGGTAGAACGGCCGCAACATTCCCTCGGAGGTCAGGGTCCCCCCACCGGGACCGAACTTGGTCCACATTAGCAAAAAAGAAACGGGGTTTCCACCCCTTAATTGACGAGGGCAAGAGAAGTTTAAGGACCCTATTGGGACGGGGCTGAAACACCCACCATCCCTTCTGGGCCCGAAGAGAATAAAAGTTGCGGAAAAGACTGACCCTAGGAACAATACCTAGGCGGATGACAAAGGATAACGAACGCACTAATGACCCGACAGGAGTTCGGGACTAGTTGGGAGGGGGTCAGAGAAAAGAAATCAAGAAGTGTGATGAAAAAAGGGTGAAAAGGAGGACGGAGGCCCACCTGTAGGCAGACCTCATAGAAAGCAACGCGACCGGGCCGGGAGGAGACGACCCGGTCGTCAGGGGTCGGTAGAAAAAGGTTGATCTCTGAGGGATCCGATAACGGGCCCGGATCCTTTCCAGATCCGATCGCGTTATCGAGGAGGCCACCCCCCCTGGGGATTCCTCCACCCTCGAGGAGGTCCCAACCCCCGGCTGGCGGCCCCTCAAGGGAGCTCCGCCGATGGCTCCGCCAGCGGCCCGTCGCCGGGCCAAAGGGACGTGGTCCTCTGGATCAGAGGACCACTCAATCGGAGGAGAGGGAGAAGGAGTTTGGAGCCTCGCAGAAGGACGGTCCTCAGAACCGTCCTCCGAGGTCCAAGAAGGTAGACTCATGAAGAAGAAGAAAAAAGAAAAGAGCTGACCTGGGAAAACAAGAACTGAACGCGAGCTCGCGGGATTGCAGGAGCCCAGAGAGAGCAAATGAGGAGGATGACGATGAAGGTGGTGTGGTGGCGGTTCATCCCCCCCTCGCCTGGCTTTATTGGATTTTCAAAACGTCCCGCCACGTCCCGTCGGCCACGCGGCCCTTCACCATACGCCGGCTTGCCTCGATGAGTGCCCCGGCGCGTGGCGCGGTGCACCCCCACCCGATGGTGGGGCCCCCTCTGATGTTGCCATAATGAGAAGAAATCATTACGCGCCTTTTCGCGCGGACTTCGAAGAGCTGATCCTCACTTTCGAGGGCGATCGTGGCTGTCGTGGTACGGAAGGCCGTCTCTTTCACATCCCCCGTACCGTCCGCATGAAGAGCAAGGCTAGGGATCAGCCACGTGGAGAACGCCCCTTGGGCCTTAGCGGCGGGACCCGCTTCGCCCCAGGGGCGAGGGGGCATCTGATATGACTGATCCCAACGCCGTCAGCAAAGGCAACGGTGATCACTATCGTTTTCCCCACCCCGGCACCCCCTCGGGGTCGGGAGGGGGGAAATCATACCTTAACCCCGGGGCCCCTACCGGCCTCGGGGTGCATCCTCATTTCCCCACCCGGCACCCCCTCGGGGTCGGGGCGGGGAAATCATACCTTAACCCCGGGGCCCCTACCGGCCTCGGGGTGCATCCTCATTTCCCCATTCCGGCACCCCCTCGGGGTCGGGGGGGGAAATCATACCTTAACCCCGGGGCCCCTACCGGCCTCGGGGTGCATCCTCATTTCCCCATTCCGGCACCCCCTCGGGGTCGGGAGTGGGGAAATCATACCTTAACCCCGGGGCCCTACCGGCCTCGGGGTGCATCCTCATTTCCCCATTCCGGCACCCCCTCGGGGTCGGGAGCGGGGAAATCATACCTTAACCCCGGGGCCCCTACCGGCCTCGGGGTGCATCCTCATTTCCCCATCCCGGCACCCCCTCGGGGTCGGGAGCGGGGAAATCATACCTTAACCCCGGGGCCCTACCGGCCTCGGGGTGCATCCTCATTTCCCCATTCCGGCACCCCCTCGGGGTCGGGAGCGGGGAAATCATACCTTAACCCCGGGGCCCCTACCGGCCTCGGGGTGCATCCTCATTTCCCCACCGGCACCCCCTCGGGGTCGGGAGCGGGGAAATCATACCTTAACCCCGGGGCCCCTACCGGCCTCGGGGTGCACTCATTTCCCCACCTCCGGCACCCCCTCGGGGTCGGGGTGGGGTCATCATTCTTAACCCCGGGGCCCCACCGGCCTCGGGTGCATCGTCAACACTACTCAACCGCCGATGCGCGGTGCTCACGCATGATTTTCAGCCCATGGCTGTGCCTTGCCGTAGTACCATCCGTGATTGTGCTCCGGTACGGAGGGCCATGCCTCATAACGATGTTTGGCGTGTTGCATGCCCCTGTGCGTGACCAGCCTTGCATGCCAAGTACCTCCGTGATTGTGCCCCGGTACGGAGGGCCATGCCTCATAACGATGTTTGGCGCGTTGCATGCCTCTGTGCGCCACCATACCTTGCTAGGGTGTACGACTCGTTACCTCTAGCAACGGCGCCCGGTCACATCCATCGTGACGATACAACGAAGACCTTCCGAAGCTGCAAGTCACGGCATTCAGACAGGTATAAAGGACACACATTCACGCTGTAAGTGGGATCCGAACTGGTTTTTCTGAGCTTTCTTCCTCCCTGCAAAACCCTAACTGCCTCAGCTTCTCTTCGCGGGGGTGGTTCTTTGTCTGAACCCAAGCCACTGACTTGATCGTCGGAGGGTCCCCACCGGTGCCACCGGTCCTCGGGGACTTTTCTTGCAGGACTTCCCGGAGCGAGACGTCCGTCTTCCCCGACATTCGAAGGAGGTGACTTGGCGTCATCAGTAAAGAAGTTTTGATGTCTCTTCTAGTGACTTGTTCAGCCCACATGACATTGCTTTTTGCTCTTTTAAGTAGTATTTGATTACTAAAATGTTATTTCTACATAAATGCACAAAATATAGTTTATCTAAAGGATAGCTAATGAAATAATTTTTTTTAATAATAATTTTTTTTTCTCAAAATTATCCCTTATAATTATAGATTTTTGAAAATAAAAATATTTCTATAAATATCCTTTTATTTTCTATTATAAATACAGCCTTAACAGTCCTCTTTACGATTTTTTATCTTTCTTATTTTTGTTTAACGTGCACACCACAAAGACATCCTGGTCTCAGCTCTTGCCGACGCTGCCAAATTAGTCTCCACCATGGAATGAAAACCCGTGCCTGGTCCCTGTTTTGGACTAGCAGTGTTTACGGACTGTGCCGAGGTCCCCGTTTTGAAATTGCAGACTATTTACGGACTGTCGCCGAATAATTTTCCGTGCCAGCTTTCCTTTTCTTTAGCTTTTTCCGGCTGGTTTCCTCACATTTGTGTTTTTTTTTTTAACAGAAAAAAAAGGGTGATCGATAAACATCCCTTGGATCCTTTCGTAGTTTGAACTCGAAGGTCTACGGCTTATATTATTATTTATGCCCAGGCTTGATGCATCATGAGCCCTTCCGCAACACATGGATGGTTAGGATTGCCAGTCAGCCAATCAAGTTATGTCCTCAAATTTAAGAGGATCTACGCTCCATCTGAAAATCGTACCAGGCTTCTTCACGTTATATTGGCCTGCATGATTCTTGAGGTATCCAATGATATATAACTTCCGTTTTGCTCCCAACCAGCAAGTTTAATATTGATGGATTGGGATTTGCTTATTTTAACTTGGGCCTGCGCCTGGTCGCACGGTTATAATATTTACGTCATATTTTGCGGAGCTATCAGTTAAACAAATTAGGCTAGAATTTACGGGTCAGGTGATCCGTAATTTTTAAGCTGAGTTGTTATAGCGGAATATTAAAAATACTAACCTGAGGGATTAAAATAAGGTTTAAGTGAAATATTGAGGACCAAAATGTATTTTCGCTAATAATTCAAATGCTCACATCAATAGTATTCTATTTTAATATCTCTATCGGATTCGGACGCACAATATTGACCTCTTCCAAGTCGCCTGGCAGTCGATCAGGGTCCACGCTGACCGTTCGATAGAGCAGTCTCCACCCCTCACCTTCTCCTTCTCCACCCCCAATTGCTAGCGTATATATCTCATCCACACGGAGATCTAATTAAACCATCAATAAACCCCAGGTAACTGAAATCACCCTCGACCATACGTCCATCTCCTTGAGAAACAGCGGATTGAATCGAAGCAAATCGGACTGGGGAATGGAGAGCTCGACCCAAGAATCCCCTCTGACGGCGACGACGGCGATGACGAACACGTACACCTTCGACTCCCCCCACCCGGTGTACGCCATGGCCTTCTCCTCCCTCCCGGCCCCCTCTCCCCCGCGCCTCGCCCTCGGCTCCTTCATCGAGAACCACGCCAACCGCGTCGACGTCGTCACCTTCGACGAGGACCGCTCCTTGCGCCCCGATCCCTCCCTCTCATTCGACCATCCCTACCCGCCCACCAAGCTCATGTTCCACCCTAAGCCCCTCCCCAACTCCTCCTCCTCCTCTCTCCTCGCCTCCTCCGGCGAATCCCTCCGCCTCTGGCAGCTTCACCACAACCCCGACTCCTCGTCGGTCGAACTTCGCACCATCCTTAACAGCAGCAAGTCCAGCGAGTTCTGGGCCCCCCTTACCTCCTTCGACTGGAACGAGGCCGAGCCCCGCCGCATCGGTACCTCCTCCATCGACACCACCTGCACCGTCTGGGACATCGAGCGCGGCGCCATCGAAACCCAGCTCATCGCCCACGACAAGGAGGTCTACGACATCGCCTGGGGCGAGGCCGGCGTCTTCGCCTCCGTCTCCGCCGACGGTTCCGTCCGCATCTTCGACCTCCGCGACAAGGAGCACTCCACCATCGTCTACGAGAGCCCCCGCCCCGACACCCCGCTCCTCCGCCTCGCATGGAACAAGGCCGACATCCGCTACATGGCCACCATCCTCATGGACAGCAATCGCGTCGTCATCCTCGACATCCGTTCCCCGGCGGTGCCTGTCGCCGAGCTGCAGCGCCACCGCGCCAGCGTCAATGCGGTCGCTTGGGCGCCGCAGGCTGCCAGGCACATCTGCTCCGCCGGGGATGACGGGCAGGCGCTCATATGGGAGGTGCCGGCCGCCGGAACCGCCGTGGCGTCGGACGGGATTGATCCGGTGCTGGGGTACACGGCGGGGGCGGAGATTAACCAGCTGCAGTGGTCAGCCGTGCACCCGGACTGGATCGGTATAGCGTTTGCCGACAGGTGCAGGTGCTGAGGGTCTGAGGACTTTAAATTGATGAGGTAGAAAAATCCATGCGACCTTTGTTATTCTTTCCTTTTCATTGAATATACTATTGATTCGAGTAGTTGGGAGAGAATTAGCAAGTGTAGTAGCAGCGGTAATCAATACCAACTCCAGAGCGCACAAGTGATCTTATCTGATGACATACTTGCATTTATTGATGCTACTTCAGGGAGTGCAAACTAAATCTTTCTGGTTTGAGTGTTCCTGTGGCATGAACATTTTGGGTGGGAAACTAGAGTCAAATCAGTTGGTATAAAATAGAAGGAGATACTAGAAAGCTTTTATACAAGGTTTAGAGATTCATGCTGACAAAAGGGGAAAATATTGATATATTAAAATTATATTGAAGGAAAAATTTAGATACAAAATTGGAGTATGTTAGCCTGTTTTTGAAAATAAATTAATTCACACATCCATTTTCCTCTAATTAAATGAGTGAATAAACACATTGAATTTGTGCTAATTTTGAAGCTGTTTGGTTTTGAGCTCCTAATTACTATTAGAAGTATTTTCATTTGAATTATCAACAGCACTCTGTTTCTGCATGGTATTTACCTACCCAAATATGTACACATGTATTTTAAGCAGCCACTTTGTAACAAAAGGAGTTGCTGTGTATAATGCTAGTGCCTCTTAGCATACTACCAGCACACAATACTTTAATTATTGTGTATAGATATGCTTGGTATTTTAGCCTAGAGATCAAACTAGCATGCAAATATAGATACAACTAATTCCATCACTCAGGATAATGTTACAAGTCAGTGTGTTTGCTCATTATAACTAGCAAAGCGAAAGGCATGAGGCATGCACCATATGTGATCATCTCTATGAGATGTGAATCTCCTACTTTTTTAGCCACATTCCTAAAAATTCTTGAAGAAACTTTACTTGAGGCATAACAATGTGTTTATGCTCTCAAGCCAGATTTCTTCAAAAATATGGATCTTAAAGAGAAAAGTTATATATAATTTTCTGAATATTTTGCCAAACAATTCAGCACTAAGGAACAAAATCATTGCTAGGAGGCAATAAGTCAGCCTTGAGTTGGCAAAGATTCAAAAGGAAAAGAAACAAGGATGGGAGAAGAAATTTATAAAATTTCTTGCAAATCTTAACTTGATTTACGACTGATTTCCTTATTGTTTATAATTTTAGACATCACTACAAAATGGGAACCGTAAGAGGAGGACTCTTTCATGTGCTTTCATAGCCTTAGAAAAGGAACCAAAAAAACTTTTTGAAACTAGCACATGGTAATTATTTGAAACTTAAATAGATGACTTAAAATCTTTTGCAACACAAACTTGATTTAAAGTAGGTCTTGTTACTCATTTTCTTACTCAAAATGAGTCTTGGAAACCTCTAAAAAAATTATGAAAATTGAGTTCCAAAATTGAGGAAAATATAAAATGCCTGATCTTCTCCCAGAAGACTTAAATAAAACCCCTAATAGCTTGATCCTAAAATAAAAAGAAAAACCCTACTAGCTTAAAATTTTGCAAGTAAAGACTGAAATTTAAGACTTTCTTTTAAACAAATATCCTATGGTTTGCCACAAATGCATGATTATCTTGATTCCATTAATAAAGAAAAATGATCTTCTAAGTTTTTCTTTTTAATATTAAAATGATCAAGATTATAAATGATGAGTGGACATGTTAATTACATATGTAGAAGATAAAGAAGCTGCTTGCTTCCAAGGGAGTGCATGCCTTTATCAACTTATGAATTATAATATTAAGGATAATAGAACACCATGAGTATAAGTTCGTCACAAAAATGTTTACTTTATGTTTGTAATTAGTGAAGATGTGATTCCGTTTGCTGTAATTGATGTTAAATGCTATTTGTACTAAAGATATGTCGTCTCAATCTTGGACATGGGACCAAAAAGTGGTTAATGTTACGGCACGATGTTTCTGAACAAAATAAGGTTGTTAGATTCTAATAATCAACTTGGTCAGGCATGCACTTGAGGTTGTTATGTGCCACATGTTGGACAGTTGGAATTAGAATGTATTACTAGAACGTTATATAAATGCAATTATTCTCATGATGTCCCTAGCATGTGAATAAACAGGTTGTCATGATCCCCTAATGCATTTAATTATTTTTTTCTTGTTACGAGATAGACACACTCCTAATTTAACTCTCCTTTAATGCATGAGATTAACTGAGTGGGGCATATCTTTTTCAAGAGGAGAGTAGTTAGTAGTGTTGTGATGGTGGAAGAGGTATGGAGACCGCTGAAAACCTCATGAGTTGCTCCAGATGGAATAAATAATGTGATTCTTCAACCTGTATATGTTTTTATTCATGTAATTTGATCCATATATCGACCTAAATTGAGAAATGAACTACCTTCATTGTGTGTTTATTTGAGATGTTAGTAACTATAGTGGAGTTGCTGTGATGTATGACATGGAGCATTAGGGATGGAGTGACAAGGAATATGATTTTAATATTAGAACAGATATTTGGATGAAATGGAGAAGTTATGTGCTGACCGCCATCTAGTATTCATAGCAAATCCTAACTCATCTGCTCGAGTCATTGGTCAAGGACATTCAAGGTAGTTTTTAGTTGGATGGAAATTTAATGGACTAGTTGACACAGGAACTAAGGTGCTGTTCATGCCCTGGTGATGGTTGGCACTTGGCTGAAAGGGATGAAAAGTATCCATGTTCTGTTGATCTAAAAGCTTCTGTACTGCAGGTAAAATAGGATATATCTGGATAGATTTCTGACTTTAGGGAAAGGGGAGATGATGGATAACTACCACAGGATTTTTAGAGTAAGATTAGGAAGTGTTAATCGAAACATAAGATCTAGGACTAGCATGCAATATAACAATTTGGTGATAGGTTTTCTGAGGGGTTATGTTCTGAAATTTAGGTTCAGGTTTCTGCACTTATGGATATGCTTATTGAGATTTGGGTCATAATGTGGGAATAATCCATGTTTTGTGTTTTCTAAGATTTAAAGTGATTTAATGGCTTCAACTGTCTTAAGGGCTCCAGTACATTTGATGAGCTAAGCACAAGTAAGTTCTGTCTAGGCAAAGTTCAGAACAGCATAGGTAAGATGGCAGAAGAAAATAACATCAAAGAGTCTTAAAGAACCACAAATAGAGGAATTAAAGGAAGAGAGAAGCTAAATATTGAAAGAAACTCCAAATCAGGCCTAATTTGATCTCCTTTCTGCCAAAAAAAGGGTCACGAGGGTCACCTAAACCAGCTGGCTGTAGCCCTACTGAGACTAACAAGCCAAACCTCCTGTCCTTCTCGCTCACCATGGGCATTGCTGTCACATTTTTTTTAACAAAAATTCAGAAACAGGAATTCTGTATTCATTTTTTTTTTTACATTTTTGACAACAGAAACATCTTTGGCAGTCACTATTACTTTTTATTTTTACAAGTCTGACAAAAGAAACATGTTTGATATCTACTGTTATTTTTTTTTTTTTTTAACGGTAGGAAACACTTTAAAAAGTGAAAAAAAATTTCTTCCACATTTTTCAAAAATAATTAAAGCTGTTTTTAAAATAAAAAAATAAAAATAATGTAACCAAACATTATTTTACATTGGATTGTTTTTTACATTGGATTTCATGTTTCTATTTTAAAAATAAAAAATAGGAGACAAAAGTAATATCAAACAGGCCGTAGTCTTACTTTCTAAGAACTTCACCAAGACATGCTCTGAAGGGAAATCTCCAGACAGCAACTAATTGGTGAAAGCATTACAACTGAACCTGTAATTTGTGCATAATCTAGATTCTATGCCGTAGAAATGGCAGTATGGTTCCTGCTTGGTTAATAGCCTGATTGGGACTGTTCATAGGCCACAGGAGCGAACAAAAACACTTTGTTGCCTGATCCTCATGTTCCTATAGGTAGCTGTGGCTAGTAATGATAGCATTGTTCTGTTCCTTTCTTCCATTATGGTTGCCTTCTTGTATCCTAGATCATTCTTGAAATGCTGTTGCATCACTAGACTTAACTTACTTTGCTATTATATGTGGTTGGACTGCTTCTATTTTGTTTTGATCGAGTTTCATCATATATCTAGTTCTTTCTATGCCTGGAAAGAAGTATATGAAATGTTTTGGCTTGATAGATCTAGATCCACTCTACTCATTTACAGATTTTGTCTTTTTACTGTTGAATATCTACTTCTTCCTAATCCAGTATACAACATATAGAGGCAAATGAAGTATGGAGTAATTCAGTTTAATAAGAATTTGTGTGTGTCAAAGGTGTAAGAAATAGTGAGACTGCATCTGACCATGGTTGCTGTAGCAGGTTCCATGGTTAAACATACAAAAATTATATGAATCAATATGTATCTAGTAAGTAATAACTTGAGCCAATGTTTTGATTTGAACAAGCCCCTTTCTAGCAGGACTTTCATCATAATTATATGGCACCACAACTGCTGACAGAATGTAGTCCTATATTGTTTAAACAAAAACTTTATAGGAGAAACTTTGGCATGTCCTTCCATTCAAAAAGTAATGAAGTTACTGCCTAAGCTTGAACATGTCTTGGTTCATACAATTTATTGAATTATTTCTCATATGTCTGATTTTTGTAAATTTTTAAATATATGTAGCTGTAGTATATGCTGAATGTTGTTCAGCTAGAGTATATTAACTGATAACTAGCAAAAATATGCATTCTAGCCAATTGACTTGGAGAACCTTGAATAGATACCTCGTTTCTCCATTTCTTCTCGACTCTAGATACCATGTATGACCTAAACTAATTCAGGTTTCTTGATAAGAAATTAGGATATTTCATTTTGAGTGGCGTTCAAAAGGAAAATTTTCCTTTTCCTTCTTACTTGATTAGGGGTGGAAATTTGGATGTGACTTGTGAACATAACCCAAATTCGACATGGTTATAGCTAGCTTGGGTGGAGAATAAATGGGTTTAGCTCAAAATAGGTCGACCTATTAAATATGATTAATAAACAAGTCATTGACATGATTATTAGACAGTCTAACTTATGTGACACAACTCACAAATCCGGACGTGACCTGTTAGATCTGTTCAACATGGTGCTAACTATTATTATTGAATTTAGAATTTGCATTAGTGTTCCTTATGAGGAAAATGCCATCAAATTTACTTTGAGCAATTTATTGCTGAGGCAAATGGTGACTAAATGTTATAAGGATTTTATGTCTCTCTCTCCCTCTCTCTCCTCTGAATGAAAGGATTTTTATATGTGATTTAGTGATGAATCATGTAACCCATATAATACATAGGTCATGTATCTAAATTTCTAGCATGATTAATAAATGAG
Organism: Calamus simplicifolius; assembly: GCA_900491605.1. NCBI lineage: Eukaryota > Viridiplantae > Streptophyta > Magnoliopsida > Arecales > Arecaceae > Calamus > Calamus simplicifolius. Next base: position 437,472 of record UESW01004535.1, on the reverse strand, counting down.
CCATGTTCAGATCGACACATTTTGTTGTTATGCTCTTAGGTTGATACAATCTATTTATGACTCATTGACATGTTCTGCCACCCCTATAATTGATCATTCCTTGTATTAAATTGTTAGAAAAGTTTAAAAGTCTAAGAAGACAGGAACGGTGGCGTTAATTGTTTGCTATGTTCTTTGGCTAATCTGATATTTATATACTGATATGGACCTATGAAGGTCATGAGAAATGATACACAACCTTATATTGCTAAATTCAAATAATATTGAACATTAACTTATGTAGTTTGAGTATTGATCATGAGAGTATGTTTATTTTTTTTGTTTTAGCATTTATACAATATGGGCTGGTGATTGCTAAAATCCAGTTTAATTTGAAAACAAGCAATATCTGTTTAATGATCTCTTTGCTATATTTTCTGAAATCTCAATGACTTCTTTATTGACCATAAAAAAAGATGTCCCATTTTATTTAACCACATTAGATCTAGATCTTTAATTTTTTAAGGATTATTATTTTTTGACTTATTGTTAACATGCATAATCCATTAATGACTTTTAGTTTCATGGATGAAAAGTGTTATTCAGATTCCTTTTGTTTATTATGATTTCAGATTCTCATCGGAAATTTTTTCCAAAAGGTCTTGGTATCTAACTTTATTTTCAGGTGTTCGGTATTGCCTATATGGTTAGAGAATTTTTGCTTGTCAACTGGGGAGAAGGTGGAATCCTGTTGTGACAAGCTGTTGACTTAGTCCAATGGCATCAAGGTTTTGTGGTGGTTGCAAGACAGTTTGAAGAAGGCCACGGTTGGGAAAGCGACGTGTTCATATTGATAATAAACTCTTCTATGTGATTTTATGTCAGAGTTGGCAAAACCATTCCAAACACCTTGGTTGAAACCTTGATTGTATGATTCAAGTTGTAACCTTATTTTAAAGGTTAGCAGAACATAAGGATATGACAAGTTATTTTCTAAAACAATACACGTCTATCGGATTGTATGCCACTAGTTGATCATGAAGAATGAACTCTTATTTATTTGATTCATGAAACATTACTCAGGGGATATAATGGGATCAATATTCGAACATTATCTGATCAAGATTTAAGATGAACAGCATCCTTCTAGACATATTTTAGTAGCCAATCTATGGCAACGCTGACTGCGATTACCTTAAATATTGTCAGCATTTATCCTTGATTCATTGTCAAACTATGCTTGTTAACATTCAATGTTTATGGTATCGATTAAATTTTGATTATGTTAATGAAAATTTTGAATTGTGGAATGATGCATATCTAGTGCTAAATCCACTGAAATGACGCATCATTCATTCCTGAAACTTCGGGAATATTTTGCATGTTCAAACAATTGAAATGATACATTGTCGTTATTGTTCATCTATTATTTTTATATCCATCTTTATTATTATTGTTGTTGTTATTATTATTCTTTACATTTTTAAAATTTATATGCCTATCTAATTCCATTTTAATTATGTATATGCGGAGTAATGTGTTGTAAACAGACAGTTGATGTTGAAAACTCATGCCTGAATTTCCCTCAGAAAAAAAAAAAAAAAGTAGAGAAGTTATAGCTGGCGATGGATGAATGGAATTTCTTCTTAACAAACTCTGATTGAATGTTACGTGCTTTTGAAATTTATAGTGAACTCAATATGGTGGAGATTGTGATAATCTTTCCAATGTTCTCCATCTTGGATATTTGTAGCTTGAAACTCTAAAGTCACATTTTTTGTTTTTCATAATTTTATCAATCTATTTTCAATTTTTTGAAAATCTATCATGGCGGGCTGTTTGTTTTTTATTTTTATTTATTTTAACAAAGTATACTTGTCACAGTCTGTCTGAAAGGAAGGCCAACCTAACCAGAAAAAAAAAAAAATAAATAAATAAAACGGCGGAAGGCTATTCTCGTCTATGTAAGGGAGATGCCAACCATCTTTCCCTCCAGCTATTCTCGTCTCTGTAAGGGAGATGCCAACCATCTCTCCCTCCAGTGAACCTTTGTTATCCATGATAAAAAAAAACAAGGGCACTGTCAATGGTTCCCCGTTTTCAGCAGGGCAGCCAATCAGCGACTGGTTAGTTAGTGGGGGGGTTCTATTTTCAATTCCAGTGCCGTAATTACCCAGCAGATTGTGGTAGTCTCACATTGGTTGACAAAATGTCACATGAGTTTACAAGTATAGGCTGGTCTCTCTTCATGAAAGATGGTATCAGAGTTGGATACAGTGTGTTAAATAAAAATAATGAAGTTTTAATTTCAAATTCGCAAGGATTAAGCTACATGAAACCTTTTCTCTGTAAGGACTTACAAAGGTTTGGTGGGAAAAGTAATGGCAGTTGATAAGAAGGTGCTAGGAGGGTCTCTATAAGCGTGGCCAATCCTCGGTGAATCCATGACAAGATCCTTCTGGTTGTTCAGTAAAATTCCGTGGCTTGCCTCCTTTCTCACTAAAAAGGATGGAAAACAAATTAGGCATTTACAAGCGCTTGTTCTTTTTATTTATACACATTAATATATTCCATAAAAGCAATGTGTCTGAACTCTGAACCTTAAAGGTTGCTCTTCCTCGGAGTTCTGTTGAATAAAAACACGGCAAGTTACAGAATGCCGGCTATATATGATGACACAAGCTGTACATGATTATCATATTACTTCTAGGACAAAGTTTGGTGGTATTTATTCAAAATGACTGTTGTTTCAAGCCACGTCTCGTGTTCTACTAGATTTACGTTTTCCTATCGCATGCTTTTATATGTATATATATATGTATTTTATCTCTGCTACTGTTATGCATTTTGAAACTTCACCACCTTACCTGTTCAAAACCTTTTGATAAAAAGCGCCCAATCCAATAAACAATTTGAAGTTGTTCAACTATTGTTGAAGTACAGCAGCTACACTAGTGAATGCGTTGGGCATGAGATCACAACCCATCAACTTTTTCTTGGTTTATTCATTTAAGCTTTGTCACGTATGAATCAAGAGGAGGGGAGGGTGGTTGAAGGAGTGCACCAGCTACAGCAGCAAGTGCATGTGTCAAAGATGAGATCACAACTATCAGTTTTTCCTCCAGTATAACAATCTATATATGCTTGTCACATATGAATCACAATAGTTTATTTGTAATTGAATGACGGGGTTCCTGCTTGCAGGAGATGCTGGCACAGGAGTTTGTATTTTAGAAGGTCACAGGGTTCCGGTTGCTTCAGGCAAGGTTGAGCTATGTTGAGTTGGGTGATTAATTACAAAAAATTGGGTTTAACTTGTATTTCTTCGAGCATAGAGATTTATAAGACCATGAGGACATGTTCTGATGGAATTGAGCCAAATGAGCTATTTGGTCGGATTATTTAAGGTAGCGATTGAAATAGGGAATAAAGTTATAAAGAATAGCTGGGAATAAAGTTAACCAGATGGATAATCCATGTTAAATTGGAAACGAAGGCAGTTGCAAGCCCAATAAAGAAGTATCTTATATCCCTTAGATGAGCATGAGGCATGTATACTATCAACAAAGCGAAACACTTGTTTTTAATGATATGAGGAGGCCATCATATGCAAACCAGCAACTTTGAATCAAATTTTTGGCCACAATGCATGTCCAATCCCTATAAGGCAATCATAAGGCATGCGAAGCTTGAATCTATCAGAAGGTTAGAAGAAAAAAAAGCACCTCAACTCTTCACTTGGCCGCCTGAGTAGCTCGACAGTTGACCTATCAACACAACTAAACATCTAAATATGGACCTTCAATGCAGAAAATGGAGTAGGACTGGTAACTTAGAAAAACTCTTTCCTATAAGAAGAAAGAGAGAGTTCATGGAGGCCCTCCTCTCAACCATAAAGGTTCCACAGGCTCAGTATTTGGAGCATGGTAAGGTGCTCAAAAGCTTGTCTCAACCCCAGAGAATCAATGTGCTTTAAGCAAATCAACACTCAACCAGATCTACTCCTTCACTCGAGCAAACCTTAAGGCATATAATAAGACCAAGCTTCATTAGCATCCAACTGGTGCTTAGTTAAGCAACATATGACTGTCCATCCCACATCATTGAAACTTTAGCATCCAATTGATGCTCAACTAAGCGACATATGGCCATCAACCCCACATCAGTGAAACTTGCACTGATGGAACAATACTTGAACAATATAACCAACAAGATTGCTAGCCGCACACAACCAACAGAGTTACTAGTAGTGTTGGCTTGACAAAATTGAATGCACACGTCTCTAACCATTACCACCTACAAAAGGTGCGGCCCATGATAACTAAGGTAGCTTAATCTAATGGTTTAATTTATTGTGATGAAGAACGTGGTCATAGCTTGGACTATTCCATCATTAGATCCAAAGACCGTCCATATATAAAGGGATGCCTAATTTGAAGATGAAGGCGTGCATGATGATAGGGCATTACACCTTGACCTGAAAAAAGCCACAATTAGCCTTAGAGCGCCTTACTCTTTCCTATTTTTTTCGTTAGCATGATGATAGGGCATGCTCTTGACCATCATCTTTATTTTTCTTTACTGACTTGAGCATTGAAGGATCTTTATTAGGCAAATATCTAACACCCATTACACTCATCTTTTGTCCTCTCTTGAACTTCTCTCTGCACATAGGTCTCTTCTTTACTAAGTTTGTTTCTAGTTCAATACCTTCCTCATCATTCTTATTAGCATATTAGATCCCATGATCAAATTTCAACAACATCAGTTACCAATATAATTACTAAAAATTGATAATACATCATCTCCTAAACATGTCATTTTCATTTATCAATTTTTTTTGAAGTTTTCCCTTTTTTTTCTTGAAGTTTTGATGTATAACTCTTGTAATGATAGCTGCGCATCATTCGTCTGTTGCACCTTTCCCTAATTTTTCTATGCAAAAGTTTTGAACTTTAGACCACAGGAAATTTCAACTGAATTGGATGGGAAATCGCAAGGAAAATATCCAGACTTGGTGGTAGGAATGAATAGTAGAACTTCTAGTCCGAAAGGATTTGAATCTTCATCAATTCACATCCAGTCAACATTCAAAGATTAAGCTGGCGTTTTGGACTGGCCTTCATCACCACAATCCAAGTTAATTATTTTAATCCACTCCAGGAAGGTTCGTGGAAAAACATGTCATCATCACTTAAACCGTTTCGTATTTGGATTCTTCTTTAGTTTGAAATCAAGGAAAAAACCAGAGCAAGTCATTAAAGATACTATGGACGACCCGAGCCCGCATCATCGCCGCGAAGGCGCGCGCGTCTTTCCGCCGATGATGGAAAGCGACCACCGCGAAGCAGCGAGCGAATCTGCCCCCTTAATTCTTGATTTGATTAAATATTGAGTCAATACACATTAATTTGGTTAAGCTAAGAATAAAAAGAAAAAAAAAATGGCAATCCAATGTGAACTTAAGTACTCGATATCGAGCTTTAAATAATTCGAGCAAATAGCTCGTTTGACTCGACCCCCCCCCCCTTTTTTTTTTTTTTTGTAATTAAGAACCCAACTCTAACAATTAAGCATGTATTGGTTGGTCATATTGACTTAATTTAATACGTTTTTTTTTTCCTTCCATGATTTGTGTGCTGACGTCAAAAATACGACCTTTCTTTGATCAACTTAACTCGGTTCCCTATTTAACTCGTTCCTTCGTTGCTTCCCAGTTCACTCGCCCTCTTCCGGACTCTGGCCGCCATTACTCGGCTCTCATGTTGGGCAAGCGACTCCTTTCGGACCCTCCTCCCGGAGAGCCACGTAAGGTCGGAGTCTCAGAGACCCCGGCTCGCTGAAGTCGAGAGCAGCGCCAGCATTCCGGTTATCGACCACGGCGCCGACGATGAATCCCGAGTCATCTCCCAAATCGGTGAAGGTTGCCGATCCTTTGGCTTCTTCCAGCTTTCACTCACAAACTTTAGTTTGCTCCTAAACGGAAGCGTAATTTTTTGGCAGGATAAGCAGGTTTCGCCAATTTGGGAGATGACTCGGGATTTATCGTCGGCGCCAAGGTCGATACCGGAATGCTGGCGTCGCCCTCGACTTCAGCGAGCCGGGGACCTCTGCGATTCCGACCACTCGTAGCTCTCCGGCAGGACGGTCCGGCGGTGAGGCCCGTGGGGAGGAGTCGTTTGCCCAACATGAGAGGCGGGGAAGTAACCCAGGCGATTCATGGTGGCCGGAGACTGGAAGAGAGGGAGTGAACTGAGAAGCCCCGGACGCCATTTTCGACGTCAGGACATGCATATTGGAAGGCTTCACAATACAACGTGCACGGGCCTCCCTTATTTGAAATCGATAGAGTGAGTTGGGTGCTTAATTACAAAACTTGGATCCTATGTTTGTTCGAGTATGGAGCTTTATAAGACCATGAGGACATGTTCTAATAGCTTATGATCCATTTGGCCCGATTACTTAACTCGATACCAACTTGGCAGGATCTCCGTGGATTGTTTTTTTTTTTTTTTAATTATTGATACGTAATCTTTATGATCCTCATCACGATCATTTCCTGTAATTTGTACATATTTTCCTGCTGGGATATTATGTAATATTCCACAAATATTTCTTTAAATATTTTTGTAATATGCTTCCAACGCAAGCCCTGTAAACAGAGCTACTCTGTATAATTGAGGTAATAATAAAACAGAGTATTTTTCTCATTCACCTAACCTTTAATCAATTTGTGAATTCACACGTTGCTTCTTGGTGGTCGCTTTTCATTAACTGCGGAAAGTGAAATAATGAAAGTTCATACATTTGGATCATACAAAGTGAACCTTCGTATCTGTTTCAATGGTAACCAAAGCTAGAAAGAAAGTAAAATAGCAGTGTAAAGCTCGGCCAAGAACCGTATAAGAAAACCTCATGCCATCTTTAGTATAAAGGTTTATGAGGCTAAAATGAAGAACGCCAAAGGAGAGAGAACTTATGCTAGCCATTTAGATGGTATGCTTTGCTTTTAGATAATTTTGCACGGTCAGTACACATACCAAGGATACCAACAAAGCGAGAAAGTAAGTAAGATGACAGGCTAAACTTCAGTCAAAAGCCGTATAAGAAGACCTCATCCGTATGCATGTACTCGTTGTGCTCAATCTCATCAATCATACATTTGCACGACAAAATTAAGAACAAGTCAACTGGCATTGTACTCAACACAGAGGCGTTCCCACATTTGGTCAATGTACCTCAAATCTCAATGATATCTTTATTGGCTATGAAAGAAGTGCCCCATCATATTTCACCAAATTAAATGTGTTACATGCATAATCTACTCGTTGGAAATTCCTGCCAAATGGCCTCGGTATCTAATTTCATTTTCAGGTGTTTGGTATCGCCTAGTTGGTTAGAGAATTTTTGCTCGTCAACTGGGGACAAGGTTTGCAGCAGGCTGTTGAATTTCGAGTCTAAAGGCATCAAGGCTTTCTGGTGGTTGCCAGACAGTGGGAAGGACAGCTGCATGCCCGTGCTGACAGTAAATTCTTCTAAATTTTATATCACAATTGGCAAAATCATTCCAAACACCTTGGTTGAAGTCTTGTTTAACCTTATTTGCGTTGCTTTTTTTCTGACTTTTTCACTAATTAATGGATGAGATTTATTGAAGGAAAATATGGTAGAGCACAATCATAGCACATGATGTCTTCTTCTCTAGTCGGTAACTCAGTCCAAAAATTTAAGCATTCAATCCACCAGCTCATCCCTTCTCTTTTTCACTAGATCAAAACATGAGAGGTCCCAGAATTTCCTTCTGAAAAACCATCCAATGTTCAAAATCAGCAATAAGGACTAAGAAAAATATAGCAAGCAAAAAGATGAAAAAAAATAAGAGAAAAGTAAGAGATGGAGAATGAGCCTTATGTCACTTTCATTTGAGATCTTAGCCATTTATTTATAGGCATCTAGGGTAGGTTAATCATGCGTTAGGCTTCTTAGTAATGAATGGCTCAAAATTTCTCCTTGATCTTGATTAGTTAAATTAATTCTTAGAGTGGCTAAGATGATTGTGGAGTGGTTCAAACTATTTAATTTCTACCAATCAAAATTTAGCTTATGAATTTTATATTTTTTTGCTTATTAAATTATTTCTATCATGCATCATCATCGTAATTTGTCCTCTGTCGTTATCATATTTAATAAATCTATCCTCGTCAGTTTGTATTATACAACCTTATTTTAAAGTCAGCGGGAACATAAGGGTATGCCAAGTTATTTTCTAAAATAATACACTTCTATTGCATTGTACGCCACTTGTTGATCATGAAAAAAGAACACTTGTTTATCTTATCAGGATTTCAGATGAACAGCATCCTTCTAGGCATATCTTATTTCCCAATCTATGACAACACTGGCTGCGGTTGGCATTGAACGCTGCCAGCATCTTAATGTCACTAGCATTTATCCTTGATTCATTGTAAAACTCTGCTTGTTAACATTCAGTGCATATAGTATTGGTTAAATTTTGATTATATTAATGCAAATTTTGAATAGATGAGTGATGCATGTCTCTGCAAAATCAACTGAAATAAAGGGAGAAAAATTTGTTTACAATTTTACATGCATGGTTGACATGTCATTCATATGCGAAACTTAGAGAATATTTGCATGTTCAAACAATCGAAATGATGCATTGATCAAAACCATGTGATCCAAAAACTCGAAAGAAAGTTAATTGGTAGCTTGTGGACTTGAGTTATAAGTACATAATTTTTTTTTTTTCACCCAACGGAGGACTAAATTTGATGAATCACATAAATGCTTTACAGCAGAAGAAACTATCCTTTCTATTATCATTTTTTTTAAAATATTTATATAATTTTTTGGCAAACATGTTCCGGTTGCTATGCCAATCTAATTCCATTTTAATTATGTATATGAACAGTAATGTGTGGTAAACAAACAGTTGATGTTGAAAAATCATAAATGAATTTCCCTTGGAAAAAAATAAGAAGAGAAAGATATAGCCGAAGAAGGACACATGATATTTCTTCTTAACAAAATCTCATTCCTGAAACTCTAAAATCACTCTTTTGTTTTTCATAATTTTATCAATCCATTTTTATTTTTATTTATTTTAATAAAATATGCTTGTTTCCATCCATCTAAAAGGAAGGCCAAACTGAACCCAAAAAAAAAAAAAAAAATAAGAGGAGGACGGTCGAAGGTTATTCTCATCTCTCTAAAGTAGTGTTTGATAGGAAAAATATTATCCATGGATAAGTGTACGGGATAGAGTTTATCCTCTAGCTATCCTTAGGGATATCCCTTGGCTATCCTATTGATCATATCAAATGCAAAAAGGTAAATCCATAGGATAACCTTTTTTTACTCTTATTTTGAGGGATAACCAGCTATTCCTATATTTTCTAGGGAATAAATTGAGGGGATATCCCATGGTTAACCATGGATTATCCCTTTGGTTAACTTTATTCTCTGCTATCCTTTATAGTAATAACTTTTGGGAATAAGAGGGGATATCTCCTGTATATTCCCTCTTATCCCCATTTCAGATACTACCTAAGGAAGATGCTAACCGTTTGACGAACCTCTGTTATCCATTGACTTTAATTCGGAAGATCTGCTTCAACAAAGGCATCGTCAAGCAGGGAAACCAATCAGAGACTGGTTAGTTAGTATTTTGAATTTCAGTGATGTAATTACTCAGCCCATTGTGATAGTCTCACCTTGGTTAATAAGATGTCACATGATTTAATAAGTATAGGCTGGACTTCACTTAATAGCTTAAATTTTTCCAGATTGCAGGCCATGAAAGGTGGTATCAGAGTCAGATGCAATATGTTAATTATGGTATCATGGTTGAGGTTTCTCACTGGAGATGATAGGATCCAATAAAACCTACTTAATAGATGAATCCGCTTCTCGAACAATAATAGTTATAATAAAATTTTAATCCCATCCTAGTTAAAATCAGCTACATAATTTCTTTACCTAGTTAGGTAGAAAAAATTGCTGCAACTGATGATAAGAAGGTGCTGGCTGCATCGTGGGTTTATAAGCATGGGCATCGTCTCCTGCTTTTAAGAGATAGAAGACAGATTATTAGGCATTTTCAAATGCTTGTTCTCTTGATACACAATATATTAGCATATTCCACGAAAGCAGTGTGCATGTCTGAAGCTTAATTAAAGGTTACTCCTGGAGCCAAATTTCAGCCGATGGATATTTTAAGCTGTGGGTTCTATGGCATGCTTATCATATTGCTTCTAGAACAACGTTTGGTGGCCTTTAGTCAAAGTGGCTGCTGTTTCGAACCAGGTCGCATGTTGTGCTATATTTACCTTTTCGTGCTGTATGCTTTATATGTGTGTGTATATATATATATATATATCTTATCTTTGCTAATATTAATGATTCTGATACTTCACCAACTCATTTGCTCAAAACCTTTTGGAATTAAAAAAAAAAAAAAAGGCCACTCCAATAAACACACTTCTGAACTTGTCAACTCTTATTGCGGTATGAGATCACAACCAGAACATTTCCATTTACAATATTACCTTCATATTTTTTTGTTTGTGTTCATATTGTCCAAATGAATTTGCCCGAGAGTTAACATTCTGAGAAGAGTGTTTTTATAGAAAACAAAGGATAACATCGATGGATTTGCTTGCTTGGTGAACTGGAAGACTACATGTAAGTCAAAGGAAAAAACAAAAAGGTAATCTTGGAAACAAGGATATTGGTATTCTCAACAAAAAAAAAAAAAAAAAAACTCTTCTTGCTTGAAGTCCTACAACTTCGTAGACATTTTGGAGGAAAAGTCACATTTTTAACTCGTAGAGACTCTGGTGGGACCAATTAATCCTCTAACTTTTGTGGCATATTTGGAATGAAAAGAATGATGGAATCTTTTCATCTAAATCTTCATCCATGCTCTCCATAGTCCATGAGTAATCTTTTCTTTTGATATATGGGTGGGAGAGGCCCACAAACGATTAAAAACTCTGTTATATGTTCTCAGTCCCCTTTGCAGATATTTTCCATAATAAAAGTGGGGGAGTTTAACTCCCTCAGTTACCATTAATAAAAAAAAAAAAAAGATTGAAGAGGCTGGGAGGGTGGTTGAAGGAGTACACCAGCTATAACGCTAAGCGCATCTGCCAAACATGAGAACAAAACTATAACTATTTTTCTCTAGTATAACGTCACATGAATCACAGTGATTTATTTATATTTCAATGGCAGGCTTTTCACGGGGCCTCCAATAAGTTGGTCCATGCAACTGATTTATTTTATCCAAATGGGATATGAACTGAAATGTACTTGACCTTTCCTTCCTTAATTCCCACGTTCATCTTCTTGATTTGATTTGGATAAATTCATACGCAGTTGCTTCAGAGGCGGCCAAAATTTGGTGCAATTCGGCCAAAGGCATCACGCTTTCCCATTTTAATGACTGATTAAGCCCAGTAGTCCAATTTACATTGGCCGAAGAGCCATCACGCATCATCATACCGAAGGCATAATACTGGAAATTAAAGACTATGGTAGAGAAACGGAATTCACAATGACATTCCGAAGATGAGCTAGGAGACCGGATGGAGCTACAAATAACCACTCCATTAAAATTATGGTTTAAATATGACAACATTTTTGATGAGGTATTATCTTGAATATAGATTACAACCACAAAATTATAGATTACAAAAAAAAAAATCGGGTTGAGTTTTTATTTGTTCGAGTATAGAACTTTCTGAGACCATGAGGACTTGCTCTGATGGGAAAGTGATGCGAAAGAACTGAAGGAGTATTTAAAATAATAATAATAACAACAAGAACAACAAATGAGAAGGCGTAGGACCTTAAAAAAAAACCATTTCGGAGCTATTTCTCATGCGTCATCAGTGACGATCTGTGCAAATTGCTTCCATGCCAACTTTAGGTACACGTTGGATTGACAGTTTTTTTTTTTTTTATTCCAAGCCCAACCCAAATCAATACGTATTGATCCACCCTTTAATCAAATCACGTTCGCTTTCCATTATCTAGGGAAAGATTTGCGACTTCGCCACGCTCATGCCGGCTCGGATCCTCCATGGTTTCTTCAATGACTTGACCTGGTTTTTACTTTGATTTCAAACTCAAGAAGAATCCAAATTCGAATCTATTTAAGTGGTGCTGTGTTTTCTCACGAGCTTTCCGGACGAACAGTCGGTCTAAAGCTCCGGCTTTATCTTCGGCAGCCGTCTTCGGAAGCTTTACGGGAGACAACGTTCTCGTTTGAATGTTGACTGGATGTGGATGATTTCTTAGAATTTCAAGTTTCTTCCAATAATAAAAAAAAAGATTTGATAGAAATTCAAATTCTTTCAGACTCAAAATTCTACTATTCGTACAACCAAACATGACTATATTCCTTGCCATTGCCCACCGAATTCAGCTGTAATTTCTTGTGGTCTAAAGCTTGAATCTTCTTCATATAAAACTCAAGGAACAATGTAGTAGACGAATGATGCAACAGCTATCACTATACGAGTTTTACATCAAAACGTCAAAGAAAAAAAAAAGATAAATTTAAATGGCAGATTTAGGAGATGATGCATTATTAATTCTTTTTGTAATTATGTCAGTAACTTTTCTATGAACATGATATTCGCTGGCCAACAAGTCGATTTCAAATTGATGAAAAATTATAGTCTATATCAACCAGTCTCTACCATCCCCTGTTTCCCTAGCATTGCTAACATTTAGGGTCTCTGCAGTGTGAGAATCAGTGCGAGGTAATTTTAACTTTGAGTATTTGTTAAAATAGCATCTTACTTTTAATTATTGTTTTTTTAAGTAAATTTTTTACTTCAGTTTTGATCTCTTAAATTTGTTCCTTTCTTCTTCTTCTTCTTCTTGTTGCTGTTTTTTATAACAGAAGAACACATGCTCTGCTTCATGACTCATATCACTTGTTCCAGAGTCTTTTCTTCAACAGCTCTGTTATTTTTTCTCATGATACTGACATGTCATAGTTCTGCTAATTTACTCCCTATTTTAATTAATGTCAAAACTTGTGGTGGTATGTAAAATATGTTTGAAAGTGGACAGCCTAAAAAATGCTTCCCAATAAAAATAACATAGTGATTATAATTTATGACATCTCAATTTGCTAGAGAAATATATATACAATTTAGCAGTTCATGGTTCAAAAATCTAGATTTCTAATACAACTACTGCGATGTCAAATGATTATCTTGACTTTGTTAAGAGTTTTCCAAGCTTCCATGTCAGATTGAGATAAACCAAAATATCATTTATCTTGGTCTTAGTTTCCCATGAAGACGGCCGGGATATTATTTAGGTTCCAAAAACTTTTATCTATAAAAAAAAATGTCTTTCTTTATGTAATCTTTTGCGAGTGAAGTGCTAGATGACTAGTTTAGATAGAAAAAGTAAATCAGAGAGGAAGAAAATATAATTGATTTTTTTTTAAAAAAAATCTCTACTTGCAAGATATCTCTAAGGTGCTGCTTTAAAAGATTTTCTATCATGCTTCTGTTTTATAATCCACAAATGGTGTTCATTATCTGAATCAGGTAATGATGTGAATGGATCAATTAGATCACAGTAGTAAAATACTCAGTTAGTTTTGGTGTGATTATAGCACAATGAAATTTAGGTTCTAATTGGATGCCTGGAGATCCCATTCTCATGGTGTACTCTAAATTGATGAAATTATTGATAAAATAAAGTAAAATTATTGGAAAAAAAAAGCAATTTAACAACATCCTATGACCTGAAAAACTTTTAAGATTTTGGAAAATCGGAGCCCCCTCATGCTTCAGACTTCTTATGCTTTCATTTCCAATCTTTTCTTCCTTCGACTGCAACAGAAGTAAAGGTAATACCAACGGATCTAACGGATCAAAATAGTAGCCTTTCCTTAAATATGATGCAAAAGCAAGATTTTCTCTATGCTTAATCCATAGTATTCATAGTAACTAATCTTATATGCACACTGTGGATCACCAATTAGTGCTAAGGACAAGGTTGATCACTTGATCAGCAAACTTACACTATTTGTTGAAGTTGATGTGATCTTCTCCAACTTGGCTTAACCGAGCTACCTATGTTAACCAACAAGAAAAAGCTGGTTCAGTAAGTCAACACGTATCCACCCACATTAACCCCTCTTCGGTTGCTCAACCCCTGCTTTCCCAACAAAAAAGTAACCCCTAACTCCCAGACTCTCCCTTTATACAGTTTTTTTTTTTGAAACCACTCAATAAAAATGCAATAATAAATTTGAGGTGATGAACTCCCAGCTCCCAAGCCGTGAATTGCTGACCAAAGATCATTTTAGTTCCATCCAATTCTTTCATCATTATTACTCTCGAGTGCAAGACGTACAATATTAAACGACTGCGATTACACTTAGGAAATAAAGTTTTTATAAAACCTTTATAATCTGATTGTATTCAACCATAATATTTATATTCAATCAGTTCATTAGCAGAGATAAATTCAATCGTTCTCGATGGTAGAATTGCGTCCCAATCACCACCATCTTTTATGCAGAAGATGGATAAAGAAATGACAGAACAACGGAAATTTAGTAGAATAAAGTCAGAAAACTTACCTAAATCTCACTTCCGATTTGTCCAATATAGCCATCAATGATAGGCGTGACACAGTAGCTTCTCCGCTCCTTTTTAAAAGCAGGTCAATGGGGCTCTTCATATCGAAACGTGACAATAAACATCACATAGCGTCGAAAACAACTTCCTTGATTTGTTTGAACTTTGAAATGATATATGCGATCAAACGAAGTGTTGGTATTCCGAGTGGCGGAGGGACTCGGTTTACGATGGCTCTAAATTTGGTGACTCGAGAGATAGATTCTAGGCCAAACGTAATAGACCAGCTAGTCAAAGTTTAAGCTCGGCCTAGTCGTCGAAGGATGCTACGATGGCCATGTATACGGACGAGGAAAAAAAAAAAAAAAAAGGTTGGTGAGATGACCCACTCGCATGGCTCTTGCTGGTTTGGTACAACTAATCAAGAAGTCAGTCCTCTAAGCTCCTCCATGTACGTGCGACCGGGTAAATACGGTAGGGGAGTCAGTGCCGCAACCCGTTCTTCTCGTTCACTCTACCCTTCCGATCGAACGCTTCAAACAATCCAGCCAGCCTCCTCTCTACACTACAAGAAAAAATTTAATAAATTTGGCGACGGATTCTCTACCCTTCCGATCGAACGCTCTCTATATAAAAGACCCCACAGGCCACCACCCCCCTTGCCCTCAAAGATTCTTCTTTGCAGCTCATTCCCTTCTCTCCCTCATGGGTCACACTTCCGTTTCCTACGGCTTTGTGCTGCCAAAGCCTGTGATAATACTAATTCTGCTCATCGACTACATCGAGTTCGCCTTCTTGTTGGTCCTCTATTATCTTGGCCTCTATCCTTCGTCAGAAGCGCCGGTCTCCGCATGGGAGGATTATGCATTCTATTTCCAGGCAGCGGACCCCTCGACGCGCGTCGGCTACATCGGTCTCCGTCACCCCTTCGTTGATAAAGAGTAGGCTACGGGTGGTGGAGTTTTCGAGCTTGGCGAAGAGAAGCCCAGAGGGGTCCCATGGAGACGAACCCACATGCGCGGTTTGCTTGGGAGAGTTGGAGGCAAGGCAGAAGGTTAGGAAGCTCGGCAACTGCAGCCATGGGTTCCATGTGCAGTGCTTGGATAAGTGGGTGGATATGGGCCAGGTGACTTGCCCCTTGTGCAGGTCCAAGCTGCTGCCCACTGAAGGGAAGAAGGAGAAAGGGGCATGGTTTCCACGGCTTTGGTGAAAACGGGATCGTTGCCAACAAAACCAGGCTCCAAACGGTTGTTTAATTTATCACTATTCTAATTCATTCAGACGCATTCTTTCAACCTACTTCGCCGCATTTTGAAGGGGTTTGGGTTCGGCATTTGGTAGCCTACCCCTCTAGCTGAGATGGGGGATGGGGAGGACTTGCATCGATCGAGATACTTTGGGTGATTAATTTTTTTTTTTTTTTTTTTTTTTAGTAGTTTGTGATCGCAATGTATTATAGAGTGTTTTTTTTTATTACATAAATGTGTAAAAATATGGTAGTGCATATTTTTTAATTGTTTGCAGCCGATTAGGCCCCTTCGATCTATCCCTCTTCATTTTTCTTGGTGGCATATGGAGTTCTCTCAGAACACATCGATCAGAAGGAGACAGTACTGTAAGTTATTTGGAAGGAACATCGATCTAACCAAAAGCTGTGCCCTATAAGAAGAACCAAACGAATCTTTCCACGATAAAAGGTTCTCCTTGGACCTTGAAAGGTCGGTAGGACAAAATTTTTTTTTTTTTTTTTTCTAGCTGATCTAAAGATTTGGCTTTGATAACGGTACAAATGCCAAATAACGACAGCCAGAGCTGGACAAAGGAATTCAGCTGCATCGAAGGAGATAAGAGGGGTAGCCTAATGTTAAGCAACTCGACAGCATAACCCTTGGGTCCATTTTTGAAGTAGAGGCTAGCAATCAAGAAAACAAAGTCAAGCAAGGCTGATATATATGCAATAATGGATGGCCTTTGTCTTGCTGGTTGATATACCTTCCATCATGAAAGTGTAATAATGGCTGGATATTAGCTCTCACCAAAGTCTCCATTGCTATTATAACTATAACACAAGGCTTTCTAATCGTTATAACGGTCGCTATTGTAAAGTGTAAACCTCGAGAAAAGTTGAGATGGTCTGCTGCCCAGGAAAGCTTTTGGCACAATGCTTTGTGTGGTGTCAAACATGCCTTAGCTGTTGATTGATGCTCGAGTCCAGAAAGGAGAAGTCCCTCCGCAGGGATTCCCTTTTGGCTCACCCAAAGTCCATCAGGGATGGAAAAAGTTTCCCTACCAGAAAAGTACAAATAATGGCCTCCATTAGCTGATTTGTAACTTTGATGCCTAATATGGAAGGTACTGTTTATGTTCAACTTTTTAGTGGATTACACTTTAATATTTAATCCTCATTGATCATCTACTTAATATTTGATCTATAATATCAATTTTTTAAAATTTTAGTCCTTTTCACTGCACAATAATTATGCATATTTTTATTTATTATGTATCGTAAAAAAATCATATGCAGTATGAAAATAATTATATGCAATGATAAGATAACTATGTATGCACACATAATTATCGTCTCACTATATAGTGAAAAGAATTATTTTCTTTAAAAAAAAAAGAATGCTGGATTGGGTGTTATGTGGGTAGTCAACAAGGGTTATATATATGTTAAAATCTGATGCATTGAAAAGCCAGACAATAATTTATCTATTAATTTTTTCATGGAGCCTCCATATGCTGCAATTTAAAATAACTTTAGTATCAATCGAACTTGTTCTAATTGTAAATTAGTTTGTCATTATCAAAGCCTGTGCATTCTTGTATCGATTGTAGTATTCCTTTGGTTAATAAAGTAAAATAAATATCACAATCCAATATACCTCACCCAAATTTACTAGCCGAAAAGTGTTATTTGGCTACTTCATTCTCTATAACTACTCAATATTTCCTCAATGCTCTCACATGTTTTCTTCATTTAGGCTCTAACATTTTTAGTAGGTTAACGTTAGACTCGAAATATAAATCCAATTAAATACAATCATAAATTTATAGAGTCCAACTATAATTCTTCTAATCGATATGGGTCATGAGTTAAATCCATTTTGATACTATTTGTTACAATTCAAGCCTCAATCAAAAAAAAAAAAAAAAATTTAAAAAATATTATTTGAACTCGTTGATCTTGTATATATCTAGCATCGATCCTCTTAGTGTATAGTTGATGTGAAGCTAAGTACATGCTAATATAGGCTTTCATACTAAATTTGATTCTTAAATGGTACATAATCTCTTAGGTCCAACCTATGGAACAATGATACCATATAAATTGCATTATCTACGTGCTAATAAACAAGCAAATGATTGAATACATCGCCATCATTAAGCAGAAA
The DNA here is from genome assembly GCA_900491605.1 of Calamus simplicifolius. Lineage (NCBI taxonomy): Eukaryota > Viridiplantae > Streptophyta > Magnoliopsida > Arecales > Arecaceae > Calamus > Calamus simplicifolius. The sequence goes on along the minus strand of UESW01004535.1, from coordinate 419,462 downwards.
GCATCAGTCGATGGGGGCAGTACTGAGATGGTGATATAATTAGACATCTTTGGGATGTCATTGGGGAGGAAGTGGTACCATTATCATTGTTAAGTTAAATGGGTGTAATGAGTATCATGCCTTAATGGACATACGAAAATATTGAGATTAATTTGTAAAAAGTAATAAGATTGGTTCATTCACAAGAATGAAAATTATGCAGGGCTTTTAAATGATTAGCTACCTTTGTGCCCTTCAACTTTCTTTGATTCTTTTTCTTTCCTATCATCACATAATTCTTACATGAAAATTAAGATGATACTGAAAAAAAAGGAGAGAGAGAGATGGAATCAAAGAATATGCAGAAAACTCGCCGCACCTAAATTTCATTCTATTTATATTCAAAATTTTGTCCAAAGTAAAATCTACTATCCAAACTAAAAACAACATGATAACCGGACCTATAAGAATGTTAACTCTAGTAAAACACAATTGGAAAGTATCATGCGAATGAGCAGACTCGCACGTCATGGGCCAAACAAATGAGGTCAATAATTTTTTTTAACGAAATAGGTAGTAATAAAAGTAAGTAATCTTGAGAGGTAGCAAGCATAATTTTAGAATAAAGAACATCAAGTGCTAAATTAGAAACATAAAATGAATTTATTTTGATATAATATTATGCTGGATCTTTGGGATTTTTAGCTGTTGTTTGGATGTTGGTGCAAAATCTCCACCGATAACTTGTGCACCGGACGAGGGAAAAGAAGACAGAATTCTATTTGAGAAGGAAACAATGGATCTCCAAGAGCTAAAATTTTAGAGATAATGCAACAACCTTTTAAACTTGCATCTCAGAATTGGGATATCTGACTGAAACTTTCTTCCATGGCACGCACAATCTTACCTTTTTCTTCATCATCGTCACATTTTTCTTCATATCATTGTCTTGTCTCACCATTTCAGTGGGTGGGCACAGTTACTTGTGGATTAGTTGAGCCAAGCTTCCATATCTTAATCAGAGGGGCCATATTCTTCCTTGCAAATTAAGCTTGAAAGCTCATCCGCAGACGTTTGAGATAGAAATGAATCAAAAGTATGCAAAGCAAATGTCAGAGACTGACCTATCAGAATTATCTCAGCCACGTACAACCCTCTTGCTCTTGGATGGAGCTTTTCCGTTCAAAATCTAACCACTAAGCTTTAAAATGCATAATCCAATAGTTCTGCTTTTCACTAAGCTTTAACATGCCCTCCTCTTTTCCCTTTTACCTTTCTTTAGTTTTATGAATTCTTATTTGAAAAAGAAGAAAAAATAATTCTTTACTCTTAATTTCAAGATTTAAAAAAAAAGATAAATGAGTTTATAATTTTTGCTCATCTTTTTAATTTTATTTTTACAAATTGGTTCGATTTTTCTTACATTAAGGATATGTTTAATCTCTCTCCCTCTTCTTTCTCTCTCTCTATTCAAGCAAACTAAATCTTTTTTTTTTCTTCCTTTTTTCCAAACAAGAAGAGAATAATAATTTTTCTCTACCTTTCATTCTTCATGCTTCATTCTTTTCTTTCTTCTCCATCCAAAGATCCAAACAAATCCTTCAGAATATCTCTGTTACGTGCATGTTCAAAGTTCCATGACAAGTTTGTATACCGGACCAGTCAAGCTCTGAGCCAAACTCCATCCGCTTTTTCTTTTATAACTTCAAACTAAACTTAATTACATCAAATTTATTTCTAAACTCAGGCATAAATTCAGCACGGCCGTTAGCCCATCATACTCAAAACTCAATCAAACTATCTCACAATTCATTGGGACCACAAAGTGGCTCAGCAAAGTCAATTGGCACAAAATCCAAAATATTCAAATTAATTATGCCTAATCATCTAAAAAAATTTGATGCCATAGGAAGAGTTATTTTTTACATAAAATTCGGTAAAAAAATTTAAAAAAGTCATCAAATTTTGAGCTGAGTGACCACTGCTTACAGCCCCTTGATGTCATACTGCATGTCAATGGAAGTCATGGTATAAGGTTAGCTCCTTACGGCACAGCAAAACTCGGGTACTGAAGTGTTCGTACAAGCCACAAGGATTAGGATTGCACCACCAAGCTAGCGATATCATTAGGTGCGGCTCCGGAGGACTTGAAATATTCTATGCATGTGGTCCATGAGGAACAGCATTTAGGCAAGAACCAAGCCGTACGTAATTCCACATCAGGAAAGAAATTAGAAGACCCTCAGGATGCCGTGAGGATATGGCAAGCTGTTGATGCAACCTTGTGATGGAAATTTACCGCAATATTATGGAGTCCTTTTGGCACTGATTTTAAAAAAAAGGCGTGGGAATCAACCTTATTGCAAAAGGGGGGTTAAAGCGAAAAACATCACTTTAAATGGTGTTTTTCACTTCCACCTCCTCAAAGAAAAACGATAAGAAATTACCATTTGAAATAACGATTTTTGAACAGAAATCGTCACTTCAAGTGGCGATTTCGCAATTCACTTATATCTCCATGGAAAAAAAAACCGGATATGAGAGTAATTAATAAGAGGAGAAGAGATGAAAACTTATTTTCAAATCAAGTAGGAGAGTAATTAAATAATATTTTATTTATCTTATTGTTATTTGAATTAAATAATATCTATATAGTTTCAAATCGAGAGAGAAACGGTACGGTTCACGAAGCGTTCGGAAACTTGGAACGTGATCCCTTCATGGCGTACGTAGAGACATGTCAATTAATTAAAAGTGATAAAAGAGTGATTTGAAATTCAAAGATTTGAAACTGTATATATATTATTTAATTCAAAATAACAATGCATATTATTCTAATTTTTATTTTGGTTTATGTTTCTATTTTAAAAATTCTTTATTTTTAGAAATTGTTTCATTTATTTTTAATCTATAGTTTCAAATCTTTGAATTTAATTTGAAATTTAAAAATAATCAATACATATATTTTATTATCTAAATTTTATTTTTAATTTTAAAAAATAATTCTAAATTTTAAATTTAATAATATAAATTAAATAATATATTTTTATTTATCTTTGTAATTTTAAATTAATAATATCTATACAGTTTCAAATCAAGGAGGAGAGAAACGGTACGGTTCACGAAGCGTGATAGCGTACGTAGAGCCAGGTCAATTAATTAAAGTGATTAAAGAGTGATTTGAAATTTAAAGATTTGAAACTATATATATTATTTAATTCAAAATAACAATACATATTATTCTAATTTTTTAAATTTAATAATATGGAATTAAATAGTATATTTTTATTTATCTTATTATTATTTTAAATTAAATAATATCTATACAGTTTCAAATCAAGGAGAGAAACGGTACGGGTCATGAAGCGTTCGAAAACTTAGAACGTGATCCCTTCGTGGCGTAGAGTCAGATCAATTAATTAAAGGCGATAAAAGAGTGATTTGAAATTTAAAGATTTGAAACTATATAGATATTATTTAATTAAAAATAACAATAAGATAAATAAAAATATATTATTTAATTCCATATTATTAAATTTAAATTTTAAAATTATTTTTCTAAATTAAAAAAAAATTAGATAAATAAAATATATGGATTATTTTTAAATTTCAATCAAATTCAAAGATTTGAAACTATAGATTAAAATAAATGAAATAATTTCTAAAAATAAAGAATTTTAAAATAGAAACATAAATCAAAATAAAAATTAGAATAATATGCATTGTTATTTTGAATTAAATAATATCTATACAGTTTCAAATCTTTAAATTTCAAATCACTCTTTTATCACTTTTAATTAATTGACCTATTTCTACGTAAGCCATAAAGGGATCACGTTCCAAGTTTCCGAACGCTTCGTGAACCGTACCGTTTCTCTTCTCGATTTGAAACTATATAGATATTATTTAATTCAAAATAACAATAAGATAAATAAAAATATTATTTAATTACTCTCCTACTTGATTTGAAACGGTAAGTTTTCATATCTTCTCTGTACCGTTTCTCTCCTCGAATTAAAACTATATAGATATTATTTAATTCAAAATAACAATAAGATAAATAAAAATATATTATTTAATTATTCTCTTACTTGATTTGAAAATGTAAGTTTTCATCTCTTTTCCTCTTATTAATTACTCTCATATCCTTTTTTTTTTTTTTCTGGCATGGGAGATATAAGTCATTTGCGAAATCGCTACTTCTCTCATGAGACTGAAATCGTCACTTGGCGATTTCTTATCGTCCTTTTTCCACCACTTGGCGATTTCTTATCGTCCTTTTTTCACGCTCTTTCGCTGATGTGGCACAGCGAAGGCATTTTTCACTTTAATTACCTTTTTGCAATAAGATTGGTTCTCATACCTTTTTTCTAAAACCCGTACCAAAAGGCATCGGTTTAAAAAACGACTCTAATATTATGACTTTTGATCGGCACATAGCGGTGCAACCGTACGGTTTGGTTGCCTTAATTATAGATTTGATATATACTTGAATCATATAGGGCTAGGAATCAAACCCACACCCAAAGTATAAACCCGTATAGATTTACGTCCAGGTCCGGTTTCCAGAGGCAATATACCCGACACCCGAGTTAGCGAGACGCTGAGGACTCCACCGAGCCGTGATCGGAGAGGATCTCCACTTTTGTATCATTTATAATTTTTTATTTAATAAAAATATATTTTATCGGTTTTATTCTTATTTAATGAAAAAATGTAATAACTAATGCAAGGCCAGATATGAGAATTGAGAGCATTTATGAGATAGAGATCGTCCTTTTCTCACGTAATCATAGCGAATAAAAAATAAATAAAATTTAAACTTGGTTCACACACGTAACACGTGTAACCCAATCCTGTCGCAGATCATGACGGCCTGTATCAGGTGATGCGGAAGGATTGCTGCATAAGGTTCAGATTACCGTGATACGCAACGTTTTCCACGATACAGTTCAGCTTGCCGCCGGTATATATATTTATTGCCGTCAAACCATCCTCTTTGAACGTCCGATAAGGACGTGAATCCAAAAGAAGAAAGATGAATTCAAAATCTTCAAACGCCTCTTCTTTGAACAGAAATTTTATATAAAAAAAAGTTTTCAGAGATTATTTCAGAGAAGTTTCTTTGATAATCAAGTAAGTAACTTAAGAAACAGTAGGTAAAAATGGATTAAAAGATTTAACTAAAGAACTTGAAGTTCATATCCTTTTTTGGTTATGAGCAAAGATTTTTATATCTAATCCAAAATTTTTCTTATTCTATTTTGAAAGATTATTGAATTTAAGACGTCATCGTTTTACATGAAAAATAGACGGCAAGGCTGACAAGGACAAATCAAAACAGTCTCTAAAGTTGTCAGAGATAGCTTGATCTGTCATACCTTTATCAGGTGTGGCGCCACAGATGGCATATGGCCTAATCATGTCGGACATGCATCGTAACTGACAGTGGCCATACGAGGTCGTAGAAAGTTAATGAACTATATGATAATTGCACGTATTTACTAGACCATATGAAGATCAGATGCCAAGATCAAGAGAGATTCAAGAGTTCCTCGGAAAGGCCAAGGGGAACTCACGAGTTTCTCTATGCTAAGGCTAAGGAGGACTTGGAGTCTCTCGATGCCATCTTGATCCATTTGATTTTTATTTGATCAGTTATTGGTCCATTTACGTAGTTTGATCAGTGACATCAATATTAATAACTTTTTTTCTTATATAATTGAGTCCGGCCCACTGGAGCTGAGTTTCTCGTTTTTTCTCACGCTTAAAACGAAGTTTGGTGCACGTTGCGTCATCCTGGACCCGGTCGCTGCCAGTTAAGCCTAGGTCATGTCAGTGTCACCCACTTCTTTCACGCCTTTGTCTTCGTCGCAGGGCCAGGAGTCTTGGCTGTTGGTACCGTCCAAATTCGTAGTTTCGCAGCTGAACACGTCAGTGGTGATGGTCTTCACCCGGTTTACGGAAGTTCCAAACTTCCATGGCGTATCAAGCGATCTTCTTGCGATGCTTCCTCCACCAGAAAGGAAAGATAGCAAATACACTGAACTCCCCGTTAAATTATCTAGTCAAAGCCTAATTTGATACGGATTATTTAATAACTATATTGTGGTAATTAGGGTTGCCCTTGGAGACAGATTGAAACAATATAATACAACGCTAGCAAACTTCAATTTGGAATCTTGGATAGCAGCACCCGTTCCAACTCAGGGCAAGGGGCAGAATTGGATCGGAAAGTAAACCAACCCTTTTTTTTTTTTCGGTTTTTCAATATCCTAATAATATGGGCAATAAAAACTTTGTAATTTTTTTAAAATAAAATTAATATTTTATTTTTCATTGCTTGTCTCGGTTTATATAAAAAAATAAATTAATATACTTTCAATAGCAATGAAGAAGATAGCATGTGGTGCATTCAGTTCAAAACATCTACATTGGTCCCTTGATTATGGCTTTCTTCTTCTTCTTTGTGAGATGAAAAAAGATATTTAAGTTGATAAAGTGTTTAAAGGTCTTAATAGTTTTTTTTTTTTTTTAAGGATGAGACTCCAGGTGAAGAGCAAAGGTAAAGATCTTATACTAACGTGAAATAAAGAAGGTATAATAAAACCTTGTAATAATCGAATGGAAAGCGAAAAATGAATGCTCGTGGGAATATGAAAATAATTCCTAAAATAATCCTCCTAAAATAAAACCCTCCTTGGTCAAATTCTATGGGAAGAAAACAAGCGGATAATTAATCCAGTCAGTACCACGCGGAAGCCGCCCCGTCGGCCGTCGTAGCATAACCTTATTTCTTCATTCACGTGCTCATTAATTTCTCGCCTCCTTCCTTCTCCCATCCATCCCCTTTCCCCCCCTCTATAAATAAATATGCGAAAAGAGGGGGGAACCGAACCGCACGCTCCCCTGTCCTCGCCCAGGCCGTTCCCAAACTCAACATGGGCTTCCATGTGTTCTGCTGCAGCGTGACCGTGCCAAAGTCCATAATTCTGCTGCTAAAACTCGTCGACCTGACGCGGTTCGCCATCTCGTTAATTCTCTTCTACCTCGGCCTCTGCCCGTACCCTCAACCTCCGGTTCCATTCAGAGATCCTGAACCCCATCCCTCTCTGGCACCGGCGGGTACTTCGCCCGTCACAGCCTTGTCGATCAAGTCTCGGCTGCCAGTGGTGGAATTCGCGAGCTTCGTCGAGAGATCGGCGGGGCGATGGCACGGCCGGGAATCCATGTGCGTGGTTTGCCTGGAGAATCTGGAGGCGAGGGATGAGGTGAGGGAGCTGGGCAACTGCTGGCATGCGTTCCACAAAGGTTGCCTCGACCGGTGGCTGGATGTGGGCCAGTTCGCCTGCCCGCTGTGTAGAGCCCAGCTATTGCCGTGCAAAACAAGCGGCTGGCTGCGTCATCTCTGGGCAAGCGTTTGGTGAGGTGCGACGGGCGCCTGCGTCCGTGACACGGCTACGTTAGTTTGGCAGGGGAGCTGCGGATTGCTTTGGACTTGCTCTGTTCCGGAACAGAGTCAAAAAATTGATTTGGTTTCAGGGTTTAGGACTCTAGATTATTTTGGCCATATATGTGATTAAGAAAGTGTATGCATATGTTATGGCAATTACTTTGGGAGAAATCATTTATTTGAAGTACAAATTTTAAAGAAAAATTTCAAATTGGAATGAATTTGAATTGGGAGATTTTGAACTGACCAATAAATCGATTAGGTGAACAGGAAAAGCATCAACGACATATAGTATCCCGTGTTGATAGATAGTCCTATTTTATTGCGATATAGATCGTTTGCGGATAATTCTCAACGAAAGCCATCGACTAGTTAATAAGTGATAACGATGTCTCTTTTTGAAATTTGAAATTTAACCAAATGCCTACCTTGATGGGAGTAGGCGGTGAAGGGAGTCAAAGAAATCTCTTTAAATAAGAGACACTTCTAAGGTTTTCTAATACATTACGTATCGAGAGAAAAAAAAAGAAGCAGAGATATTGGATCAGCATATCCTGAGGGAAGAACTCAATCAAGGTTCTCCAAGCAGTACAATCAAGGTTCTCCAAGCGGTAGATCAAGATCCCGAGAGGTAGATCTGCAGCTGATTCAGGTCGAGAGGAAGATCAAGATCGGTAGATCAAGATCCCGAGAGGTAAGATCAAGATCAAGATCGGTAGATTAAGATCCCGAGAGTTAGATCTGCAGCTACCGATCCCTAGAGGTAGATTTGCAGCTGATTCAGGTCGAGAGGAAGATCAAGATCCTGATTCAGATCTTCGAGAGGTAGATCGTAAGTGATGACGCCAAGTCACCTTTCTCAAACGTCGGGGAAGACGGACGTCCCTCTCCTCGGAGTCCTGCAAAGCAAGTCCCTGGAGACCGGTGATACCGGTAGGGACCCTCCGACGATCAAGTAGTCACTCGGGCTCAGACAAAGAACCGCTCAGCGAAAGAGAACTGAGGCGGTTAGGGTTTTTCTGGAAGGAAGAAAGCTCAGAAAACCAGAGTTCAGATCCCACTTACAGTGCGAGCACGTGACTTTATATTTGTCTGAATACCTTATCTTACTGTCTCGGGAGATCACCACCGTACCATCGTTACGAGTGCCGGAGGCATCCCGTACTGCTTGCTGACGTGATATCATACGTGTCCGACAGCTGCGAAGGCATCCAGTGCGCGCCGTCGGCTGATATGACCGAGCACAGTTACACGTGGTGGTGAATCGTACGCCGCAGCGAGGCATGGCCAGGCACAGGGACATGTAATGCACCATGCGCCGTTATGAGGTATGGCCCTCCATAACGGGGCGCAATCACGGGCATACTGAGAATCACTGGGTGCACCGTGCGACCTGGAATCGCCATTTTCCTTGACAATGGAGCTGCATGCCTATTGCTGATGACCCCCACCCCGAGACCCGATGGGGTCCCAGGGGTGGGGAAATGCCGGTGCACCCCGGGACCGGTGGGGTCCCGGGGCCAGGAGATGATGACCCCACCCCGAGACCCGATGGGGTCCCGGGGGTGGGGAAATGTCGGTGCACCCCAGGACCGGTGGGGTCCCGGGGCCAGGAGATGATGACCCCACCCCGAGACCCGATGGGGTCCCGGGGGCGGAGAAATGCCGGTGCACCCCGATACCGGTGGGGTCCCGTGGCCAGGAGATAATGACCCCACCCCGAGACCCGATGGGGTTCCGGGGGCGGAGAAATGCCGGTGCACCCCGGGACCGGTAGGGTCCCGGGGCCAAGAGATGATGACCCCACCCCGAGACCCAATGGGGTCCCGGGGTGGGGAAAGGCCGGTGCACCCCGGGACCGATGGGGTCCCGGGGCCAAGAGATGATGACCCCACCTCGAGACCCGATGGGGTCCCGGGGGCAGGGAAAGGCCGGTGCACCCCGAGACCGGTGGGGTCCCGGGGCCAAGAGATGATGACCCCACCCCGAGACCCGATGGGGTCCCGGGGGCGGGGAAAGGCCGGTGCGCCCCGGGACCGGTGGGGTCCCGGGGCCAAGAGATGATGACCCCACCCCGAGACCCGATGGGGTCCCGGGGACGGGGAAATGCCGGTGCGCCCCGGGACCGGTGGGGTCCCGGGGCCAAGAGATGATGACCCCACCCCGAGACCCGATGGGGTCCCAGGGGCGGGGAAATGCCGGTGCGCCCCGGGACCGGTGGGGTCCCGGGGCCAGGAGATGATGACCCCACCCCGAGACCTGATGGGTCCCGGGGGCGGGGAAAATGCCGGTGCACCCCGGGACCGGTGGGGTCCCGGGGCCAAGAGATGATGACCCCACCCCGAGACCCGATGGGATCCCGGGGGCGGGGAAAGGCCGGTGCGCCCCGGGACCGGTGGGGTCCCGGGGCCAAGAGATGATGACCCCACCCTGAGACCCGATGGGGTCCCGGGGGCGGGAAATGCCGGTGCCCCGGGACCGATGGGGTCCCGGGGCCAGGAGATGATGACCCCACCCCGAGACCCGATGGGGTCCCGGGGGCGGTGAAATGCCGGTGCACCCCGGGACCGGTGGGGTCCCGGAGCCAAGAGATAATGACCCCACCCCGAGATCCGATGGGGTTCCGGGGTTGGGGAAATGCCGGTGCGCCCCGGGACCGGTGGGGTCCCGGGGCCGCCGTTACCTTTATTCTGACGATGCGGGATCAGTCATATCAGATGCCCCCTCGTCCCTGGGGCAAAGCGGGTCCCACCGCTGAGGCGCAAGGGGTGCTTTCCACGTGGCTGATCCTCGCCCTTATCTTTTATGCGGATGGTACGGGGAATGTAAGGGGGCGGCCCTCCGTACGCCGCACTCGCCACGATCGCCCTTGAAAGTGAGAACCGGCTCTTCGAAGTTGGGAAGAAAAGCCGCATCATCATTACCTTTTGTTACGGCGACGTCAGCGGGGTTCCACCACTGGCCGGAGGCGCGCCGCACCACGCGTTGGGGTGTCCCTCGAGGCGAGCCAGCCTATGGCAAGGAGCCATGTGGCCGACGAGACATGGCGGGATGATTTGAAAACCCGATAAAAGCTAAGCGGGGGGTTGAATTGATGCCATACCGCCTTTGTCATCGTCTTCTTCTGCGCCTAAGCTCCAACTTCTCCTGCAACTTGCGAGCCTGTGTCTGTTTTCCCCTTTCCAGGTCAGCTTTTCCCCATTCTAGGTTTCTTTTTGCTCATGAGTTCCCCCTCTTGGACCTTGGAGGACAGTTCTGAGAACCGTCCTCCGTCCGAGAGGTGTCGTACCTCTCCTGTCCCCTCCCCTCCAATTGAGTGGTCCTCTGATTCAGAGGACCGCGTCCCTCTGGCCCGGCGAAGGGTCACCGTGGAGCCCCATCGAGGGGCCACCGGTCGAAGGCTGGCGCTTCCTTGATGGTGGAGGGGTCCCCAGAGGGGACGGCCTCCACGATGACGCAGCTGGATGTGGAAAGAATTCGGGCCCGTTATCGGATCCCCCAGGAGGTTGAGCTGTTCCGGCCAACTCTCGACGACAGGGTCATATCCTCTCGACCCGGTCGGGTGGCCCTCTACGAGATCTGCCTAAAGGCGGGTCTCCGCCCTCCCTTTCCCCCTTTTTTCGTCAACCTCCTTGACTTCTATTCCTTGACCCCCTCCCAACTAGTTCCGAACTCTTATCGTGTCATCAGTGCCTTCGTTATCCTCTGTCACCACTTAAACATCACCCCCCGAATCAGCCTGTTCCGATCTTTCTACTCCCTCCGGGCTCAAAAGGATTGGTGGCTATTTCAGCCCCGACCCAATCGGGTCCTGAAACTCCTTCTTCCTTCTTCGATTAAGGGATGGAAGTCCCGCTTCTTTTTTACAAATGTCAACCAAGTCAGGCCCCAGTGGGGAGACCCCGACCTCTGGGGGAACGCCGTCGCCATCCAGCCTGGGGACCGGGAGGCGCTGGGGCTACTGCTGGCCACCGAGATCCCCCGATACACCCTGCTGCTGTCAGAGGACAACCTGGAGTCAGCGGGTCTCATCTCCCATCGGGGTAAGCCTTCTCCACCCTTAGCCAAAAACTTCGCTCCTTTGCCCTTCTCCTTCTTCTTCTCTTTTTTTTTTTAGACTTTATTTTGAAAACCCAGTTGATGCCACGCAGCCATGAAGGTACCGGCGGCAAAATTTTTGAGAGCAGCCTCCAAGAAGAGGGCCTGGGAAGGACCGTCCAGGGGGCAGCAGGCCCCAGCCCCGAAGTGTCCGATGGCTCGGGTCTCCCCGCCGGCCCAAGTCTCCCCACCCTCGGTTCCGCAAAATGTCCCGGCTGTTCTGGAGGTTGACCTCACAGCCGACACCCCACCAGAGGTGGGGACAACCGCGGGAGTCGCCGTTGAGGAGCCAGCCGCGGGGAGGCCCACATCGACCAGAGAGTCCCCGGCTCCTGGGGGATCGACCCCGCCGGATGCCACTAGGGACCAGGGTGAGGGACCATCTGGTCCCGTGAGCCCACCCCTGAGGGGTCGCCCAGGAGTGGCCCACGCGCCGAACCGGGAACAGCTGAGACGACGGAGCGAGGTGGGGGCAAGCCCGGGCCACCCCGGGACTCCCTGAACGATGGTAGCTGGGCTGAGCGAGTCCTGGATCCGATTTTTGTCCCTGAGATCCTGGAGGACGTCAGTCACCAAAAAGTGAGTGCGTTCTTTCAAGACTCCTATGCTGCTGTCGTCAAGGTAAGTGATCTTCTTGCCCTTTACCTTTTATTCCCTTCCTTCAGCTGACCTGGAGTTTATGCGTGCAGATTGCATACTCTCTAAGGGCCGCCAGGGAAGCAATGCGCGATAGGAAAGTCCTTCTGCGGGAGACGCAGAAGGAGGTCGAGGAGGCTCGGTGCCGCACAGAGGCGGCTGAGAAAGCGCTAGAGTCGGCCAGAAGTGCCTGGGCGAACGATTTGCAGGCCGCCGAGAGCCGGATGGAGACTGAATCCAACCGTGCACGCACAGCGCTCCTCCAAATGACGGAGGCTGAGAATGCTGTAATGGCCCGGGACATTCATATCTCTGAGCTAACCTCAGCCCTCCGGGTGGCCGAGGAGCGCGCGGGCACGGCAACAGAAGAGGTGCGAGCGGCAAAGGAGGAGGCCAGCTGGTCCAAAGAGGAGGTGAGCCGGTTCAAAGAGGAGATGAGCCGCGCGCAGGAGGCTGAAAGGGTTGCGACGGAGGCCCTTGCTGCAGAGAAGATCCGGGCCGCTGGGCTCGTAGAGGAGTACAAGGCGTCCGGGCGCTTCACAGACGACCTGGCCGAAGCCTCGGCGGCTGCATTCCTCGACGGGTTCCAGCATGGCAAGGAGAAGGTGGCCAGGGACCTGAACTTCCCCCAGGTCCTGGAGGTTGACCTGGAGCGTTTGTCTGACTTGGCCCTTTCTGATGATGAGCACGCACCGGCGGAGCCGTGAGCTCGTACTCTTGTTGTTTTGTTCTTTCTTTTTATAAGTCCGGCAACGTCGGCATTTTGTAGCCTTTTCTAATTAATGAAAACATTCTTCAAGACGCGTTCTGTGTCATCATGAACCTCGTCAATCGACGACACTCAGCCCTGTGATCTCATTAGTTTAGATAGCGCCGGGGGACAACTCTTAACTCGCGACATTCCGCCCCAGCCGCCTAGACTCGAAAGTTAGGATCAGGGAGAGTGAGTTTTTCGGAGCGGAAACACCGGCAGTCAGGGGTTAGGTAGACGGGCTCCTCGAGGCCATCGGGGCACCGCCCTGCCGAGTGTTGGACTTTGTACTGAATAGGCGCATGGCTTTTGGTGTCTACTGGGGTCGGCTTTTATCTGACCGGCGGGACTTTGCACCGTCGGGTGCCAGGCTTTAGGTTCAGCAAGCCTGAAGTTTCTTGTGCCGTCCGAGGCGGGGCTTTGGGTGCCGACGGGTGCAGGGCTTTGTGCCTAGCTAGCGCAGGACTTTGGGCGCCGATGGGTGTCGGGCTTTTGTTGCTGAGAGCCGGTGGTACACTGCTCTGCTAGTGGTACACTGGGCTTTATGCCTGGCTGGTGCAGGGATTTGGTGCCGACCGGGGTTGGGCTTTTATTGCTGAGAGCCGGTGGTACACCACCCTGCCAATGGTACACTGGGCTTTATGCCTGGCTGGTGCAGGGCTTTGGTGCCGACCGGGGTCGGGCTTTTGTTGCTGAGAGCCGTGATACATCGCCCTGCCAGTGGTACACTGGGCTTTATGCCTGACTAGTGCAGGGCTTTGGTGCCGACCGGGGTCGGTTTTTGTTGCTGAGAGTCGATGGTATACCGCCCTACCAGTGGTACACTGGGCTTTATGCCTGGCTGGTGCAGGGCTTTGGTGCTGACCGGGGTCGGGCTTTTGTTGCTGAGAGCCGGTGGTATACCGCTCTGCCAATGGTACACTGGGTTTTATGCCTGGCTGGTGTAGGGCTTTGGTGCCGACCGGGGTTGAGCTTTTGTTGCTGAGAGCCGGTGGTACACCGCTCTGCCAGTGGTACACTGGGCTTTATGCCTGGCTGGTGCAGGGCTTTGGTGCCGACCGGTGTCGGGCTTTTGTTACTAGAGCCGATGGTACACCGCTCTGTCAGTGGTACACTGGGCTTTATGCCTGGCTGGTGCAGGGCTTTGGTGCCGACCGGGGTCGGGCTTTTGTTGCTGGAGCCTGATGTGCACCCTTCTTCTTGGCCTGAGCAGAGGGTTGACCAGAAGTAGGCCCTTTTCTCTTCTTTCGCAGCTCCCAATCCTTTTGAACAACATTCATATCCCTCTCAATTACCAAGGCCTTATTCACTACAGCACTGAAGGTGAGGAGCTCAAATGCATTGACCGCTTGTCTCAGTCTGGGTTGCAGTCCTCAGTGAATCTGGTGACCTTGGCTATTTCATTGGTCACAATATTTGGAGCAAAACGGGCCAGCCTGGTGAATTCGGCTTCATACTGGGCCACAGAAAGATCCTTTTGCTCTAACTTGATAAACTCTGATTCCATCTGTCTCTATACGCTCCTGGGGAAGTATTTGTCAAAGAATATATCTCTAAACTCTCCCAGGAAATAATCTGTCCATTTCGACGCTGCTCCTCGACTAACCACCAATCATAGGCTTCTCCCTGGAGAAGATAGGTAGCAAATCTGATCCGCTCCATATCCTGGCTACCATGGGCCATAAAAGCCTTCTCCATGTCTCTCACCCACCGCTCAGCATCAACAGGGTTGGTGGATCCAGAGAAAGGGGCAGGGGCAAATTTCTTGAAGTCTGCAAAGCTGCGGCCAATCCCTACCCAGGATTGAGATGGAGTAGGCTGGGTCTGTGGAGTAGTAGGGTCGGGCTGAGTCTGTGGAATAGGAGGGGCAGGCTGTGTCTGCGGAGCAGTGTGAGTAGGCTGAGCAGTCAAAGCCTGCAGAATCTGGTGCTGCAAGTCCCGCATCGACTGCACCATACCCGAGAGAACCTGAAGCATCTCGGTCTGGGGTTGCTGCTGATCAGTCCCAACTGAATTGATAGGGGCAGCAGCTTCGGTGGCTTCCAGACCTCCTGGTTGGCCAGCATTACCAACCTGGGAACTCTCATCATTTGTCGACTTCTAGTGCGACGTGCCATTCTTATCTCCTGATAAATTCGTTGTAATTAATATCACTGTAAACATTAATTGCTAGACTTTCAAAGCATAATTTCTGAGATTCCTTTAAATTTATAATTTGTCTCTATGTCACTCTAGTGTTTGCCTAAAGTGTCATTATGTATATGTTCCTACTGTCATAACCTGGCTCTGATACCACTTAAACTGTCACGCCCCAGACCCAAAAATTTGAGCTAGGGTGACAACCCGCCGCATGCCGAGCATGCAAGGCATCTTGAACTTATCACATAAATCAATATAAAACAAATTCCATATCCATGATTTGTTACAAACCAGAATTATCAGTCTTGGGCTATCTGCCCTACAAATAAATCTGAACTAATCAAAATAATAAAACTAAGTCTTCTTAATAGAAAACTCCTTCTATCTCAATTATCCATCTTCATTCCTGAGGCTCTGAAAAACATTATGAGAATTTTATGAGCTCACACTCAATAAGTAAGCCTAATATAATTTCAAAATTTCATTTATCAGGCTATCATTAGGTTCATGTCATCAGATCAATTAGCTTAATTCAATAACAATTACATTGTTTATACTGTCATTTTTTTTTTCTTTATGTGTCCCACGGCCCTACAATACACATCATGTGTAGCCCTCTTAAACATCCCCTAAGAGGAAGGGTCCTGGTACCAGTGTCTGTCATCTGTCATGTGATAATCTGTCATGTGTGAATCTGTCATGTGATAATGTGTAGCCCTCTTAAACATCCCCTAAGAGGAAGGGTCCTGGTACCAGTGTCTGTCATGTGATAATCTGTCATGTGATAATGTGATAATCTGTCATGTGAGAACCGCGGTGACACATAAAGTTTTATTGTCATTATCATGATTACATATTGTCATAGTAATAACACGATTTTGCCAAATTAACATAATTATATTTAACTGAAATTTCACAGTTCATAAATTAAATAATTAATAAAATTATAATACTTGACTTACTTACTACAGTACACGAATTTACTTGATAACCCAGCTAATTGGACTCCTGGGAACCTACATAATCATTTTTCATTATAAATTTCTAAAACCTGAATTATAAAATAATTCTTAAATTCTACCCAAACCACTTCATGGGCCCAACTTTGGGCTTGAATATCTCTCAATGTATACACCCAAATAGGGAAATAAAATTATTCCCAGAAACTAGAATAAATCCTGATTCGGGCCATATATTTATTTTATCATTCTTGGCCCGATACAAGGCCCAAAACGCTGCTCAAACTGGGCTCAGAAATGGCCCAACAAGGCCCAAACTCAAACGGCCCAGCGGCCCATTAATTTTTTAACCCAGCTCCTCTGTTTCAAACGAAACAGAGGAGCCGGATGCCATGCCGGCGGCCAGGGCCGCCGCCGGCCAAATTGGAGGCGGTCCGGCCGCCGTTGGCCGGACCGTGGCCGGCCGCCGCCGCAGCCAGCCTCCCCCACTCTCTCTCTCTTCAATTTATTATTTTAATGCTTTCTTTCTTCTTCTTCTTCCGCGTGTCTTCCACGGTGCCGGTGCCGATTCCGGCCAAATTGGCGTCGGTCCGACCGCCATTGGCCGGACCAAAGCCGGCCGTTGCCGCAGCCGACCTTCCCTTCCTCTCTCTCTCTAATTTCTCTCTTATCCCTCTCTTTCTCTCTCACTGTTTCCGCGGCTATGGATCACGCCGGCGGCACGGCCGGCCACCATGGCCGGCCGGACCTCCACCGGACGCACGCCCGGCGCCGGTGGAGGTCTCCGACCAAGGCCCAGGCCCGGCGAGGCGGCGAGCACACCGCCGGGCCCGAACCAAGAGTCGGACCGCCGGTGACTCATCACAGATCGTTCTTTCTCCCTCCTCCGCCCACTTCTCTCTCTCATTATTCTCCGGCACCCCACCGGACGCCGCCCCCGGTGGCAGTGGGGTCGTCGGCCGGGGCTCAGGCCCGGCGAGGCGGCGGGCACGCCGCCGGGCCTGAACCAATGTCACGGAGAAGAGAAGGGGAGAGCTGGGTTCTGTAACCCGGCTCCTTCCTCCTCTTCGTTTCTTTTTTTTTTTAACTTTCTCTCTCTCTCAATTTTCTCTCTCTCATGCATGGACAGGGGACTTACCAGAGACAGGCACGCTGGGGAAGAAGTCGCACGAGGAGATGATGAGAAGGGGCGCCCACGTATGGTGGGAAGGAGGGTTCTACACCATCTTTTATAGGCATTGCAGAGTCCCCAAATCAAGGGACTCTGTAATTAGATATACTTGAAATTTTAAATATC
Organism: Calamus simplicifolius; assembly: GCA_900491605.1. Classification (NCBI taxonomy): domain Eukaryota; kingdom Viridiplantae; phylum Streptophyta; class Magnoliopsida; order Arecales; family Arecaceae; genus Calamus; species Calamus simplicifolius. The sequence goes on along the minus strand of UESW01004535.1, from coordinate 402,150 downwards.
TAGTCTATCATATCATCTGATCACGTGATAACTCTCACGAGCATTAAGATATACCTGGAATTCAAATATCTGGAGTCTATCATCTGACCTCGTGATAACTCTCACGAGCAGTTGAGAAATCTAGGGGATTACATTCTCCCCTCCTTATAAAAATTTCGGCCTCGAAATTGATAACTTTTATTAGAGAAAATAAAGGTCCAAATTTCTGTCCCAAGGACTAACAATCAACTAAAGTTAACAGTTTTCAATCATTAACTATTTTAAGATACAAATAGTCGTGGATACTTTTCTTTCATTTCTTCTTCAGTTCCCAAGTAGCCTCTCTTTCAGAATGATTATTCCATTGCACCTTGACATAGGGAATGGTACGCCGTCTTAGAACTTGATCTTTGCGGTCTACGATACGCAAAGGATGCTCTTCATATGATAAATCTTTCTTCAACTGTATAGGCTCATATGCTATGACATG
>UESW01004535.1:187878-388892 GCA_900491605.1 Calamus simplicifolius | reverse complement strand
TTCCCTCAGGAAGGATTACATCATCTAACACTTCTGCTCCCCTTGGTCTCTTGGAAGATGAAGCCTTTCCACGAGAGATCATACCCACCATCTTTTCTGTTGGGGTGTTGTCAATGCTAGCTTGAGCAGGAGGAGGTCCCATCAAAGCCGGTACCGGAGGAACTTCCTTTTTCTGCACATATTGCCCCAGATATCCCCTCTGAATTAGCTCTTCGATGGCCTGCTTCAAATTCCGACATTCTTCAGTATCGTGGCCGTAATCCCTATGGAAACGGCAGTAGCGACTTCTGTCGCGGGCAGGACCCTTCTTCAACGGGGGCGGACGCCGCAAATAAGGCTCGTTTTCAATCTCCATAAGGATATGACTTCGAGGTGCTAAGAGGGGTGTAAGATGGTCCTCCCTGGGAGCTTGATTCTTGCGGCGATCAGTCGGCCGATGTAAGAGCTCAGGCTTCTTGAGGGGAGGTCCACCAACTCCGGGCGAGCGGGTCTTTTGCCAGCCCTCTCCTGCGCACCTCTCCTGGATGAATCAGCTTCGTCGGCGCGGATGTACTTCTGCGCGCGGCTCAGGAGATCGGCGTAAGAAGAAGGAGGCTTTTTATCAAGAGAGTAAGTAAAACGGGAGGGCCGGAGCCCCCGCTTTAGAGATAAGGTGGCCACAGCATCCTCAAGATGATAAACCTCCAGGGCCGCCACCTTGAAGCGGGTTACAAAATCCTTCAAAGATTCTCCTTCCTGCTGCTGCACTGAGAATAGACTGTCTGCCACCCGAGGAATTTTTCGACAGGCGTCAAAGTGAGCCAGAAAAGACTTCTCCAACTGCCGAAAAGAGTCGATACTTCGCGAGGGCAGACGAGAATACCAGACGCGAGCCGCCTTACGGAGAGTGGCCGGGAAGGCAATGCATAAGAGGGCGTCTGTCGCTCCCTGGACCTGCATGATAGCTTTATAGCTTTCCAAATGATCTAGGGGATCAGTGGTGCCGTCATAGGGATCAAGCTGAGGAAATCGAAACCTCCTTGGAATGGGTTCTTCCATAATCCGCCGAGTAAGAGGAGGGCGGGCGTCATAATCTGATCCCGGCTGGCTATTGATTCTCTGGCTGAGTTCTTCCAGCCGACGGTCTTGCTCCTCGAGGCGCCTCTCCATCCTGTCGGTCACGCCTCCTTCCGCCGGTTCAGGAGAACTGGAAGGAGTCCGATGGCGCCATGGACGATGTCCCGCATAAGGCTCCTTCCCCCGTCGCTGTCCGGGAGGCAGACCGTCGGGGGAATGGGACAAGGAGCGGGAGTCGTCACGGAGACTCTGGGACCGCCGCCTTCCTGGAGAATAAGAGCGGAGAGGCCTTGTCGGAGGAGATCTCCCTCGAGCTGACTGTCGGCTAACAGGAGTAGCCGACCTAGGTGATAAAGGCCGCTCGAGCCGTCGTGGAATTCCTTGAGAGTGTCGTTCTTGCAACTGCTGAACCATCCCCACGAGGGTCTGGACCTGCTGAGTGAGGATCAGCAGTTGGTCTTGGGGAACAGCTGGAGTCGGTAGTGGTGAAGAAGAAGCCGGAGGGGTCGGCTTCACCGGCTGAGAAGGGTCAAGAGGTGCGAGACCATCATTGGGAGGCGAAGGATGCCCCCCAGACCAGTCAGTAGGATCTTCTTCCAGATATCTGGAGCTCATCTCTGTGGAATCGTAGAACAGGCGTTTCTCACTGCTCCGACGATCATCTCCCCCTACCTGGCGCGCCAATCTGTTGATGCTGGATCACCAGATTATTTGTTTTAGGGTTTTGCAAGATCTCTTTTTTTTTTGAAGGAAGAAGTCCCCCTCCTCCTTCCCTTCCCTCCCCTTTTATCCTCTTTTTCATTATTATTTTCTCATCATCCTGGATGTCCACGTGTAGGATAAGTGTTCATCTCACATTACGTGGTCATTCAGTGATAATGCTTAATAAGGATATTAAGAAACTTGCTCATGAAGGAATCCTTTTTCATGATGATGATGATTATCCCAAAGGAATGTCAGAGGTGATGGAGACGTCAGGGTGAGGGAAAAAGGATCTGGCTCTAAAATAGAGGTTCAATGTTTCCTTTTGGTGTTTGTCTTATGCGAACCATTTAAGGCGTGATAATTTTAGCATTTCTCGATTTCTGTTCCGAATATGACGGCTTATCTCGTTTAATGGTTCTGACGTGGGGATTATTCTTGAACTGGGGGCCGTCCAAGCTCTAGGGGCCGCCTAGACTCTGGAGGCCGCTTAAGACTGGGGGCCGCCCAGGACTGGGGGCCGCCCAGGATCGGAGGCCGTCCAAGCTCTAGGGGCCGCCTAGACTCGGGAGGCCGCCCAAGACTGGGGGCCGCCCAAGACTGGGGGCCGCCCAGGATCGGAGGCCGTCCAGGCTCTAGGGGCCGCCTAGGATCGGGGGCCGCCCAAGACTGGGGGCCGCCCAGGACTGGGGGCCGCCTAGGATCGGGGGCCGCCTAGACTCTGGAGGCCGCCCAAGACTGGGGGCCACCCAGGACTGGGGGCCGCCCAGGATTGGAGGCCGTCCAAGCTCTAGGGGCCGCCTAGGGTCGGGGGCCGCCTAGACTCTGGAGGCCGCCCAAGACTGGGGGCCGCCCAGGACTGGGGGCCGCCCAGGATCGGAGGCCGTCCAAGCTCTAGGGGCCGCCTAGACTCGGGAGGCCGCCCAAGACTGGGGGCCGCCCAAGACTGAGGGCCGCCTAGGACTGGGGGCCGCCCAAGCTGCCCTTTATTTATTAGTTTAACTATTTTGCTCATTATCCATATCACCGGTGTAGTGCCACTTGCCCATTTTTGAAACACCCAGAGGAAGGTGCAACACGTTTCTTAATGGGAACGTCCTATCCCTTCGTATAGTTTAATCTAATAGATTCATGTTTTAGGGGATCTGACGGAGTTTTACGCTGGCTGTCAGCTACCAAAAGCAACCCTCCTTTATCCGGGCTTGGCTAAATAAGTTGATATAAGAAAAGTGGTTCAATTTACATGGTTCTACAAAAATGTAGTTTGAAATAAGCTGTAGTTGATATTGCAAGCAAAGCAGTAAACTAGTTTCTTATAGGGAATGCACGTATAAAGAAATTGATTGCCACTTCATCCAACAACTCAATTCAACTCAACTCATCTAAGCCTTTTCCCAACTACATAGGGTCGGCTACATGAATCTGTTTCCTCCACTCTGCTCCATTTAGGACTAAGTCGATATGCAAATTACAAATAGTTATATCTTTTTTAATTATTTATGTTCATGTTACTTGATGTGAAAAGCAAGGAATCAGGTTGCTAACATTCTCACCAGAGTCACTTGTAGTCCTCAATTCTAATGATTTGTTACCAAATGGACATGAAATATGAATGCACACAAGCTTAAGGGAGATTTTTTAAAGAGTTTATGCTGAAAAAATATAGTGTAAAGGGCTATGGAGTTGCAATTCATCTATTACATCTTGATATGTGTATCATTTGACCAAGTTTAATGGATTGCACATGGTAATATGCCTCCTAAATGACTACTCTCACTTAGCAATGTGCTTGACATTCATCCCCTCTACAAAAAGGATGCCCAAGTTAAAATGTATTGATGAGAACAAAATCTGATCCAAACATGTGAATTCCCTTTTGTTCTCTACTTCCTCTTCCTCACTTTCCCTTGATCATGCCCCTCTTTCTTCTTTTCTCTTCTCGACTCGTACCATTAATTGGCCTCAAGCAATTCTTGAAGACTGAATACTATAGGTTGGTGCTCTAGACCTCAATAATGGCATCATCTATACTGTATTAATTTATGGCATATTATAGCATAGTTATAATACACTATGCTATACTGTGCCATATACAATGGAATTACTTAAGCACAATAAACTAAATTTATTTACATAATAATATGGCTTCAGTATTCCTATTACCTAGGCACCGTATTAAGCATGATTTCTGCATTTCATCTGCACAAAAAATCCAATATCTATGGTATAATACCATACACAAAGGATATATTTCCGATAATGAATCCATTTATCTTCTGAGCAAACAAGAAATTTCTGAACTATGAATAGTGTTCTATTTTCGTTCAAGATATTCTAGTTTTTTCATCTTATCCGCATAAACATTTTCATTTGAAGCTACATTGCGATGATAAAGAGAGATAAGGTCATGCTCTTCACTGGAATTCTCTTTGCATCTATGTATAGCACAGAAAAGGCAATTTACTCTTGAATCATCTATCCTTCTAAATAGGAAACTAGAGGTGCTACGTCAGAAGAACTGTTTTAAAGGAATCTTTTGTGCCATCCATAGGTTTCTTAACTAAATAACAATTTACAAAATGCCATATAGAGGTACTCATCCTTTGTTAATTAAATAGCTATAACAACATTTGCTACATCCAGCTTGGTTTGTACCATATGCTATGGAGATTGCAACTTTCTATACCAATTTTTCTTTTTTGATGAAAGCAAATCAGTAAAAGAGAGAGTTCAAAATATAGTAACTCTCATGATACAAAAACCAAAGACATGAGAAAGATAAGAAATTTTGACAAAGAGCTAAGAGACTCAAGACAACTCCGCCAAGGCCGGTCCCAAGCCCGGGTAAAGGAGAAGGGTTGCGTTAGGTAGCTGACAACCAGTGTAAAACTCCGTCAAATCCCTTAAAAAATATGAATCTACTAAATCAAACTGTGCGAGAGATAGGACGTCCCAGTTAAGAGATGTGTTGCATCTGCCTTCGAATATTTCAAAAAATGGGCAAGAGGTGCCGCACCGGCACCTGATAGTCAGCTTAGAATAGCAACTTGGAACATAAAAACACTAACAGGTAAAGTTATGAAGATAGTGGACACTATGATTAGGAGAAAAGTAAATATAATATGCTTGCAAGAGACTAAATGGTTAGGTGAAAGATCTAGAGAAATAGAGAATACATGATATAAATTATATTACACTGAAAAACATAAAAATAGAAATGGAGCAGGATTAATTGTAGACGAGAATTTTTTAAGGAATATGTTGTTAAGGTAACTAGAAAAGGAGATCGGATTATATCACTAAAACTTATAATTGAGAATAATATAATTAACATAATTAGTGCATATGCACCGCAAGTAGGATTAAACCAACAAACTAAGACATAATTTTGGAAAGATATAGATGAAGTAATGCAAGAAATACCACAAGAAGAAAAGATATATTTGGGAAGAGATTTTAATGGACATGTAGGTAAACTGAGGGATGGATATGGAACGGTACACGAAGGATATGGATTTGGAGATAGGAATGAAGCCGGCGTGAACTTATTAGATTTTGCAGTAGCGTATGATCTAACAATAGCAAACACTTATTTCAAAAAGAGAGATAAACATTTAATAACATTTAAAAGTGGATCTAATAAAAGTCAAATGGACTTTTTCTTAACTAGAAAGATGGATAAAATAACATGCAAAAATTGTAAAGTTATTCCAAGAGAAAGTTTAACTTCACAACATAAAATAATAGTAGCAGACATATGGATATAAATGAAATCTAGAGTAAAACGTAAAACTATTAATCCAAAAATTAAATGGTGAAATTTGAAAGGATAAAAACTAGAATTATTTAAAGAAAAGTTAGTAAGAGAAATGACTATGAATATAAATAGTGATCCCAATTTAATGTGAAAAAAACAACTAAATGCATAAAAACATAGCAAAAGAAGTTCTAGGAGAATCAAAAGGAGTAGGACTAGTAGAAAAGAAAACTTGATGGTAGAACGAGAAAGTTCAAGCCGCCATCAAATTTAAAAGGATAAACTATAAAATTTGGCAAGAAGCTAGGGATGAAGAAAGTCTTAAAAAGTATAGGGATGCAAAAAAAAAGCTAAAAAAGCAGTAAGTAATGCCAAACTTAAAGCCTATGATGATTTATATAATAGACTAGATACGAAAAAAAAGGTGAAAAGACTATATATAAACTAGCAAAACTAAGAGAAAAGAAAACAAAAGATCTTGATTATATTAAATGTATTAAGGATGAAGATGAAAGTGTCTTAGTAAAAAAAGAAGAGATAAAAGAATAATGAAAAAGTTATTTTAAAAAATTATTAATAAAAATAATTTAATAAATTTAAGGGTAGAAGGATGTGATAACCTAGGAATAATAAATGAACATAAATTTTTTCGTTGATTTAGCATGCTTGAGGTTAAAAAGGTTTTGAGTAAATGAAAAATGCAAAGGCATTAGGACCAGATGCGATCCCTATTGAAGTTTAAAAAGGCTTAGGAGAAATTGGATCATGTGGTTAACCAATTTATTTAACAGGATTGTAGCAACTAAAAGAATGTCGGATGATTGAAGAAAAAGTATATTAATATCTATATACAAAAATAAAGGAGATATTCAAAACTGTGCAAATTATAGAGGGATTAAGCTAATGAGTCATACAATAAAATTATTGGAGAGAGTAATAAAAAATTGAATAAGAGCTGAAACTTTGGTATCAAATAATCAATTTAGATTTATACTTGGAAAGATCGACCATGGAAGCTATTTATTTATTAAGAAGATTGATGGAGAGATATAGCAAAAAGAAAAAAGATATTCATATGGTCTTATTGATTTAGAGAAAGCATATGATGGAATACCTAAAGAAATAATATGATGGGTTTTAGAGAAAAAAGGAGTTACCAAAGGTACATAGAATTGATAAAAGATATGTATGATAGAGCAATAACTATTGTTAAATAACAATAGAGAGACTAATGAGCTTTTAATTATTGTAAGTTTACATTAAGGATCTACCTTAAGTCCGTATCTTTTTGTATTAGTTATGGATGAATTAACCAAACATATTCAAAATGATATCCCATGGTGTATGTTATTGCAGATGATATAGTGTTAATTGATAAAACTAAATCTGAAATAAATGCTAAATTAGAGATTTGGAAGAGGCTTTAGAATCTAAAGGTTTTAAGATCAGTAAAACTAAAACTGAATACATAAATATAATTTTAGTGGGAGTAGAAATACAAATGAAGAAACAATAGAGATTGCAAGCCAAAAGATATCAAGGAGTGAAAAATTTAGGTATTTGAGATCAATTATCCAACAAGAAAGTAAAATAGGTGAAGATGTGAATCATAGAGTTAAAACAGGATGAATTAAGTGAAGAAGTGCTTCAGGAGTATTATATGATCGGCGCATCCCATTAAAATTAAAAAAAATTTCTATAAAACCGCTATTAGACCAGCTATGCTATATGGAACAGAGTATTGGCAATATTGAAACAACATATGAATAAATTAAGTATAACAGAAATGCGTATGTTAAGATGGATATATGGTAAAACTTTAAAAGATAGAATTAGAAATAAACATATAAGAGAAATGATAGGAGTAGCCCCAGTTGAAGATAAAATGAGAGAATCGATTGTGGTGGTTTGGACATATATAACGTAGACCTTTAGATACTCCACTTAGAAAGAGTGATCTTTTAACAATCCATGGTAAGGATAGAGGTAGAGGTAGACCTAAACTAATATGGATAAAAATAATTAAAAATGATATAACTATTTGTAATTTGAATGTTGACTTGAACCTGAATAGAGCAGAATGGAGGAAGCAGATTCATGTAGCCAACCCCATGTAGTGGGAAAAGGCTTAGATGAGTTGAGTTGAGTTGAGCTAAAAGACTCAAGACCTCCGGTGGAGCTTAACGAATCACATAAGAACAATGGTAATTTCTCTCAGGATTAAGCATTCGAGAGGCATGAGACCTTTTGAGCAGGTAAGTCATGATAGCCGGTCAAGAAATCACCAAAAATTTACTGAAGTAACCGGTAAATGTAAGAAATTTACAATGGACATCAAGCAAGTGAAAGATATTTAAATTTAAAAATAAATAAATCACAGTGGATCATAACAAGATATTCCCTCCCTTGAGTTATGGTTACCAACCGTCGTTGCATTATCAAATATTACAAGGACAGATTTGGATAGGTATTAAGATACCTTAACAACCAAACACATGTGCAATGTGAAGAAATTTGTAACTATCTAGAAAAAAAAAAAGGCTATCTAGTTTAATTCCAAAATCAGCAGGAGAAGGAATCGGATGATATCTCACCTACTAAAATTGTTGATCCATAGTCTGCCCTTCAGCAGCAGCTCTACCCCATATAAGCAAGATACACATAAGCAGTTCATTGCTTTCTGTTTTACCAGCCAAGCTTTCTCCACTTACTAAATTAATGGCCTACTCCCTCATTCCTCATCAAGTTTGCAATAGTCGAACACGCTCCTATAATGCAAACAAGGGAAATTTAGTGCTTTTAAAGTGCCTAAAGGAACATAAGAGCATGCCTATATGTAGCATCTGCAATGGCAAGAGGATGGGAGCTTAGCTCACCCAATGCTGCCCATTGTATTCTTCCATCATATGGAGTTCACAGAGATGAAGTCTTCAAAGGGCTTCACAGCAATCAATATATTTCTGATGTAAGTCTGGTAGTACAATTATTCATCACCATCTGTTACTAAATATTTAATAGAGGATGTGGAAGCTAAAAAAACACATAATCCAATAAATAAGCCCCCCTACCATTAGCACCACCATACAAAAGCATGACACCAAGAATAACCTGCATGGTTCACATGCACGCAACATGAACATGTTATCTGCTTAGTTCACTTAAGAATAAGAAACAGATTATATGAGGAGAAAAAAAAGAAAAAAATATTTTCAGATTATTCAATACTTACTTAGATTTTGTTAATGTCACATATTGACTTTGAGTTCTGCAGAACTTGCGATTAATACCAATAAGATGGCTTTCCCACGTGATCAACACCACAAGGTGATGCTTCAGCATCCTTTAGATAGGCATTGGACAACTTACCATTAACCTGCAGTGAGAAGCCAACATCTTATGAATGATTGCCAACATATATGACATAAGGAGTACAAAGATTATTTTAAGGAGTACAAGTCATCAAGATGAAAAGCTTTCATGTCTTCCTTCAGCAAGATTAGAACACAAACCATCATCTCACAACTATGGAATCAACTTTGCTGCACAAGCAACCAACCAAGACAGGTAAAGGAACCAGCGTTGACCTTATAAACAACAACATGATTATGTGTACTAACCACCCTTCCAGAAGTACAATTAGCCTTAGTTTCCTTGCCATCCATCCAAGCCACATCCACATCATTAACCCAAACCCAGGATACTACTTCAAAATAAGACACAGATTGTTGCTACACTGCACAATACTTTCTAAATTTACAAAGCATGGTGAAAAAGGCACCTATTATCAAACTCTTGAAAATTATTTGCCCATGACCTATTCAAAAAAAATGTCCAATCAACTAGCAGGCAGGGTTTGGGGTAGTAACAAGGATGGCTGATTGCCAAAAAATGAGGGAGGAGAAATGCCATAGTTAACCATATTGATGGCTAATTTATAAATAGTCAACAGCAAGGTGACAACACAAGGATAAGATGAATAAGAAGAATGTTTAGACTTTCATTTAATGATTGTATAACAAAAAAGCTTCTTTTTGATCAAGCAACACAAAGAAATCCTGATCTCATAACAAAAAAAATATCAAAAATGATTGCTTTTATATAACTAAATATCATTGGTGCTTTGAGCATATAACAGTATATGATGAACTAACAAAAGTAGAGAAGTCTTACAATTCTTGATGTATGAAAAGCCAAAAAAAAGCTGAACTTAATCACACTATATCGAGAAAATGGACAAAGCACATCAGGTTATACTTTTGTAAAATTTTACACTATAAAGATAATAAGTTAAACTCAGCTTAACAGGGTAAAAATGATTTACTATCCAACTCAAGGAATCAAATTCATAAGATTTCTGCACATAATATTATAAAAAGATATTTTGCAAGTTTTGGTACTTACTATTCAACTAAGAATATTGTTTGGCTTACATTTGTGGTGACTTTAGAAGGCATGGAAATTATCCTGGTTTGTTCCCTGGGAATCACATTCTCATTGATGTCTGCAACTCAGCAGCCATGGCAGAGAATTCGTCTACCACATTTTGAAGGCTGAAGATGCAAATATTTTCATAATGCTCCATTAATCAACCCAAGAACATCAGCCCACACATTTTAACAAGAAAATCTCTTGTAACTTTGTAGCAGCACTTTCTACAGGATTATCAACCCCGCATTTCTCAAGACCATCAACTAGGGCTTGATATGTAACATCATTTGGAACAATGCCACTCTCCTTCATCATGATGAGCAATCGGCAAGCTTCATTAATATTGCCTTCACTACAATATCCACGTAAAAGAGTGTTATACAATATCAGGTCAGGTTCCAACCCGGCATCCAGCATCTTATGAAATAGAACACTGGCATCTTGCAAACGATGAATTTTGCAAAAACCACTGAGAAGAGCACTGCAAGTAACAACATCAGGTTTTATTCCACGATCATTCATGCTACACCATATAAGAAATGCTTCTTCTAGGTTCCCTCTTTAGAATAGCCCACAATAACATTAGTAAATGCAATTTTATCAGGAGCAAAACCCCTCCTAACAAGCTCATTAAAATTTCTCTTGATTCCATCACAAAGCCTCTCTTGATAAGACCATGCATGAGAATATTATATGTAGCAACATCTGGGAATATTCCATCCTTCCTCATCATATCTGTATGCTCATAGGCCTTATGCATATGGCCTTTCTTACTATACCCACTGATCAACGTGTTATATGCTATAACATCGGGTTTCATACCCTCTCTTTTCATCACATTTATTGTATGTTCAGCCCCTTGAAGATCATCGATCCTGCAACAGCAATCAATCAACACTGTATAAGTTAAAGTATTTGGCCTAACCCCTCTTTTTAACATCAGGCCGAAAGTAGTCAGAGCTTGATCTATCAGGAATGCTTTACAATAGCCATTTATAATGGTAGTGTAGTTAAAAGAATCTGGATTTACACCTAACTCAAACATCTCATTGAAAAGCTTATTGGCTTCTTCTATGTTTCCATCTCTACATAACTTTAAAATGAAGCTATTATACATATAAGCATCAGGAACACAAGATAAAGAGGTCAAAAGACCTACCACCTCCATCAGCCTTCCAGCTTTACAGTAACCATCAACTACGGAAGCAATCAGAACATGGTCAAGAGAAAAGCCCATCTCTATCAACTTATAGAGCATAGCAGTTGCCTCTTTTAGAAGACCCCATTTGCAAAAGGCGTTGATTACTATTGTATACACAACAATATCAGCTTTTCCGCCATAATTCTGCATTTCTGAAAGCAATTTACATGCATAACCAAAACTACCTCGGGCACAGAATTCATGGATGAATAAACTTAGGGTTGACGCATTCAACCCAGCCTCATGGCTTGGCATTTCTGCGAAAACCTCCCATGCAGACTCCAATTGACTAGACTCTAACAGATTTTGAATAAGAGAATTGCACACCTCAATAGTTGGGAAGAAACTAAACTTTTTCATATGATTTACCAACCCAAACGCCATCCCTGACATGCCCTCATCGATATAACAATTAACAAGCATACTATAAACGATCTCCAAAACTTTTCTGCTCCTACTAGTCTCCCTTAAGACGTCAAACACCGACTCATGCCATTCTTCTCCAACATCGCCATTTCTAACGATGCTGCGAACAAAGCTCACTGCTATGTGATTCATATTCCCCGAAACCGAAATATGTATCATTGCACAAACCGTCCGGAGCCCATGATTCGATGCGTTGTGCCTCCGAGACCACCTGAAGAAAAAGAAAGCAAGGGCAGCATCCGAGCTCCCGTCGAACAGATCGTTCAACATCCTGACAACGTTCAGCTCATCCAATTCGACGTAGGGCGAATTCAAGGCGCTCAAATCCCAGCCTCGATTCGAAAGAACGGATGCTAACCTTTGCATCATCTCCGCTTTCCCGAACCATTTCCTCGAGAAAGAGTACTTTCGTTCGGGGGATTGGCCGCGCAGAGTCTACAGTTGGTTGGACGGATGCTGTCGGAGGGGACGGAATCTGGAGAGGGAGGGGAGGTTTCGGCTTCGGAGGTGGAGGATTCGCTGTCGGAGGAGGGTGAAAGCAAGAGGAGGGGCCGCAGGGAGAGGAAGCGGATTCGAGGGAGGGTTTTGGCGAAGGATTTGAAAGGGGAGAGGGCGGGTGAAGGGTTGAGGATTTGGAGCGCAGCGAGGCTCCGGCGAGGCCGAGTCATGCCCGAGTGGAGAAAACTCGGAGGAGTTTTCGCCAGGCGGGTGGCATATTTGGGCGCTCCCGGAAAAAGAGCGGTTGAGAGCGATTGTAGACCTCTGATTCACTTGCCCATTCTATACCCAAGCATTCCGGATCGAATAATTTAAGACGGAACAAAACAAATCAATCTAACATTGAGATGGTTCAATCTTTCAATTCGGATCCCATACTAGTTCGATCCAATTCAAAACTTTTTATCCACCTAATTAATGTACCATCGATTCAAAATCATTCGATATGGTTAGAAATGATACTAATAGTAAAGCCTCCAATGAATCTAAATGATTGATCTAATCCAACTTAACCCATGGAGTTAAAATTTTTATGTTTAAACTTGGGATCAGGCATGTTTATTCTTCGACCTAAGATTCAAACAAAATTGATGATCTTGCCCGTAGAAATTCATGTTAGTTAATTTTTTTTATCTATTCATATCATTATTATTTTTTCTTTTGTATAAGATAAAAAATATAATTATTTTACTTTGTATTACAAATGAATTCGACCTCGAACCCAAATAGTCAAATAACGACCTAATAGGACCAAAAATCTTTTCATATACTTAAGACAATCTAATCTAGTTAATTAATGGGTTTAATTAATCCTAAAGGAAATTGAGTCAAGACTAGGATATTTTCACTCTAGTATTAATTTAATTATTTTTTTAAGCCAATTTTGTATAAGGCAAAATTTAAGGGCAATCCATTATGTGTTTGCTATCAAATTTTTTTTTGCATAACAAGTGACACTCGTACAAGCATCACATTTAATAAGAAACACATATTTGTATTTGTGTTTGAAAACAATGACAAGTGCTTATTACTTTAATAGCATGATGGCTGTACATATATCACTTGCACTATAAGATAAATAGTTAACAAACTATACCTCGGTTTCATCCTTTGTTGCATCCCTTTCAACTTCTACTGGTCTTTTGCAATGTGAAGTACTGGTAAATGTAATATTTTTGATCAATCAATTTCACTTTTAACTAATTATTTCTCTCCACAAATCAATTTGGATGTGTATTTCAGTTTATAAGAGCAATTTTTGACCCATTACTCATGCCTTATTAGTATGTTGTGTCTTGATCCATCTCTTATAGCGAGAGATTATTGGGACTTTAAGGTTGTGTTTGGATAAAGTATTTTAATTTTTTTTATATTTTATATACAGTGTTTTAGGATTTTAAAATTTTTAAAAATTCTTTTTTAAGAATAGTCAAGCAAAAAAATTAGTTTTAAAATTTTAAATTTCTTACTTCTAATGAAATCTTTTCTAAGAAATCTTCCATCTGAATGCATGCTAAGAGTTTCATGATTGAGCCATGTTGGAAGTTTTGGTTTATGAGTGCATAGCTCTTTCCACTGCCAAAAGGGTAAGAGAGAACCATCATGCTTATTCCAATGTGCGTACGAATGGGTGTCAAAATGGGTTTTTCATGTGATAAATTGGGAATAGGCACTTCATTTGGTGCCTTAACAGCTGGTTTCCTCCTAAATGATCTTGGAATAAAAATAGCCCTCTCATCCTTGTCACAGCCATGGCATTTCCCTGATTGTTTAAATTTCATCTGCAGTTAATGAACATGTAGTTTTATTATATCTTCAATAATTTTATGTACAAATCCTTGATATTCTCTGTTTACAACCTTTTGTTTTAAGTATCATGTTTACTAATAATTGTCTGCTTGAGAAAATATTATAGATTATATGAAATTATAGGAAGAAGAAGGGACAAGGATGAAGCCGGAGCTTGTCTACCTTTAAATCTCTTGGCACCCTGCTAGTGGAAATCATAAAATAGAAAGCCCTATCTAGTGTGAACTAAGAATTATTTGTTGCAGAGTTGGACATATGAGTACATACTAGTAATCATATGGTATATGAATTCAATTAATATTGAAAAAAAGCATAGTTAAGGATAGCCGATCATATTGCAAACTATAAGAAATTCGTGCATGTTGGTCTACATGAATAATGAATATTGTTGTTTCAATGCAGAAGAGAATTAAAAGGACCATAAAGGCTCAGCTGGTTCTGTAAAGGTATGGCTAAGATCATGGCCCAGAGTTGTGTGCCAATCACTTAGATATTGAGGGTAACTATAAAAACATAAGAAATTTTTGAATAAACCTAATTTACGACGTAAAATGTAAATTGATGTGGCTGATCCAACGTCGTTAGAAAATCATGAAGGAAGGAAACCGACGAAGCCCCCCTTTAGCCTCCAAAGGGCCCTTCGGCTACTGTGGCGTTTATGGCCTCAAAGCCACGCACATCCAATTGCTCTAATCTCCAAGGCCGACGGCCCCATGGCCGACGGCTCCAAGGCCGACGGTTATGACTCCAAAGCCGACGGCCCCATGGCCGACGGCTCCAAGGCCGACGGCTCCATGGCCGACATCTCCAAGGCCGACGGTCCCATGGCCGACGGCTCCAAGGCCGACGACCCCATGGCCGACAGCACCCTTGCCGACGCCGTTAGAGAACCGTGAAGGAAATTGACAGAGCCCTGCTTTGGCCTCTGATGTTCCTTCGGCTGATGCAACTGATCAAACCACATGACCCACGAGATGGAGGGATCACGAACTCAATGTCACACGGTCCGGCGCACTTCGCTCTTCTCGGCCTTGGGCTCATCTTAGCAGTGGCCCACCTCAATCTTGCCGTCGGCCGCGGCCCACTTCGACTACGGCGTCGGTCTCGGCAATGGCGTCGGCATCGGCCTTGGCAATGGCCTATCTCCTTCGTGGCCCACCTCGATCTTGGCATCGGCCGCAGCCCACTTCGACCACGGCATCGGTCTCGTCAACGGCGTCAGCGTCGGTCACGGCCCATCTCGACCTTCGCGTCGGCCTCGGCGTCGGTTTCGGCAATGGCCACCCACGTTCAAGCTACGTGGCCCACTTCCCTCGAGAGTGGCGGATAACTTCACTATGAACGTGCTCGGCGACGTGGGCAACGAACGTGCCTTCCCTTGGCGCCACTAACGGCAGGCATGACCCCCCATGTTCGGCCCCACTGCCCGTCCTTTGCGGCACATCAAAGGACCAAAAACTGCCAACCATCCGGGAGGATTCAACTGTTGCAAACAAAGGGTAAGAGGGACCCCCGAACAGGTATATAAAAACCCGACTCACAACGAGGGGGGGACTCAATCTCTACTCTTTCATTAAAAATTTCTGTTCTCCAGATCGCTGACTTGAGCGTCGGAGTGTCCCCGCCGGAACCATCGGTCCGGGACTTTTCTTGCAGGCCCTAGAAGGAAGACGGTGACCTCTCTACACTCTCAAAGGCCCGCAGAGATCTCAGCTCATTCGGCACTCATCGCAAGTGATTTGGTAGCAACATAAATCAAATCATCCAGTGAACATTATAGTCATAATTTTAGTTTTTGCTTTTAATGATTTACTATCCAAGCTTTCGATGGTAATCAAATTTTTACTATGCACAATTATTTTAATCAAAGTTCGAAACAAGTTGTAATATAACCCAGTAAAACTTTCGAACGTGATGCTTACCGATTAGCTTTGATTGCATTCTATATAGTAGTCTAGGCGAATCCAAGAATCTCGTAGGAGCACACAAAGAGCCGGTGTATGTACATATATAGAATGGAAGGCATTTGATTTGAAAATTATACAACCTTGTCTTTAAAGTTTTTTTTTTTTTTTTTTTTTGATAAAGACGGGCGATCACACTAGTCTAGTATGAGTCAGCCTAGATACATCAGATTGCAAAATTTGTAACAATACAGGGGACATGGTTCACCCATCGTCCATATCCTATATCCTACATGCTGAGCCACGGTCGTCGCTGCCCAGTCAGCTGCCGTGTTGGCTTCACGGAAAATATGACGAATCTGGGCAGTAGCCACTCCTGGAGCATGGTCCAAATATCTCAAGATCGAATTGGTGGATACATCAGGAGCACTCTCTTTCCGCATCCACTATATGACAGTCATAGAGTCTCCCTCAATAACAAGCCTCTGAGCTCGAAGAGTCTGCAACGCATAAGAAATACTAGCCCATGCAGCGCAAAGCTCATACATGGGAACAGAGAAGTCCAGAGAGCCAAATCCACCCGCCGCAATCATATTGCCCTGTGGACCGTGTATGATGAAGGCCGAACCAGCTAGTCTGTCGCGAACACTCCCATCAAAGTTGATTTTGACAAACCTGGAGGAGGGGGCTCCCAGAAAATAAATACCGTACGACGGTTCGCTGCCGAAGCAGCATGGGAACCCCAGAGGCCAGAGGTGTCAAAACCAACAGAATGAAGAGCACGGGCACAATCCGCGGACAATGATCTGATTTTCCTCATAGCTGATGTGAAGAAATACAGTTCTCCGAAAAAATAATCTGGTTCCTTGATAGCCAAATCTGGTATGCCGTGATCGCCCAAAGACCACGTATGTGCTGAGGAGCCATCCGGAGATCCTGGAGAAAGATAGGACGAGGAGAACCGTAGACATCCACTCTATACTCATAGCCCATCAAATGCCAAATCCATCTAGCTCTAGGGCATTTGAATATAGCATGATCGGTAGTCTCGTCCTCCATACCGCACAAGGGACAGGTCGACTGGATAGGGAGACCCCTACGGAGAGCATAGCACTCGTCGGTAGGCAGTCCCAAAGAAGCTTCCAGATAAAAAGCTGAACCCTAGGAAGAGTGGGAAGCTTCCATATCCACGCAGCATCCTTTTCTCTGAGCCCGAGGCCTAAATATCTTGACAAGATCCTGAGAGGGGCCCTAGGGAGGGAGGATCTCTGCCAAAGCCTCACATCTGCGGAGGGCAAGAGATAAGAGGGATCGATAGAATCCGCTGAGATAGATCCTCACCAAATAGACTAGTCACCATGGGGGTATTCCAGGAGGGGGGGACTGATGAAATCAAATCCTTAACCCTCGTATCAGTAGGAATATCAGTGCTAAAGAATGAGGGCCACCGAGACAGAGGAAGCTCTGAAATCCACGAATCCTGAATGGCATCTATAGAGTGACCATCACCAACCATCCAAGAGATATTCATCCGAATAGAGTCGCCAACCTGGCACACCTCCTTCCAAAAGGAGGAACTACCCCTGGGCGACGAAATGAGCTCTTCTGGCTTCCAATCACCATATCTTGCACGCATGACCGAGCTCCAGAGACAGTGCGGCTCCAAAGGAAGCGAGAAGCATGTCTGGCCAGTAAAGCTTGGCGCCTAACCACCAAGGATTGGATCCCGAGACCCCCTTCATGAATAGGCATATAGATCTTGTCCCAAGAAAGAAGATGAATACCATGCCCGTCTTGCATAGAAGCCCATAAAAAATCTCTAAACCATCTCTCAAACCTCCTCAAGCAAGTAGTCGGGATGGCCGTATTCGACAACATATAGAGCGGAAGGGAAGAGAGAACCGACCGAATAATGGTGATCCGAGCCATCATAGAAAGATCAGTGACATGCCAACCGTCGATACGCTGACGGACCCGCCTCTCGAGGTCCTACAAAATCAGAGCATCGAGGACGTCTGCCAGTCATGGGGATCCCCAAATACATAAAACGATCAGTCTGAGTAGTGATACCCAACCGATCAATGATAGCTTCACTGGTAAGTCTGGGAGTCTTCGGACTGAAGCAGATAGAAGACTTCTGAAGATTGACCTTCTGACCCGAAGCCTGACAATAGCACTGAATAATGGAATCAAAGGAAGCCGCATTTTCAGTAGAGGCCTGGCCCAGAAGTATACAATCATCAGCAAACAAAAGATGAGAGATGGAAAGACCCGCATCCCCACTAAAAGGGACAATCCTCTGATTGTACTGAGCCTGATGGAGAGCTCGAGAGAGATCATCCGCAGCCAAGATGAACAGAAGGGGAGATAAAGGGCATCCCTGACGTAATCCAACCGAAGACTGGAAAAACTCAGTCGGGCTCCCATTGATGATCAATGAAAAGGAAGGCCTCTGGATGCAAGCCATAACCCATTCAGTAAAGCTCTCATCAAAACCAAACACCTGAAGAGAACGATACAAGAAGTTCCAGCTCAGTCTATCATAAGCCCTTTCCATATCAAGCTTAATGGCCATAAGACACCGTCTCGCAGGGGCTCTATAAAGATCGTGCATAAATTCCTGAGTGATAAGGTCTTTAAAGTTCATTCCAAGGACATGCATATATATCCTGCTCTTCATTTTTTTTTCCCTACAGAACTACGCCCATGTAGATCTGAACAGAATTTTAATATAAAAAAGAAGTCAAAAGAAAAATGACATGCAGCCATTAATCGATTAATTGCATTACATCCATTTTATAAAAATGGAAAACTTAAATTGAAATCTAAATAAATGATCGAGTGTGCTGCTTGTTGCTGGCATCTTTCTCATCAGCACTCAACGTCGAGAATTATTATTCCAAAGCTCCATGTTCACACCACCGGCCATGACCCAAACCTTTTGTCCCCTATTGCTCGTATGCCAGCCGTATCGCTGCCACGCTAAGGGACCAGTCGCCAACCGAACGTGGAGGGTCATTGCCATGCATGAGCCCCCCCTTGTCCTACTTGTACAAAACCTTCTCCTTGTCGTCGTTATCCCCGTATTCTCTCCACCTCTCTACTCAATGAAGCAACCGAGCTAAATCATCTTCAGCCGAGGTTTAAAATGTTGTCACAGTTCCAAACCATTATCGAGCGCTGTTATGGTTATAACGAAATGGAAAGTATTGTCCAGATATTTTCTATCAAATAAATGCTGTATAAAATAATATGTTATTATATATATATATATATATATATAGAGAGAGAGAGAGAGAGAGAGAGAGAGAGAGAGAGATGTGCCCGGACCCTTCGGAAACGGTTGTAGGTTGGCGGTTGGGGATAGTGGGAATAGTGGGCTAGGAATTTGAGATGGAGATTTTTTGTTTAGAAAAAGGAACCAAGGAAAAGCCATCAGTGACAAACTCTATTATTTATCCAAGTTTTAAGTTACATACACTCCCTCTCCTCCCATAATATAGCAGCACTGAAAAGAATCCAAAGGATGCGGAGTTCTTGTTCCTTTTTCTTCTTTCATTAATGGATCCAAAAACAGACTGAAAAGAAGTTTAGTCTGTTAATCGTTTGTTCTCTTTTCCATTGCACACAATGCAAGGAGCCGGTGGAGGCCGGTGCATTGCTAGTAGTAGCAGTCACTCTAGCAGCAGCAGCAGCGGTAGTAGGACAAACGGCAAAGAGGGAGGAGGAACGGTGATGAGGAAAGGCCCATGGATGGCTGAGGAGGATGAGATTCTAATGGAGTACGTTCGAAAGCACGGCCCCCGCGACTGGAGCTCCATTCGATCCAAAGGCCTTCTCCCTCGCACCGGCAAGTCCTGCCGCCTCCGTTGGGTCAACAAACTCAAGCCTGACTTGAAAACGTACAACCACTCCATTTAATTTCTTTCTTCTCCATTCTCCGTTATTGTCCACCTGCTTTGAAATTTTAGAGTAGGAAGCTATATATCCAATGTCTAATTTTGATGGTGTTGTTGGGCTTTGAATTGGCCATGGCTATTAATTGGTGCGGCGGTGACTGCATGGAGAAGTGGGTGCAAGTTCTCGCCGGAGGAAGAGCGGATTGTGATCGATTTGCAGGCGCAGTTTGGGAACAAGTGGGCGAGGATCGCAACGTATCTGCCGGGGAGGACGGATAATGACGTGAAGAATTTTTGGAGCACCAGGCAAAAGAGGCTCGCGAGGATACTGCGGACGCCACTGCCATCGAAGTCGAATAAGAACAACGGGAAGGTGCCCGTCTCTTCTCATCAGGCGTCCAATTTTGAGGTAAGGACTGCGTTGCGTTACGAAGTTGGTAGTAGTCGATCTCATTGCGATTCATTTATAGTCTCTATTTTTATTTTGAAGTTAAGAGTAGATGACAATGGGCTTTTCCTTCGTAGACCATTAATCGATCGCAGAGTAAACCTGAAATAATTTTCTTGGTCAAATGCTGATACCCCTGTAGTGTACTTTCTGAATTGTCTTTCATCATGAAGAGATATTTTTATTTGTTCATATGGCCTCTCCAAGTACTATATACGTATATTTTTTTTGGGCTCATTTCTTCATATATTGATCTCTTTGCTCTCCTAGTCTTCCCAAATTCTTCCCAAAATTTTCGCGAATTTACTGTTTTATTTTCTTGTTTTATTTCAAGTTTTAGTTTTTTTTTGCATAACCAAGGCACACTCTCTCGGAAAAAATATATTTCAGACTTATAATTCATGCAACATATTTCAGACTTATAATTCAATATATGATTTAAATTTTTTAACACCAACTGTCATAATACTTCTCTCAGAAAAAAAAAAGGAAGAGAAAATTATGGTTACCATGGATCATCTCAGCAAGATATGACTCTTTTCTTTAATTTGATGCTAATATACAGTCTAGTGTTTATTGCTGACACTATGCTCATCATTCCTTTTGGTTCACCAGGGTCACTCCCTGGATCTGAATTTATTTGAGGGAGACTCTTATAATGGCAAATGCTGCCAGGATGCATCAAAGGTGGCTCAAATGACAGATCTCATGAGCCCAGTTCCGCTCAGCATTGAGACAGCCTTGCCCCTGCTTGAACCAGTCATGGAGAATGAGCCTTGCCTGTCGAACACCCTGCCGCCATTGCAGCTGCCCTTTGAGCATCTCCCACACCCACTCCTTGACCTTCCGTTCATGCCCGAGGACACTCCTGAACTCTCCATGTCTTTCGGGCATTCAAGCTTCCCATATGACCTTGCTTTCCCCGAGCCAAGCCAAAGCATGCCACCACCTGAGGGGCTACCATTCTTTGGGCAAGAACCAGGGCACATTGGCATCAAGAGAGCCGACGAGCATCCGGGGACGCCTGATATCTTTGATGACCTGCCGGCCGACATGTTCGACTACCTGGAGCCGCCGCCAAACCCGGCCTCATCCACATCATGGTAGGTGTGCCATCGGAGAAGGATTTCTAGTTGTGTTGCAGTGAGACCACTGCTATGTTCTATTCATTTGGAACTGGGGTTGAACTGGTTACTGTATGATCTTGTTTCAAACTTCAAACATTCATGTTTAATTATTAATTGGGTTGCTACTTTAAGAAGTGGCACCTCTGATATTTATTTATGAGTGCTTTTATGTTCTGTATCCATGTTGGGGGATTAATTCAGTAGTTGAAGTCAGCTACTGTTATCAGATGCTTTGGAAGGATCAAGTAGGAACGCTTTGGACATCAATTATAAGCTATAGAGAGGATCAACAGTAGTTAATTTACCACCCAGAGAGCCTAATAAGAGACTAATTGACATTAAGTTTGGAATTGGTTGAAATCAAATCCTGTGCCAAATTTCACCATACCTTCTATATTAATTAACAGGGTTTCTTCCAGTGTGAAATCTGGGTCTCAAGATATTGTGAAAGATTTTGAACCAGACTCAAGGACTTTCCCAAGACACAACATTCAGATGGAGGCTAAAGTCATAGTGATGGAATTGTTATATCATTATCCATGTCCATGGTGCTGTAAATGAAATCATACTATTATCAGGGGCGCAATGAATTGATGATTTAAGAAGAAGAGGTGCTGAAAAAAAAATCCATAATTTTGTTCTTTGTAAAGCTTATGCTCCAAACTCACATTTAAGTACACCAAAATGGTAGGGCTCTACTGCACAATATCTACATGATCTAATCTTTATCCACTGGTGAACAAACCTTTTCTTCCAAGGTCTCCAGGACAGAAGTAAAACTATATACATCCCAATCTATGGACCACTATTTTTTCCCCCAAAGAGCAACTAGTTTCTGCACAAAAATGACATCTCTGAGAGAGTATTTCCCGGCTCAGAAGAACTATATTCATTAAAGTTCACTTTAGCTTACACATCTGGGAAGCACAAGGCCTGGATCATATCCATATGGTCTCATTTGCATCAATGAAAATGGCATTGCGATGTTCAATAAGGCACTAGAATTACTTGAATGGCTCCATAACCTGGGGAAGAAGCATCGACGCCATCATCTTTGTCTGCCACCATGTAATTTAAGAACAGTAGAATTATGTCCCCCTTAGTCAGAAATTTAATTCTTATTTTTCTCCTTCCTGATCTGACTTCAAACAGTTGTTAATGACTTATATGATGAAATTTATAGGTCATAAAATGAAATTCTTGCAGATAATTTAGACAGGTTGGTGTTTTATCCTGTGTATGCTTTATATTCAACCTGATGTGATCAAAGCCTTGTAAATTTTCAGAAACATTTAGATTTTGTGCCACCAAGGCTTGGGCATATATGTAAAATTTTGTTAAGTTCATATCACCATAGAGAGACCTCAAAACTCAATTAGTTTGTAATAAGAAAATAACAATAAGAAGGCTCTCCAACTCAGTGCCCTTGAAAATATGGATCTCAAATGTCAATATTAATGTGCAAAAACCTTATCCAAAAGGCTGTCCCCTGCACTAGCTCTGATTTGATGCAAGATCTAGAGTCTTGGAAGAACTTTTAATGTACAGATAAGGTGGCCGCAGAAATCTCCCCTTCAATCACCATCCTACGACATAATTATTGATGCTAGTTCCACAGCAAGGCTGTGAATGTCCATCTGTCTTTGATTAATTTGATAGCGATATATTTGGAATCCTAAAATGTCTGCATGTTATATGCACATAAAATTCATTCCTAATTGAAAAATAGAGAGCATGGTCATATCTTGGACCAATGGAGAAACTGACTTGAAATCTCTACCAAGTTGATTCAAAGAGTATTATGATTAGCTTAAATTGATCCAAAGCTTCACATGCTTGCCAAGTGGGTGATCAAGCCATCGTATGGTTGTCCTGATCATTTGTTACCATAAAAAATTGTTAAACCTCTAAATTTCTTGGTTGCATTTTATGTTAAAACTTGTGCTATTTGAGCCATGCCATTGTTGTTATCCCGAAAAAAAAACATAGAGGGGAAGAGAGAGCAATATTATGGTTACGTTTGGTAGTTTGGTAGATATAGATTACCGATAATTTAAAAGAGGCTCACCAAATAACTATATTTGGTATATATTTTGAATGACAATTTATCTTGTAAGAAGGAGTGGTTATCCACGTTACTAGAGATGTGATAATCTGATAAATTATTTTTTTAATAAAATATTTTTTCAATAAAATTGCCTTTTCTTCCTCTGATCGCTCATTACCTACATCCTTCTTTATCGATCTTGCTGGAATATCGAAGGTTCCGAGCCACACCCTCCTCCCCGCGCAGTCGGACCATGGATCTCCCCTACCTAGTAGCCCGGCCATCTCTAGATGCCGCAAAACTTCTCTCGATCGGTGGCCTTCGACATTTTTACTGGCCGCTTCAAATATCATTTATAAATATATTTTTTAAACATTATATTTATAAATATAAATTTTTTTAATCAAATATATAATAATATATAAATTTTTAATAAATTTAATTTAGTGGTTTTTAAAAATTTGATGTTATATGTCTGATAATCTGTTTGTCATACCAAATACAGTAATCAATATTACTGTAGCATTATCTGTGTATACCAAATACAGTAATCAACATTGCTGATAATTTATTAAGTGGTAATATATCTTTTATGTAATCTACACTATCATTGAGAATTACTGATGATGCACCAAACACAACCTATGATCATCCCAATACCTATTCTAAAAGGAATCAAACTGAATCTTGGTGCAATGAATAGATAACAAGCACTACATTTGTGATATTAACACCTTTTTTTTTTTTAATCTAATGGTTAAGCAAAAACAAGATTTAATATACTATGGTACGAAATGAATAAATATAGAATTCATGCTAGTTGCTTGCTAATAAGAATAACATTTTATATTATTAAGATTGTCAAAGGAAGATCATTTTTTTATGATGCTTTGTGTGCCTCCCCGAGGCATTTTTCGTAAGAATGTAGCAAAATTAATGAGAGAGAAGAAAAATTTATCACTTAAGGTACCTTTTTGAGATATTATATTTAATAAAAAATTCATCTCATAAAGTGTAGTTGATTAGCAAGTTTCTTCTAAGATATCATTATACCTTTTAGTTGAATCTAAATGATATAGCAGCGATGTTGCATAACATAAAAAAGTAAAATTACTAAAATTTTAAATTAATCATAAGACAACCAAATCTTCTATAATTATTGATTTAGGCCAATTATAAAATGATTGACTAGCTCAACATGAAAGAATCATTGATTGACGGAGCTAACCAAATTATAACGATCAATTAAAAACATATGACAGTCTTTTATAAGTAAAAATGTTTAAAGAGTATGATAATTCAAATAAATTTAAAATAAAATGATTAATAATATAAAAATTTAAATTTAAATAAAGTGTATGAGCATTCAAGATGTTGCTATAATAAATGCCTACATGTATTATGTAGCATTATAGCCATGGCAGCATGTGCCTAGTTTTATAAAGTCTTGTCACATCGATCATATGTAGTAAAATATAAAATTTGCTTTAGATGTGCGTGTATGTATATATATAGGCTATGATTTTTTAGATTTATCTATATTTGCTTGAGATGAATTCTATATTAATAAGATTTTTTTTAACAAAATATAAGATAGTAAAGGTGTTGTATCATCAATTTCAAAGATATATATATATATATATATATGTGTGTGTGTATTTAATCAAACTATGATATTAAATATTGAAAATGTAAGTGCACATTCATATGCAAGAGCAGGAAAAGAAACACTATTATTATTACTATTTATAAGTGAACAGTATGATTTAAAAAAGAGATAGCCATAGAATATATAATTTAAGATATATAATTTAAGATATATAATTTAAAAAAGAGATAGCCATAGAATATATAATTTAAAAAAGAGATAGCCTTATATTCGATGCTGCTCTATGACATCCAGGCCTATGCATGCA
Organism: Calamus simplicifolius; assembly: GCA_900491605.1. Taxonomy (NCBI): domain Eukaryota; kingdom Viridiplantae; phylum Streptophyta; class Magnoliopsida; order Arecales; family Arecaceae; genus Calamus; species Calamus simplicifolius. The sequence continues at coordinate 363,674 of UESW01004535.1, read as the reverse complement.
TCATTGTCATTAAAAAAAAAAAAGATCAAAATTGATTATTCACCTATCCTGCTACTACATCCATAACAAGGCATAAAGATGGATGGACAGGAAAAAGAAAATAATTTTTTCATATTTATATTCCTATATATATATATATATATATATATATATATATGACTAGGTACAAGTATAGTCTAAAAAAAGCTAAGTATACAAATCCTTCTTAAAATATATGGTAATGGCTATTGATATAGTGCTAATATTTAAGGTATATTAAAAACAGTATATCCTTTGGATGTGGATATATGAATGTAAAAATATAAGTACCATATTCTTCATCTTTATTTTTTCTATAGATTATTGAATATTAATAAAGCATGTATGCATATCTATCAATTTTATTTTATTTTTTCATATTATTGCAAGCAAATGCTATCTAAACATTTTTTTTTCTTTCTTTTCCTATCATACTTTCTATTTCCTTATGCTTTCTTTATTTCTTTTATGTTTTGCTAAACTATGCTGATCCTCAAGCATATTTTTGTATTCTATTGATGTCTCAAAGAGTATTAGTTATACACATAAAATTCAAGATCTATTTATTTATTTAGTTATATATTATATATTATATATATATATATATATATATATATATATATATATATATATATATATATATATATATATATATATATATATATAAAATAAAAGCTTAAAAGTTCTTCATCCGCCTATTTACTTTAGCTGTTGTTAAAGTTATCTTTTTAATATACAATAAAAATATGACCGTTAAAACCTTCTATTTATTATAATTATTAATTATTATATTATATTTTAAAAAATAATTAAAATTACATAAATTATATTTTACACATCATGTTGGATCGATATTATTATTATAATTTAGAAATAATTTAAAAAACTATAATTTAAATAAATATTAATATAATTAATATTTAGTTCTTTAAAACTTTCTATTTATCATAAGTTTTATTATTATAATATATTTAAAAATAATGTGAAGAAAAGAAGATTAAAAAAGAACCCAGTTGTCACACGGGTAACGCGCTAATTATTTCTATTCAAGAGCAGCCGGTTGCCTTCGGGCTTCGCCTTTCTTGGCTTTTTATTGAAGCTAAAGTTCTTTGTCAATAAAGCGGCAAGCCATTCAACGATTTGACGAAGACAAAATAGGTGCCTGAAATAAACTCCATCCCGAGAGATTTCCGACAAATACGCTTCAAACCACGTGCCAAGACGGGAGACTCCCCCATCCCCCGCTACCTCCCCACCTCCCCCACTCTTTTCCCCCTTTCTTTCCCACTCCGATTTCCAGGCCGCATTACTCAACCCCATCATTATTCTTCCCCTCGACCCCCTCCCTCTTCACGCGTCCCTTCTCTCATTTCTCTCTCTCTCTCTCTCTCTCTCTCTATATATATATATAACTCCACCTCCGTCCCCCTCATTATTTCCGTCTCCGTTTCCTCCCCTATTCCTCTTATTCCCAGAATAATTCCATCCGGATAGCATCTCCCTCTCCCAATTATCCCATTCCGTATTCTCCAGTTATGCCTCCTCCTTTCCTGAAGCCCTTGTTCGAGGGATTTTGAAAGGGATCGAGATGGAAGAGACGGTCTCGGACCGGCCCAACGACAGGGCCTTCTTGTCGGCCGCTTCGACGCCGGAGCACCGCATTGAGGATGGGGTAGCGGTGGGGATGCCGAAGAGCCCGTACTTGAGCGCGTCGTCCTCGGGGGCGTCCCATTGCTCGTCGCCGCTCGCCCGGCTCCGGGAGGCGACTCACGTGCGGAGCAACAGCTTTCAGCGGTGGCGTCGGCAGATGCAGCGGGCGTGGAGGTGGGGCCCCGGCGGCAACAAAAACGACGGTAACGATAGCGGTAGTAGGGAGCAGGGTTTCAAGACGACTTTCAATTTGGAGGTGTTGGCTAATCAGAAGCGGCAGTGGTATCGCATCCAATCCAAATCACGGGTACTGGTTTCGCCCTTCGTCTTTTATGCCTCCTGGATGCTTAACGAAACAGGAATTTCTTGTTTCGATTGTTGAATAAGTCAGCGTTTCTTATTTTATTATGATTATTATTATTTTTGCTTTGTTTGGTAAGAAACCATTTTTAGGTTGTAATCTTGAAAGAGCCAAGTGCGGCGAGATGTCAATGACGGAAAAATTCAATTACAATTCAAGGTCTTATTCCTATGATGTCAGATTTGGCGATTTGTTGCTTACAAGCATATGGAGTGTGATTTTAGTTGTAGTTGATAGGAACATGAGGTCTCAGTCCAAATTGCTAGTTATTAGATGACTTATGATTGTTTTTTTTTTTTATTCTCTAAAGGGTGGGTGAACTAAGTATGAGTGCCTGAACAGGATATCATTCAAGACGAGAATCCTGCAACAATTTGTGTGCATTAAGGTATTATACAATACAATGTGCTTAGCATTGATGAAGTTGATGAGATGGAGAGTTAGTGAATTGAGGAAAGAGATGGATGAGGTGGTTGATTGGTGGGACAAAGAATAGTAAGTGAAGTCAAGTATTTGAAAGGAACCTTTGTAATCACAACAATAAAAGATGAAAAGATGGATAATTCGTGGATGGCATAGTTTTTTGCTACAATGAATATGGTGGCCCTGGCAGTATGTGCTAGTTTAAGAAAGGTGAAGGGAGTCTTATAAAAGCTTGGACAAATTTCAGTGGGTGACTTTGAAATGCTTGCTCTATCTGGGGATCTAGCCATTGAAGCAAAGAACAAAGATCGGTTACTTAAGCTGCCAGTCAAAATAGATTAAGATAATCTCCACCATTCATTTTCTTGTTGTGGAATATGTTTGTGGGTCATCATAGTATTTCATTTAACATGACTTCAAGAATTAGACAGTTATTTTATTGTTTTATTAATAAGTGTAATTCTTTTTATAGCTGTGCTTTTATTTGCATCAATATACCATCTTAAAATTGTTCGAAGTTGTTGGCTAAGGAGGATGACTTGGAATGAGCTAGCGTATCATTTATTTGGTCACAAATGATCCACCTCCTTGAATCCACATTTATTATATACACCATAAACATCTGAACATGCTAAGTGAGTAAATGAAGAATGTAAATATTTATTGTTACTAACATAGTTGAAATATTGACATACGTAATATCGCATGTGCACTATTCCAGATGATATTTTAATGTATGCTTGCAATAACATATTGATGGTGTAGTCTCCACATCAATGAGTAGAATTAACTTGGCATCATGGATTTAAGTATTGGTTGGCATGAGTTGAACATGAATGTACGGTAAAGCAATGGCATGGTATTGATGTGTGCCAATACTTGGCATATTGTGTTAGCGTGTGCTAAGAATTGGCACATAGATTTGTAAACAGGTTAGATTTGGGTTGGAGATATGCCGTATCTACATCTGAGCTCAGTAAGAAAATTGAGTTCAGATTTGAGTTTGGATCCATCAAAATGAGTAAGCTCTGAACTCTCACCAAAACTAAATTAACCATCAGATTTGAGTTCTGTTATGCAAAATAGAAGCTTTGGTTCCACTTGTTATGATAGGAGTAAGCTTTTGCGCATAGGGAAGGAGAGATTAATGAGAAAGAAAAGAAAAAAATAATCAAGAGAGCACATAGGAATTTCTATTTGTAATTTGAGTATTGACTTAGTCCTGAATAAAGCAGAGTGGAGGAAGCATATTCATATAGCCGACCCCATGTAGTTGGGAAAAGGCTTAGATGAGTTGAGTTGAGTTGAGTAGAGCACATAGGAATTTAATGTGGTTTGTCCATTGGCATATATCCATGAGCGAAAAGAACAAAAAAATTCTACTATGGAGAAATATTTGAAATTGAAAGGATTGTTCCCCTGTCAAACTTTGGAATTACAAGAATTGTTTTCCCACCAAGCTCTCTTGCTGTGAAAATCCTAGACATGCTTACACCCATCAGAATCATCTATGGTTTTTTGGGTTTACCTTGAAGGTTAGGTCTACTTGTACTTAATAAAGGAATCTATAGTATACTACATGTAGTAGGATTCATGTTCTCCACATATATGAAAATATGTCCTTATTGAACTTGAATTCTAATACAAACTCTAACAAGTTCGAATTCAAGTCTTTTTAAGACTCAATTTAACACCTGATTTTCATGGCCAACTAGTCAAGGGTCAACTATTCCTAAAACTAAAAGGACTCTTATCTCAATAGACTAAAAGGAGTGTGATATAGAAAGTGAATAATTGGTTTTGAAAAAATCCAATTACTTTGAAATGTATTTAAATTTCTATTTATGTTTACTTTGGTTGAAATTCAATCAAATCTACATGTCAGTTGGAATGCTGGAATTAAAATAGTGAGGGGGTGAGAATTAAAGAGCATGCATGAGAAAAGGTGTAAATTCAGATTTGAAGAAAAAGAATTAACACAAATCTTATAGCCAATTTTCTTTTTATTCCTATATTTACATATGCTACATAAATCATTTGTTTTTCAGCATTTAGGTTATTGGGTTTTTGAATTCAAACATTGCCAAATCCAAGTTCGATCAGATAAGAAATAAAATCCTATTTATAGAATCAATATTCGATCCGATAAGATTATCTAAAACTTGATTTAGATCTATACTTGATTATTATAAAATAATCAGGTTAAGTTATCGAGCTTTTGAGTATCATCTACAACCCCATTGGCATGGAATGTAAATGCCAATGCCAGGTCAGCACACAACTGGCATGCAGCAATTGAATCCTTGCCTAGTAGGAGGTGGAGGTTGTTAAAAAATGCCAATGTATCATTTTAAAATAAAGGTTGTTCCATTTAGAACTAGCCTACTTCAAGTATTCCATGTGCTTGTGAGCTCATAATCAAGAAAACAATCATAGCAGAGTGGCAATGACATTAAATTTGAACTTTATGAACCATTGTAATGAACCAATGCAGTTTGACATGAATATTTGAAAACTGCATGTACTTTCAAGTTCACATGAGAACTTAGAAATGCATCATCATAATATTGAAAGAGAAGTGAAAATAAAAAGAAAAAAAAAAGAGAAGGAAAAAACAACTACCTAAGTTCTTAGTGCAACCAAGAGTAAAGAGGTTTGTGCATAGGTGGTCTTACTGCCTAGGTGGCTAGGTGTGAGAGCACCAATTGTAGAGATAAGATAGTGGTTACTGAAAGAAGGCAGCCACAACAACGGTAAGATGAAAGAGTCATTTGGCATTCCTCCTTTTGGATACCTTATAAAGAAAAAAAAAAACTGATGTGAAGTTGCCAAATTACATGGGACGCAATGCAATAGATTTAGCTTGTTGGCTAGGCCACTTCCGACCTAATAGATGCCCTAGGCAGCTTACATGTAAAAGGCACTCAGATATTGATTCATTTTCTTCATCTATATTATTTGGACTTTTGCTACTTAATAAACTAATATTTTCACACGTCTCGAGTTATTTAAAGTAGACAGTTTTGTGTAATTACTTGTCTACAATGAAGAAATCATTTCAAGAGATGTTGCACTTTGACGATCTATGCTATAGACTGAAAACTAAAACATGATAGAATTAATAGCAAATATTCTCTTTGTTTTAGCTCAACTGGTATATATTGCTTTGCTTCTATGGTTATCCAACATGTTACTCGGAAGCTTGAATATAGAATATTGGATAAAATAACTTCAGGAATGTTCATATGAGGTGGCATATATTAGACCTGGTGCCAAAAGTAACCAGATTGTGTTAGATACATGGTGTTGCACACATGATATACGTACCTTCAAATATATTTAACTATTTTTAGGAGTGGCAATCAGGTTAGGTTGGATACAAGTTAGATCAAATTCTGTCAATCCAAACCTGACCTATTTATTAAAGGGGTCAAAAATTCAGATCGGAACCCAACAATTTTATTAAACAGGTAACTTGGCACAACCTATGATAGGTTGAATCAAATTAAACAGGTTAAACAGGTCAAGCATTGCCATATATTCATCCACATGCACTCATCAACCTATAAATACACATATACATTGACAACTGTGATCATAGACATACATAAAAATTCACACATATAACGGCAATTGCTTGATAAAATGTTGATACCTAGATTCCACCAACTCGCCTAGGTGGTTGCCTAAAACCTAGGTGACTTGTATATCATGGTTGTTCATAGGAGTTGCTTCATGTTTTAAAGACTTTTCTACCACACAAAGGATTGATCTTTTGTTGCCTTGGAGAGCCCTAAACTCCTTAACTATATGCCTGCATCTCCTACCATGATTTCAAAAACCACCTAATAGGATGGTGTGACAAGTACATACCATTCCAACATGAAATAGGCATTGATATAGGTGCTGAGATACCGAAACAATTGTACTGGCTGTACTGGGCGTTTGGGTCTATATTGGTCCATATCAGCTCTACCAGTCAGACCTATGATCTTCCAATTTTCTAGAATCTATTACTTTTGGTATGTATTGTCAATAAGCTTTGGTATGTATTGTCAGTATTGGTACTGTTTCAATACCATATTGTTTATAGATGGCAGAAAGCAGTATGGAGTTCAGTGCTAGAATTTAAAACCTTGTTTCCTGCCATACTGGAATGAGCAACATTGTCATATCATAAGAATGAAAATGCAGGGAATTCTATAAGTTTAGGAAACATTTTGTGGTAGCAAGGAAGGAATGAGAATACGGCTCTTTAAGGGTTATAAATATGATCATGGAGGGGTTTGTATTGCTTAGGAGTAATACAAGAGCCATGCCTTATCATATGTCTATTTATGATGCATAATGTTTTAAGAGGGTCGATTCACGCAACTGATTAATAGCCAAAGATATTAGTGGGAAGGTTGTTGGTCAAGTAACTTTACATCAAGGTTTAAAGTAAGTATGGGGCTGTATTGGTCTTCGTGCAGCACTATAATGACATAATTTACTGGCTACATGGTTGTGGCCAACTTGTTCTGGTTATCCTTGGCATGGTCATTTTTGGCCTCCAAAATTATTATTATTATTATTTTCTTAAATTGTTCTAATCACCATTATATGTAAGGGTGAGCATGTGTTAGTTCAAGGCTAGAACCTAGAACCGATTCAATCAAGACTAGCTTTAGGATTTTGGACCCAAAACTGAAGCAATTTAGAACTGACCCAATTAGGTCAATTTTTTTCTAGGTTGGTTCCAGGGTAAAACTAGTTTTTTTGACATATGTTTGATATCCAATGGCTATTTTTTTTCTTTGAGCTGTGTTTAATAAAACAGATATATATATATAGCATTATTGATTACCTAATATGTAAGTTCTCTTAATAGAGATTATGGACAACTCATAAGATGTCTATGATGTCTTAGGTTCGATCCCTATGAGTACTTCCTCGAGAATCAAGAACTAACCCGAAGGGGTCAGTTTCAGGGTTCTGTACCTAGAACTAGTCCTATTAATAGAACTTAATTGACTCAACTTTATTAAATTGAGTTGGTATTAGTTCTCAGGTTACCCATTACTTACCCCTAATAATGTGCAAAATTGTTGGTAACCACATGCCTTAAATACTTGAATCGTTCGATCCTATGTGCTGAATCTTATGATTGCTTTTTTTTTTTGTAATTTTAAATTTTACCAAAGATTACAAAGAAATTGTGTTGGAGGGGTTATTGCCTAGCAAGAAATAAGGAATTAACCTCTCCTTGTCCATTTACGGTTGATGCTAGCTTGACCAATGCTAATTTAGGCTATGGGAGCTTTTCCACTACTTTATTCTTTCTTTCCTATCTTCAAATGGGAAAAAGGTAAATCTAAGGGTTTTGTCTTGATACCGAGCCATATATGCTTAGTTTGGGCTCAGTTTGCTTTGTTTTGGGGCAGTTTGGTCCTGATTTTCTTGTAAGGTATGATTAGAAGGTGCCTTGTAGAATCCTCGTTGCGTTAGCTTGTAGACACCTGATATAAGTGGTGCCTAAACCTTGCTTTATGTGCTATGCATGCTCGCAAAAAGGAGTATGGCACATGACTGAGGAGACAAAGATGAAGCCCCATGTGAATACGAGGATGAACGACTTGGAGCCTCCATTCAGTAGTGTAATCAGTGGTAAGATGAAAATGTTCCTATGCTGCAATTAATCCTGTCTATTTTGGTCCAATCATTTTTGTGTGGGGTTCCTAGCCCTGTTCTTGCTAAAGAAAATAATCCTTGTCTCTGGACCATCCTCGTAGATAGAGATTTTTTTCATTCCTATCCCCATCCCATTGGAAAAAATAAATCTCCATCCTCACTCCATCCCCACCCTGTCCCACCCTTCTCCTAATAACATATATGAATTTTTAGTAAAAAATTATGTGAGTAATTCTATAGATATGAAAATACATAAGGGCACTATACGGGGCTAACAGGGTAATGCCGGGGTAGTGATATACTTATCCCTATCCCCGCTTTGTCCTTGCTAACAAGAACAAAAATAATTCGTCTCCATCTCTGTCTCCATAAAAAACAGAGCATCCCTGTTTCGAATAGAATGGAGTGGGATGGAACCCCGCATTATGGGTTGAAATTGCCATCTCTAGATGAGTTCTATGATGATAGCCTATGGTATATATTTCACAAGAATGTATAGGTGCAATCACTTAAAAGTGATTGTAGGTAGCAACATATGGGCATAGCAATTTTACATTATATCCTTGGGAAACACTTTTGACAGAAACATTGAAGGATTATTATACAGATTTTTAAGTTTGGAGAATTATATGACAAAAGTAGTTTCTGTTTATTTGGTTTTTTCTGTCTTCAATTATCCACCTGTTGCACTTTTGCTATCTACACCTCAATTCTTATAGTATTTCTTCAGTTATTTTTCTTTTTTTACTGTTAAAGATAGTGAATGGAGAATTTATAATTTCATCTAGCATTGTGCACATATGCACGAATAACTTGGAGTAACATGGATATGGCTGCCATGCAGGATCTCAGACAACATAAGGAACCAACCTCACTATTTGAACACTTCTTTATTGTGGGCCTTCATTCATATGCAAATGTTGAAGTCATCGAAGATGCTTTTGCAAAAAGGAAAATATGGGAGTCAGAGGTGGCAAAATCTGAAATTCTGGATCTTAGAAAGCTTCAGTATCATGGGCATGTGCCTACTCTGGAACCTCAGGTTTGCTGGATTTATATTTGAGAATTTGATCCATGAATTATAATTTTACTTTTTAAAATTTTCATTCTGCTATTCTTGGTGCCTTTGATGCATAAATGGCATGATTCATTGAATGTTTATCAGCATTATATGTACATGATTATGAGTCTGTCCCTGATTCTTTTTCCCTGTGTTAGCTGCAGTATTTAAGTTGTGTGATTCTTGATGACTGATTTCCATTCGTACATCACATTGCTCATGTCCTTTTCAATTTTTATGCTGGATTTTGATATTTAGTATGTGTTTTGCTAGAATCATGTATAGAACTGCTATTCTTTTTGAGAGATGTTGGTAATGGCACCAATGCGTATTTGTAGGTCCATTCCTTCCATCTTGGTAATAGTGATTCCGCAAACTCTTTTTACTGACCATGTAGTTATCCCCAGTTCTTCAGAAAGGGTGATGATGATTCCTCAATCTGTTCTTATCACTGCTATTTAGCTAAATTTTTTGAGCATAAACTAATGTGAAGACTAGGAGATTATTTTGTTAAGATACATGGTTCAGGTTTCCATGAGGTTAACATGCTATGATTTGGGCTTGCTATTTTTTTTTCCTGCATTTTCAAATGCATTTTGTTTCTAGCTGATATGTTTCTACAAACAACTGATATATTCTTTCTACCTTGTTATTCCAGATCCTTTTTAAATACCCTCCTGGAAAGAGAGTGTCGATGAGGGAGATCGACTTGCCTGCCTTCTGTTTTCCTGAGGGGGTAAAGGTTGGGTGCCTATGTTACTTTCTACCTGTTTATTTGGTGTTTAGCGCCTTATTTTGCATTGAACATCTCACTGACTCTTTTCTTAATGAATATTAATTCACGGCCTTTGAAAAATACTGTTTTTGCCAGGAGGTGGCTGTTAAATTGGTGATGGTTTTCTAAATCTTAAATCTTGATTTCTGCCTCTACATTCCTTGTTCTATTATAAACCTATTATCTTCTTTTTTTATTTCTGGAGCAGTGGGTGTCTTTTGCTGTGTTATTGTCGGTTTGTGTGCTTATTATTTTGGGATTTAAATTGAGTTGTTTTAATATTCAGGGGTGTAGATCTGCAGATGATGTTGCATCTGATTTTGAGAAGAGTTAGAGATATGAAATGCATCAAGACAGCTTGCTTTTGTAGCCATTTGTCCATTTTTTATCCATGCACCTTCCTCATCCACTGCCTTTTTTATGGTCTCATCAGAAACAAAAGTCTCCTAGAAGCAACAAATTTAACCATTTCTTTGTACTAGTGGCTTCCTATTTCTTTACTTTTTTTATGGTTAAAAACAAAAGTCTCTTCCAAGCAACAAAATTTGCTCCAATACTTCTCAGCTTCCCGCTCAAACGACAAAAAACACGAATCATGCATAACCTAAGTGGTTGAAGGTACAATGAACCAAAAGAAAACTAGGCATCTGGGGATGTCTGTATGGGACTCTACTGATGTATCATTGCCTTGTAGTTGGTGGATTTATTAGCTTTTTACTATTCTCTTTTTAGTTGAAACACATTCACTTGTATTAATTTGCATTTGAAGTTTTGGCCATGCAATGAAAGAAGTTTTATTATAAGGTATGTTGAAGTAGAAGAATGGCTTATCAAGCCAATGACTCCTTATTTCAGTATCATATTAGCATAAAGACCTAGTTGGATGAGGAGGGAAAATTGGGACTCTAGCAGGAAGGGTCCATGACAAACCAGGATCTGTGATGCTGTTTCCATATTGATGCAGTAAGGATAATGCAGTAAAGCTATTGTTTTGCTGCTGTGGCTTCATGTAGAACATGCACTTTTAGAAGTTAGCTGAAAGAGTTGGAGGCAGTCTCATGTGACAGGGTGCTCTTTTCTAATGGTCCTATCACCTGTTCAGTGCTATTGTTGTGTAGGAAATATTTTTGTTAATCTACATGTGCTAAGACATTGTCATTTTTATTAAGTTGATCCGTGCTATTGTGGTAAAATATGCCAGACTTGCATATTGATTGGTGTAGTTACAAAAAAAGATACATAGCAAATGTGCTAAGATGCCTACATTCTGATGGTTGGCGTGTCCTGTTGGTGAATTGGCGGAGGATGAATTATATTGATCTTATTTGAGAATTATATTTAATAAAATTGTGGCTTTCTGTCTAGATTTTTATTAATATGATAGATACTAGTTTGCAAGTTTTTTTTTCATAAAAAATGTTTTCTTGAATTCATCAATTGTTCTATTAATGGTTTTGTTTTTAGACGGGACTATTAATGGTTTATCTAGGGAGTTATTGCACTTCAATCTCTTCATGCTTTCCTGAGAGCCAACGGTAAAAGATGAATATAATGCTATGCCATGACTTTAATTATGAACGAGGTGGACGACCCAGAATTTATTATCGATTGATGGTTATATTTTATGCTAGCTGAAAGGAAAAATAAAATTCTAATAGTTATATTTTACGCTAGCTGAAAGGAAAAATATAATGCTTGTTGTAGATGTATCTGGTAGTTCTTATAGTTATATTTGACGCTAGCTGAAAGGAAAATAAAGGTTAAAATGCAGATTAACATTTAAAGTTCTACATTCTTGCAGCTTATGTTTAACTTTTTTAGCATAATATGATGAATCTCATACATAACAAGAAAAGATGCCTGGTTCGTTAAGTCTATAAGAGTCTCTTATCATATATTTTTCCATGTATTGGATCACATGTTGCAGGCTCGCTTAATAGAGAGAACACCATCTTTGAGTGATCTAAATGAAGCTATTTTTGGGCAGGTATGCCAGACATACTTTTTGCAGAATACCCCCCCCCCCCCCTCTTTATCAATCTGACATTTCTATCTTACTTGTTCAGTTATTTTAAGAAGCAATCAATTAAAAATTTTCTTTTTCTGTTTAGCTTTTTATATGCCTTGTTCGTTCCATTATTTTGGTTTGTTGAGAGATATAGCTATTTGTAATTTGAGTGTCAACTTAGTCCTGAATAGTGCAGAATGGAGGAAGCGGATTCATGTAGCTGACCCCATGTAGTTGGGAAAAGGCTTAGATGAATTGAGTATTATTTAGGAATTCAGTATGGGAGGTAACTATTAAGTTTATATTACTAAATGTTCACACAATATATTATACATATTGTGATATCCTTCTAAACTTGTTAAAGCATTAAGTTTAAACTAGCTTTCTATATCATGGATGATATCCATCTTGCTCTTTACATAAGATGTTTTGGGCTCTTTTTGGACTTTCATAGATCCTCTGTAAGGGCTTTTAAACTTGTTTCATCTTTGCTAATCTCCTTCATTGGCCTAGAGCACCATATACTTGCTCTTTGTGCTTGCATTGTTGTTGGACCTTGTTGCCAAGGTTTCTCGGAGTCTGGTTTTTTGATTTATACTTGCTGCTGGAAAATTGGCTTGCCTAGTCTTGATTAGGAGTGCACATGGACGAGCCATAAGTCCAATAATGACTTGTTTACTGGTCATCATTGATGTCAATTTCAGGAAATTGGGATTTGTTTTGCAATGATAGAATGGGTTGGGTTTATTATGGGTTTGTTGGTATTTTGCAAGGATTGCGGAACTAAACTGGTTGGTTAGGTCCAAACTGAGACGAACCTGTTCGGTACTGCTTCGATTTGCCCTTTTTGCTCGGTACAATAGTTGGTTCGGCCTTGCTTTTTTTTATTTTTTCATGATTTTTCAAGTTTTTTCCTTTTTTTCCATGGTTTACAAGGTTTAGCGCTGACATCTTTTATTCTTTCTCTTATTTCCTTTCAAAATCATTTAAGTAAATGTTCATTTACTTAAAATTTCTCATGAAAATAAGGGACAACCCACAGTTGAATTCAATAAAAATATTAAAAAAATTAAATTCCTTAAAATAAAAGTCAACTCTCTCTTTTAAGAACAAATTTAGATAATTTTTAAAAATAGCACTTTATTAAACATCAAGTTAGGGGACTTTTACTGTAGATAAAAGTTTTAAAAAATCAGTTTGACTTAGAAATAATGAGAAAACAAGATACCGAGAAAAATTATCTCAAAATATAATTTGTAATGCTTTGATCAATGCTTAGTCAAACTTACTAGGTTTTTAGACTTAGATAGGATCACGGTAATAGTGAACCTCACACTGATCTATATGGACTTAATCGATAAGCTCATCAAAACAATAAAATTAAACTTACCATAAAATTTTACGGTTAAAACATATTTCTTAGGGTCTAAATAATAATGTGTCATTATATCGGAGGTCGGGGTATTTGTCTTAATAGGAGACCTTCGGTCTAATGAGACATCATAGTGTGGATCCTGAGAAATACATTTTAATCTTAAGATTTTATGACAAGTTTAATTCTATTATTATGGCAAGTTGTAGATCAAGTTAATATATGTTAGTATGAGGTTCATTATCACTGCAATCTTGTCTAAATCTAAAAACCTTAAAAGTTTGATCAAGTATTGACCAAAGTCTTACAAATTGTATTCTGAGATAATTTTTTTGGGTATCTTGCTTTCTCATCATTTCTAAGTTCAATTGAATTTCTGAGATTTATTTGGAGTGGAAGAATCTTAACTTGATGCTTACTAAATTCTATTTCCTGAAATTGTCCAAATTTATTCTTAAGAGGAAAGTTGATTTTTTATTCTTAAGAAATTTGATTTTTTTTTGATATTTTTATTAAATTCAAATGAGGGGTATTCCTTTATTTTTTTGAGAAATCTTAAGTAGGTGGAAAGAAGAAAGAAAAAGAAGAAAGAATGAAATAAGAGAGAAAAGAGAGGATGTGAGTTCACGGGAGGTTTGAAGCTTCATATACAATATAAAAAAAGGAAAAAATTGAAAAAAAACATGAAAAAAATAAAAAATCACAAAATGGGCTGAATCAGCAATACGTTGCGGTACTTGTTTGCGGTTCCATGGACCTTGGTTTTTGTTTATTAGCATTGGTTTGACAGATGCATCCCATCCACTCATGCAACAATCCAAAAGATGTTTTGGCATTTATTAGTCTTACCATCAATAAAGGTTCTCATGAAGTTTATTTTACATTTATTGTCATCCTTGACATAATGAGGAAGCTTATATACTTACATGCTTCGTTCAGGAGCACCTGGCTCGAGATGATTTATCGTTCATCTTCTGTTTGAAGGTTTGTAATTTATTTTCTGGAATTGATTTACTTTCATATACATGTGAATGTTCCTGATCTTCGATTCTTTGTAGTTTGTGTGTGATGTTCATGCCATTTTTCTTTGTCCTTTTCTTTTTACATTTTATGCTGGTGGTACATATTTGCTTTCTTTGGCATTAGAATTTTGTATTAAATACATTGACATTTCATATGAGTTACATTCATCTTTCTAGATGTCCTTGGATTAAGGCTGACATTTACCTTGGTACTTTTAATTCCTTTTGTGTGAACGATGCACATTGTTCATGAAAGCATAATTAACCTTTGCTGGTGATACATATTTGCTGTCTTGGCATTAGAATTTTCTTTAATATGAATTAGATTCAACTTTCTAGATGTCCATGGGTGATGGCTGACATTTACTTTCTACTTTTTTCTCCTTAACTTATTTTGTCCTTAAAACTAGTCATTTATTGCTGAAGAACCATTGTCATGTGATTTTCCCAATCAGCATGCCACCTGAAAATGAATCTCTTTTACACTTGCAAATTTAAGTGTTTAAGTACTCATGTTGTATTTCAACCACTGAACAGTGCATCATGGAAGCTTGGGAGTTAAAGTGAGATATATAAACATCTGCTTGGTGATAACGTCCTTTTTCTCTATGATCACATTCATTCATCCTTACTGTTGTTTATGCTTCTTTCAGGGGTCAGACAATGCAACTTTATATGGTGTTTGTCTGCATGTTCAGGAGATAGTTCAGAGAGCACCAGGCATTTTAGGTGCTATTTCACCCGTCAACCATTCTTCTTGCAAGTCTAGCCGTTTCTTGGTCTCTGCACCGCGATGTTATTGCATACTTACAAGAGTTCCCTTTTTTGAGCTACATTATGAGATGCTGAACAGGTTTGCTTTCATTAGCATGTTGCATTTATTCCATCCTAGCTCCACAAATTTTTGCTGCATATATATGATATTTCTAGCCTAATACTTTCATCTATTTTGCTCTTGCTTTAGAGTCTGATATTTATCACAGCTTGCTCTTATGGACAGCATAATTGCACAGGAGCGTCTTGAGAGGATAACACAATTTGTTAGTGCAATGTCTTTTACAGATCCCATTCCACATGGGATTATGGAGCATGATCAACTGGATGAGAATTCTTGTTCCCCTGACGGGCAATACTGTAATGATTGGATGGGATATGCTATATCAGTTGATAGTGTATCAGGTCTTCTTTCTTCATCAGGTCTTTCATCAGACAGGGAGGTTCCACCATTTTTATTCCGGACTTTTGAACCTCAGTCTCCTGAAAGTGTTTCTGCCAGTGATGCTTCAGATTTCAGTCATGTAAGAGAGCTGGATAAGGAAACCAGGAGGTCTTGGCAACCATATGATGATTATGCATCTGAGACCTCAGGATCCTTCTCTGATAGTTTTGAAAGAGTGAACGGAAACTTTGAGATTGGACAAACTTCGCCGGAGGTTGGCACAACATGTCATTCTGTCAGTGACAGATTAGAGCGTGTTGAAAGTGTGGAGTCTTTATACAGGTGGAAAAAATGTATCTTATTCATTTTGATTTTCTTATATATATATATATCATGTAGCAGATCCTATGTAGTTGGGAAAAGGCTTAGATTAGTTGAGTTGAGTTGAGTATATATATATATATATATATATATAGTGAATTGTGATCGTATGATTTTGAACTTGCCTTTCAAGTTCTATTTTCGCATGCTCTCTCAGAGTTCTTGGGCACATAAGCATAAACTAGTGTGATTGATGATTCTTAAACTGAAGTCTTCCTCATATGGATGACCATCACATTGATTATCAACATGTAAGTTGTTTTTGACAGCTCAGCTAGAGGTGCAGGATCAGATGATGAAGATGATGAATTCAGCTTTAAGCATGAAATGAGTGTTGGTGATGAAAAATAATGGAATGGTCAAAGGTTATTTTTTTTTTCTTTTGTTTGTTAAATTAATGGAAAGGTTTTTTCTAGTTCCTGATGTTGTCAATATTTTAATTCCTCTAATCAGTGCTTGCTGTCTCTTTTATAGGCACACAACAATGGACCATTGCTGATAGTTTCTGGCTATCATGCTCTTCCACTGCCACCACGGGGAGGTGAAATTGTTTTTCACCCGCTGGAGCATTTACAGCCAATCAAGTATTGCCGTCCTGGGGTAGCATCTCTGTGCTTAGATAATACTTCTCCAGACATTGACCTATCTTGCTTCAGGGAAGATAATCAGGTAAATCTTGGGGTCTATATTTCTATGATTTTCATGTTATAGTTTTGTTTACATTTTCAAATTAGTCTTATCAATCTATTTTAAATAAAATTCTTCAACTAGGTTAATGCACAATTAGCTGCTGCTGAAGAAGCTCTAGCACTATCAATTTGGACCACTGCTACAGTTTGCCGTGCTCTATCTCTAGAAAGTGTAATGCCTCTAACTAAAGGATGTTTGCTTAGATTTGTGGCTATAATAATTGTGTTATCTTTATATTATAATTCTTCCATAATCTCATAGTCCCCCCCTTTCTCTCTCTCTCTGGGTGAGCGAGGGAATTAGCACTACATGAATACAGTTAGAAATTTATTCCAGTGGGTGGGAGCAGATTACCTGCTTTTCTTAAAGATTTTTTTTATAAAATTAATCTTCATGTAATATGTTATATAAGTAAAGTGTTATTTTCTCATCTGATTGTGCTCACGGTGGTCAATAATAGAAAAAGAAAACTAAGAAAGCTCATCTTTTAGGTCTTGGCACTGTTTGCTGGAGCATTATTGGAAAAACAAGTGGTAGTGATATGCCCAAATTTGGTACGTTACTGCTATATGAGCACCTAGTTTGTGGAATCATGTAGCACATTCTTATTGTTTGCTAACTTCTATTCCTGCTGATTCAAGTTCTTGTTTCTTGGTCCACTAAGTGTAGGGTGTGCTATCAGCTATTGTCTTGTCGGTTATCCCCATGATTCGACCATTCAAGTGGCAAAGTTTGTTGCTTCCAGTGAGTTCATGGACTTAAACTTTCCTCTCTTGGAATGTCTTTAAATTTTGTTTGCAAAAGTGATTGACTATTGTTTTCGTTTACGGTCAACATCATGAAACACATTCATTCTTATATCCGAGGTTCAAAGCATGATGCATGTACAAGCACTAAGCATACATGAGTTTTTTCCCTGCTTCACAAAAGTCATACAGGATACATTGGGAAAACAACTGGTGCTGTTGCTGCAGTCACTTTCTATCATGCTGTGACGTACTGATGCATACTGCCCCATACCATACCGATACAAAATCAAAAGTTAGTACTTGTGCATATTGAATCTTGATACGCTGACTGACTTGCTTGCTGGGCGCACCAACATTGTACTAGTGTGGTGTCAATATGGGGTCTAGTATGGAGACGGCAAACCTTGCTTGCTCCCATTGTCGTTTCTAGTATTATCATCATATTTGTCTGCCATGAGTGTCCTTAAGAGTCTAAGAATGTTATAGATTCCAGGTCTGAAAGTTTTATTTTATTTTTTTTAAACAAGGCAGACTCTTTGTAGTTATCATTCGACTGTGATTGTGGAATTGATGATTGTTAGTCGTATCTTTTCCCTATTCAAGTTTATTCTTCATTTACGTTAACTTTCCATCTGTTGTTATATGAACCTACTTGACATATTGGCTTATACATTTTTCAGGAATTTTAATCCAGTTTTTTCACATTTAAATTCTAAGGAATATTCTGCCTAAGGTTTACTGTACTGGTCTTTACCGGTAAAGACCAGTACAGTATTGAGTTTCGCTTCGGTGTGAACCAAACTGATCTAAACCGAGCTGAATCACACTGTACCGTCCAGTAATGAGTGGTATTATAGTTAAAAGTGAGAAAAGAATAGACAGATACCTACCATACCGACCTTTACTATACCGAACCGGTAATTTATGGGTATGGGTCTTGGTATTGGGTTTGCGGACCTTGATTCTACGTTTTAGTTCTTATGGTTTACGTCTAAGTTATATTCTCTTAGTTAAAATGTATGTTTGCTATAATTCTTTCTATGAGTTGATATCTTTGAATGCCTTGTTGATCTATGTAAGATTTGGGTTGAATTGGCTGTTATGTATCATTTTTTTATTTTCAGGTTCTACCACGAAAGATGCTGGATTTCCTTGATGCTCCAGTTCCATTTATTGTGAGTCTATTATTTTCTTACTCACTTTTTTTTGTTTGTATGAGTCATATTCTCCTTAAAAGGTTGCACAATCTTCTATCAGGCCTAAATATAACTACAGTTTCATTGCAATTTTCCTTAGAGTGTTTGTTTTTAGATATGCAAACCCCATTACGCCGATCTCTTAGGCTGGCTTAAGTACAATTTGTTATTTTGACTTGCTTGCTTCGTTGGTTTTTGAATCTGCTCATGCATTTCATGGTATCATTTTTTTAGCTCTTTTTTAATAAAAGAAGGAAATTTTATACTCACCCCATACTTTTTTTTGTTAGTCTTGTCTGTGGATGCATTAGTGCCTAATGAGAGAATACTATAATGAAAGAAATGATGACGTTGATGTATTGTAGGTTTATAAATTTAACATGGTTCGCTTTAGTTTCCACATGTATGTTTCTCATAATTTTATTGAATTCTATTTGTGTGATACTCTTAATAGTGACTGTGATGTTATCATCAGTCCTGGGTTTTCTTTCTTTCTTTCTTTATTTCTTACTTTTGGTCCTTCATCTTAAATTAAGTAAATGCCATCTCGAGGTCATTAGTGTCTTGTCATAATATGTATCACCAAAATGGAGTTGCGCTATAAAATTGGAGGGGAAGGAGCTGGGTGGCGGAGATCAGGCATGTTCCAAAAATGTGCATATGCTGCAGTTGGAGGGCTGGTGGTGTGAAAGGCTGAAAAGAGTTGTCTAGAGAAGTAACTTGGATTCCAATCCCAAGAAATTAGTTGTATACTTGTATCCTGTGATACCATGCATGGCCTTGTAAACAAATCAAGACAAGAAGTTGCAATATACTTATAAGATACACATTCGGCTAACAGCATTGGGTATGTTATTTCCATACTTAGAAAAGGCAAGCAAAAGTAATTGTTTATTATATATTATATAAGACACATTCAGCTAATAGTGCTGGGTATGTTATTTTCATACATAAATACTATAACGCTTCTCCAATTGTCTGGCATTTTCTTGATTCTTAAATTCTCTTCTAATCCAAAACGGTCATCCCAAATATTATTAGTTAGGTTCAAAATGGAGTTGGCATTGATGAATGTTCAAAGCTTGATGGCTAAAGAATGAGATGGGGACTGTAAGCAATATTTTAGGCCCTTTTGGGCCATACTTCAAATCTTGAATCTTAGGTGACCTTAGTTTCTTTTAAGATTTCTAAAGACTACTAACTTCTTGAGCAGTCATTTGTGGTAGGTGTTGGACTTGTATGACAATCTAGCAAATCCTCTCAAAGGTGGAGACAATGGTGGTGTGCAACATAGCATTGATGGACATGTGGCTCGTCTATCTGAACATTAGGCAGTAGAATAAAATGCAAAGCATAGAATCCGATTGCTCTTTTTCAATAAATCACCATAACCATGCAGATTGCATGCATGATAGAGGTGTATACCTTCTGGGAAACACAGATTGTGAAAATATACAACCCTTTGAGGATTGCTATCAATTATCCGCAACTGCTTTTGGTCCACATGCCTATCTAGGGCTTTACTTAGCTTTGAGTGTCTAGTAGCCACAGATCAAGGGGATGCTTTTACCACATGTTGTAAGGGATCTTTATTTGCACTGTTTAGCTTTACTTTTTGGAGAGCCAACACCTCTATTGTTAGGTTGATCTTTCACTATTTTGTTAATTGTTATTATTCCCTCCTATTGTGACAGATGAACTTAGTTTCACTTGCATTGTCCTTGTGCTGGCTATTGTGATTTGCTATGTATTGTAAAGAAAATTTCTCTCTTTTAATCCAGTAGCTAGTGATGAATAAGTTCTTTCAAGCTTTCCGAGCAGTGATGGATATTATAGTCTGGTTTGACTGTAAATATATAAGTGTGGTTCTTTGTGAATGTATCATTATTGAAGTGCAACATAACATGTCTGACATTACAGTATGGGCTACTCTTACCTCATGTTGTAAGGGATCATTATTTGCACTATTTAGCTCTACTTTCAGGAGAGCCAATACCTCTATTGTTAGGTTGATGTTTCACTCTTTGGGGTCCTTTCCACATAAAGACTATTCTGTACTGCAATTAACTTGAGAGAATTAGATGTTGCTTGACCTTTTTTTTTTATGATACTGTGGATGTTATGATCATTAGAAAATACTTTCATGCCTACTGTGGATGTTATGATCATTAGAAAATACTTTCATGCCTCTGGTTTTACAGGTTGGTATACAACACAAGCCAGCTAATAACAAAATGAAAACAGCCAACATCATACGAGTTAATGTTTCCAAGGACCAGGTTTGTGAGTATGATCTGGCTTTTGTTTTATCCTCTCATACATCTTTAGTTGGGATATGGATCTTCACATCCTTTTTCCATGTAAATTTGCATCTTAAAATCCTAAGTATGTGTTGCCACATTAAACCCTTGGGTATTTTTGTTGATAAACATAAAAGGCTACCAAACAACTTCCACTTGCTGAATTGTTACAGTAAAGCAACAAGTCTAGTGGATTATGACCCTTAAGCAATTTGTCAGAGATAATGTTAGCATGATATCTATTCCTTGCTGACTTCTCAACTCATCTCAGTTTTCCAATTATGCAGGTGAAGACATGTTCATTGCCTCAACTTCCACGATACAAGGAACTTGTCTCTGATTTAAGTCCCATTCATGTTCGACTCTCATGTGAAAATGCCATAGCTAAAAGACATCCTGTTTACAGATGCAGTGAAGTTCAGGTTAAACTACCCTCTAACTGAATCAGATCTTATGTATATGTTCTTGTTCTAAACTTCTAATAACATGAATTTGTTTGTCAATGAAGTTTTAAAAGAGTTTGTCTGATACTTGTGTCATATTCGGGGAGGGAGTTGATTTTATATTTTTTATGCTGTATTATTGAACTTGATGAGATAAAAGGTGCTGTCTGCTTACTTGTCATTTTACTTGGAACCGCATAGCGATGCCAATAAGGAGATTTAGTTCAAGTGTTTCAGTTTAAATTGTTGACTTTTCAAGTTTATCTCAACCAATTAAGTACCAGAATCATGAGTAATTCCTTGCCATAAATTCCTATCACGGGTTTACCTTCTCCATCCTTGATGTCTAGGTCTTGCCGTCCCTTTGTCAACTTTTAGCACAAGGCTATCTCCTTTTTGCACTGTGCTGGTAATTTTTATTTTGCATATCCATGCCATTTAAGTTTCTTAAATACTAAATCTTTATTTGTGTGATGTTTGCACTTACTCTGATCTACACATTTCTAACGATCCTTGTAATGTAACAAATCCACCATAAAATACTCACCTCTTTTACTCTCATATTATATGCATGGTCGCTCTCTTTTGCTCAACACTGCGTTGTTTTCATTATCACATTAGTGTTTTATGGACATGGATTAGGAATTGATGTGAACACATATTTGAATGTTGGGCTCAGCAACAGGAGAATAAGAAGACACTGGGACACATGAAAAAGAAGAGTTTTTAACCATGTAAGTTTCCAAAAATTGTATGTTTGAAAACATTAGAAATTGACTAAGGTGTTGTAAAGGACAATCTTCATCCGAACTCCAAAATCAGCTCAGCAATATGAGAAACATGACATTTGCATAATTATTTTATAATACTTCCATCCTTACTGATCTCTAGATACAATGGAGGTTTATTTCTAGGTTCTTGTCTCATTATTGGTTTGTTGAACTCATTGTTTGAACTGTATTTCTTAGTTCAACCTAGGGCATTATTTTTGCTTTGGAAACTCTGAAACTTGAGCCTACACAGACTTCCTTAGTGCTTCCTTGAAGTGTTTTCAGGATATATCTACTTCTGTGCACATGCACCTTTACCCACTCTTGCAACCTCTCTCTAGCAACTTAGGTTAGAATGATCCAACTTTTTATTAACCGCAAAAGAATTTGATGATTATCTGAAGTTTCTGCTGCACGCCTGACTCACCACTGTGTCAAACATGACAAGTTGGATGACAGATTCGAGATAACAGTAACTACTGTAATTTTTGCTTAAGTCTACGATACTAACAATTGTGAGATATGGATTCATGGACGCTGTGCTACCTAACCTCTTAGTTGTAATAGTTTTTTACATGATTTGCAAAATCAGTATCGAGATCCATACTAATACATTTCTGATTTGGTATGATATACAGTATGGTATGCACCACATCCCAAGACAGGGGTGCCTATTCTTTTCTCACTCTTAACTATTACACCATTTGGTACTGGATGGTACATGACAATTCTTTTGATTTGAACCAGTTTGGTTCTTACCATGTTGAAACTCGGTATCGTATTGGTACCTTATCGGCACTGTCAATATGGATTGGTACAAGTCGGTCAGTATGAATCGGTACAAGATGGTATGGTAACCTTTTTGGTTTGTTGACATCTTATGGATTCAAGAGATATAAAATGATCACACTGTGGTGTACAATTTATCTTATGATAGTGCTATATTTCTTGGTTGTTCGTTTTTGCTAGTGGCTCATTTTCATTGTTATTTCCATTGAAATTGGATTTTCTATATTCTGGTCCCTATATCTTCCCTCAAAAAAGTAAAAAATTAGGGTCCTTGTAGTTTTTTTCTTTGATTACAGAGTCCTTGTAGTTGTCATTGAAAGCAAATCTATAGTGTGTGTGTGTGTGTGTGTGTGTGTGTGTTAGCACATGGCTTTATGCACCTTGTAGTTCACGTTTGACCTTTATTGTGCAACTTTTTAGTTCAAATTCCAAACATGCTATTATGACCAATCTAAGTGCCTTCATCACATGTTCTGTTAATATTAGGTGGATCAAGAGCTTTCTCCCAAATGCCCATAGGTCCTCTTATACTGCTCTTTTCTGGCCATTATATGATCAGCACTGGTGATGTTGTCTGTACTATCACCTCTTCATTTAGCAACTCTAACACTACAACGATATAGCGGACATGAGTCCTTTTTTAACTTTTATCAATTTAAATATTGTGTGTATCCTTGTGTTTTCTCCCATACATTACATCTACCCTATTACTCCATCTTGTCTTACAAATTACTCTTAATGCTGACAATCAAAGCTTTAGATGTAGCTTCAGAAAAGTCCCTCATTTACCATCCGTTTAACTAATTGGTGGCTCCTAAGTTTCCATCTCACTAATATTGAACTTGACAGTCTTATCACAAGTCAAGGTGTTAGTTCTTGATTTATACATTGTATTCTTTCTTTTTTTTTTTTTTTTTATAAAAAAAACTTCTCTAGTTCTTGATGCCAATTGGGCTAATGAACCATGAAGCTTAGCGCTCTAACTTATTGGTTTTCATCTTTGTTAGATTCATATTACTTAGAAGAGCATGATGCCAGATGTTTGCTCTTAGTTCATCACATTATTTTGGTACTGTTTGACTCATATTTTGTTTCCCCAACTTTGTTGTTTTTGCATAGATTTTAGCCTTGAACTGTTTGCTCCTAAGAGTTCTTCCTTCCTAGTAGCATGGTTTATCATGGTACAATGAGGCACATTGCAACTGCAATTTTAATTATAAATATTCTATCCAAGGTTTTAAATCCCGTGGGATAGAGCTATATTAGTTTTTTCATGGAATGAGACATACCACCGCCCCACTCCGTTCCGACACTTGAGACGGGAGATGTTGCAAGATGCGTTAATTGTGATATTGAGATGATGGTAAGATAGTCTTGTCCTAGCAACCCATCCTGGCATCCCACGGTATGCCCCATTGGGATTTGAAAACCATGATTCTGTCTATGCACTTTCTATTTCTCTCTTCCCTTCCATAAGCCTATTTGATGAAAAAGTGAGGCTTTAATTTTTGTTTTTAGACTTTAGTCTGAGTGGGCAATCTCAGGCTATGATATCCCACAAGTTTAAGGCAGATGAGATGCTATCTAAAGTCAAAACAAATTCTATGTGCATATGTTGTGTTTCTTGCATTGCATGATTCTATATGGTGAGGGTTTTGGCCTGTTTTAAGTTATTGTATTGGGCAGCCACCACTCTTCACAATGTTGCATGTGCTGCAATTTATTCTTCATGCCTTTGCTGTTAATCTAATGATT
Source organism: Calamus simplicifolius (assembly GCA_900491605.1). Taxonomy (NCBI): domain Eukaryota; kingdom Viridiplantae; phylum Streptophyta; class Magnoliopsida; order Arecales; family Arecaceae; genus Calamus; species Calamus simplicifolius. The sequence goes on along the minus strand of UESW01004535.1, from coordinate 339,083 downwards.
TGGGTGGAAGTGCAGGCTGAAGCTGCCTGTCAGTTCTTAGGTGTCATGAATGGCTATGTGGAATCCCTTTGTTCTAATTTGCGGTCTCATACCATCACTGATGTGCAGTCAAATAATGATAAGGTTGGCAAACTCTTTATCATATCATTTATCTGCTAATAAGCAACAATTTCTTTTTGAATTTTTATTTTTTATTTTTTTTCTGTATATGACATGAAAAAATTCGAGGATGTATTCAGGTATCACTTCTTCTTAAAGACAGTTTTATTGATTCATTCCCCATCAAGGACCAGCCATTCATCAAGGTACTCTATTTTCTTGATCTTTCTTATGCTCTTTCACTATTTTGTCTTTATTTTGAGTGGTTCACATCTATCTTCAGTGAAACTGCATTTGCTTTTATTTTATTACTTCCTTTTAGATATCATGGTCTTTTGCATCTGATAGAAGATGATTCGTTATCCATATTTACTTATTCATAAAAAAGTTGATGAAAAATCGTTATTCAATTGTGTCTAAGCTCTCATATTTTTTATTAATTCACCCTGTGATTTTTCATTGATGTTGAGGTTGAAAGGTTTTGTGCAAGAAATAGGAGATTTCCAAGTCATTGGTTCATTGCAATTTTTTCAGGCATTGACGATCATAGGTTAGCTCAGGACATTAAACAATGGCGATACTAGATAGGAGTTTATTTTTTCCAAATACTTGACAAGCTTAATAGTCAATATTATTTAGTACATCTAGTCTGTACAATATTCGAGCATTTTGTGTATATATCCAATTTTTAGCGTTTGATAACTTAAATATTCTGACTTATGATTAAAATTGTTTAAAATTTGTATAGCTCCTTCAATTTGTAGTTATTTATTCAACCTCTTGTTTGTTGTTTAGAACATCAACATGCCTCAAAAAGTACTGATGTGGCATAATCATGGTAAGTGAGTCTCTTGTTAAATGAGAGAATGCTTGGAGCATAACTGGTAAATGTGCTTATGGATCATCTTGGTCCAGGATGGACTTGGTGCTTTGCATCTTGACACTAATGACAGTCTGGTGTCTTGAGAGACCAATTTTTAATTTATTTTTTTCCTTAATGGTTGTTCTGGTTTGTCTTTGTCCATCTTGTATATCCCTGGTAGCTTACCAACTTGTCCCTAGATCAGGACATTTTCCAGTATTGTGCTTTACTCTTGGCCGTTGGAAAGATTATCTATTGAACTCTCACTTGTGAAAGCATTACATTAGCCATCTTACTTTAGCTAGCCAAGTGATGCACTGTCCTTTAATTTTGCATTGGAAAGCGCTGTTGGTATATTGAGGTATTTTATGGGATGTCTTGAGAAAGATTGTTATAGGACTTCTTAAGCATCTTAAGTTTTTAGTGGCTTACTTGGGCTAAATATTTCACAGGTTATCTACCTTAGGACATTAAGCCTAAGGTAGAGGGTTTTTTATAGCTTGAAATAGTATGAAGCAAGGGTTAGAGCATTGTAATATAACTACAATACAAACTATAGGGGAATGTATAAATGTTTTGGACGGATGGGTGTATCATAGCATACTGACCTGTCACATTTCATTTGTAACCGTATTGGGTCCATACATCTATGGCATCCATTGAGTGGGTTGCTATAACCCTTTCGGAACCTTTTGACAACTCTGCGCCACTGTTCAGAAAGGCTTTGCTGAGGCTTCCCTTACCTTACCTTCTGAAGAGTGAGTCTCCCATGGTGTCTAAAGGTTCATAGGTGAGGCTGTAGAATGAGACATTCATGTACTTTTGAGAGGCAAATGTGACTTGTGCACCTTGCTATTTAAATTATGCCCTGCATCAGAGGTCTACACGGCCTACCCTTCTTGTTCAAATGCCACACCTTTGTGTGAATCCATTCGTTTCTCTTCAGTAATCTATAGGTAAATATTTAGTATTGCAGGTTTAACTCTAGGAAATTTGTTATCCAGGTGTTCACATTATACTTAATTTTATTACCTGATTCTAACATATATCTCCTATATTTTTGAACCCACCTTGAGACTGAGGCCTCAATTCAATGTGAGGTTGAATATCTCACCTTGTGCCTACGGTTACGTGTGTGGGTGCGTGCGCCCACACCCACACACACAAAGCATTGCTCATGGATTACGGTCAAAGTATCATGCACTGTATAAATGAACTATATTTAATGCAACCACCATTTGTTCAGCTCTCTAACCCTCAATATGATGAATGTTGCAGCTCTTTGTAGACACACAAATGTTCTCTGTTCTGTCAGATTATCGGCTTTCGGATTATGAGCATGAGTAGTCTCTGGGAACATACCAACTGATGCATGATCCATCAAGAGCTCTTTTATGGGACCAAAAGCTCCGGAACTTGTCTTGCTGCACGAGCATACACCATTGCCGCTCAGTGAACTGCCACATGTCCATAGTTCACATGCAATGTGGGTTTCTGCATGGTATTTTACTTCCAGAAAGAAAATCAGCACGTTGATACTTTAATATAGTGTCATGATGATATTACGCTAATGGCAGGCCCTATCGAGTGTAGCTGCTTCAGGGCTTTGTGGCCATAACAAACGCGCGATGCATCCCGGTCTTTTAAAATGGGGTGTCATGGCTTATCAGAGGTCTGCTTGCCTGTTCTATTGTTGTATATTTATATCAATAATCTTCTATGGAGTGGGCCTTTGGTGGCCTAGCTATTTTTTTTTTTCATATTATAAGTCAATAAATTTAAGGTGATTTAAATTACAGTCACGACTATCCAACAAACTTATGGTTTGTAGAGACTGTTCCTTATTCTACATTTGAAGAAGCCATGTCCATTTCAATGCTTGAAAGTTTAAAAATACCAAAACTCTATCAACTGGATAACTGCATTATACAACTTTTCATACTGCTGGACTGAAATAAATCATTGAATCCGCTCATACGATATGCACTTGGCGCCTCTGCTAGAGATCTGTTCTTGTCCTTGCTGCGTGGTCCCTGCAATCTTCGCCAAGATACTTTTTGGATGGTAGGCAGAAAGTCTGGCCACCCAAGCTTCGGGTGCTTTAATTTCAAAACCACAATTTTATTTCTTATGATGGAATATGAAGATTTTCCAGGGTGGCAACAATCACCATGCCCACGTGGAACTTCATAGAGACACTTCTGCCTTCGGCTGGCGCTATGTTAAGGTATTTGCGGATCTTCCTCAAATAATGGCTCCATATTATGATTATTTATCAGCATTTGTGTTTTGAGAAAAAAAAAACCACTATTTGCCTAGTGAACTGGAAACACTAAGAATAAAAAACAACTATTTTAAAGGTCATCATCAGCCATTATAATGGAGTGTTTTTAATCCAGATAAGACTTAAATACATACACTATCGATCCTTTTTCATATTAGATAAATCTCTTTGGGATTAATTGTTTAGCAAATAGGTGTATGCGTGTCCATGGACATAAGCCGCTCTTGTTTTTTGTTTTTGTTTCCAATAATTCAAGAAGAAAATGAACCTTCCACTGAATGGTGAAATCGTTTTTGTTTGTTTTTGAATTGTTTATATAAAGTCTTATAGAGCTTTTGGTGGCAAAGAGTATGAAACAGCAGAAGTTTGATATAAATGGCAACTTCAAATGGCGTTTCACTAATTCTTATGAAGCATATACACAAAATTAGAAATAATGCGGAACATGCCCTAAAATTCTTGTCCCATAGATTAAATTGCAGGGCCAAGAAAATAGGTACATGAGAGGGAGGCCTCTCTTCTATACGGACCAAAGATTTGGCAATGCATTACATTAGGAGCTGGTTGTAATGACCAGCATTGCATGTGTGATCGCAATTTTGAGACCGAGGTCTAGTCTGAAACAATTTATACAGCTCAGGCTAGACATAGGTACACTGTCGATGGAAGGCAGATTTGCCAATAACATGAGATGAAATTTTGATATCAAGAAGTCACATTGTATCAATGGTATATGACGTGCCATGCCCATCCTTATGTTTTTTAAGTAGATCGAACAAGGTTCGCACCTTGATGTAAACTTCGAATTTATTATTTCACGTCTTTCTTTAGGCAAGAATGCGGTGCATTGCACAAGTTCTCCCTTCCGTTCTCCTAACTGGATAAGACTGCTGGGGTCGTGGGGGCAAAGCTTCAACTTGACCGTATACTTCTGTATCTTCTAGCCCTTATTTGCGAAAGAAGCCAGTGGCCAGGTGGTCTAACATCATAAAGGGGAATGGAACCTTCAGAGCCATCGCATAATTACATGTTCTACCGCCTGATGAGGCTCAGGCTCACACACAACATCCTTGACCACTCTCTCTCTCTCTCAGCCCCTATTACTAGTAGTTGCATTCCATGTGGGGCTCATGCATTTTACTTCGCATCTGGGGAAACAAGACTTGGTCAACAGCACCAACTTCGCATCTGGGGAAACAAAACATGGTCAGCAGCACCACCATGTCTACGAATCTTGGATATGGAGAGAGGATTCTTATATTTCTCAGCAACATGCGTAGATTTGCTGCTTACCAAACGCACCACGCGGAACCATGGAAACATACAAATGAAAGTCTCAGAACATAATTAGCTGAGCCACGTATATTAGAACCAATGATCAAGTTAATAAGGTAGAGGAATAAATATTCGAGCATTAAATGGCCCGTTATATCATCACCAACTCAAGTGCCTCACATTAGTATGGTTAATTATTTAGGAGAATGCAGTAATGGGAATTAATTTTTCTTCTATTTCTTTTTTTTTTTTAAATTTAGGGGAAGAAAAATTATATATTGAGATCCAAATATTTAGAGGAACACATCCAAATTTCAATCTTGGAACCTCCTCCAATTGAAGAAGGTGAAGAGTTACGACCCTTATTGGGCTACATTTATATATATATAAACACATGGATACATACATGCATGCATATACATCGCAACAGAGGTTGCATCACTTTTCCGTTGCTAAAAGGTTCCAAATGGAAACCTTACTAGGAGTTGTTCCAAAGCGTTTGTTATGAGCTCTTTTCCATCATCTGTATAAAAAGATTGATGACAGTTGAGTCATTACCTACACTTAGGGTTGGAAGTGAGCTGAGCTAAGTCAAGCTATACCCTTGCCCTGGCTTAGTCCAAATATTCTTTTGAGGGTCTCAGCCGAGGCTTGAAAGAATTATTACAATACTTCAGTCCAAAACTAATTTCAAACCCATCAAGCAGATCCAAGTTATAGCCCATTTGGCCCAAAAAGTGGGCCAGCCCAAATTAGCCCGATTGTAATAATGCTTGAAAGCATGCTAATTGCTGAAGGTAGCACATATAGTTTGTATATGCTATCGGACTCTTTTGTCACTTTAAAAATAAACAAAGCTCTAAAATTTGAATTGGACAATCAATTTACAAATTGTAATTGGTCAATTCGGGCCTGAATTGGGTTTATTTAGCGGGCCTATTTTGGGCTTGGATTCGGTGTTGGGCCGAACTAATACTCTATCCAAGTCTGATATAAGGAAAAGTCTTTGTACACCGTCCTCAGTGCAGCAAGTCCTACGTGGGCTGCACCGCTCCTTCTTATTGGTCCACATGGATCATGATGTGGCTAAGTATAGCCACAAGGGTAATTTCGATGAAATCAATGCATTTGCGGCCCGGCCATCACCGAGTCTGCCGGGCCGGCCCCGACCACAGCGGTTGGCCCCGCCACGGCATCTCCCTATCGATAAGATTGGTGGCCAGGCCCAACTTCTCGGCCCCGGCGTCTCCAGTTCTGCCGAGTCGGCCAAGGCCATCCCCGGTCGGTCCGACTCGACCCCGACGTCTCCAGTTCCGTCGAGTCGGCCAAGGCCATCCCCGGCCGGCCCGACTCAGCCCCGGCGTCTTCAGTTCCGCCGAGTCGGCCAAGGCCATCCCCGGTCGGCCCGACTCGGCCCCGGCGTCTCCAGTTCCGCCGAGTCGGCCAAGGCCATCCCCGGCCGGCCCGACTCGGCCCCTGCGTCTCCAGTTCTGCCGAGTCGGCCAAAGCCATCCCAGGCCGGCCCGACTCGGCCCCAGCATCTCCAGTTCTGCCGAGTCGGCCAAGGCCATCCCCGGCCGGCCCGACTCAGCCCGGCGTCTCTAGTTCCGCCGAGTCGGCCAAGGCAATCTCCGGTCGGCCCGACTTGGCCCCTGCGTCTCCAGTTCCACCGAGTCGGCCAAGGCCATCCCCGGCCGGCCCAACTCGGCCCCGGCATCTCCAGTTCCGCCGAGTCGGCCAAGGCCATCCCTGGTTGGCCCAACTCGGCCCCAGCATCTCCAGTTCCGCCGAGTCGGCTAAGGCCATCCCCGGCCGGTCCGACTCGGCCCCGGCTTCTCTAGTTCTGCCGAGTCAGCCAAGGCCATCCCTGGCAGCCCGACTCGGCCTCGGCATCTCCAGTTCCGCCGAGTCGGCCAAGGCCACCCCTGGCCGGCCCGACTCGGCCCCGACGCCTCCAAGTCCATCGATTCAGCCCTGCCCCGGCACTGCCTTGCCAGCGGGATTGGCCACAGCAATCTCGGGTCGACCCGGCTCGGCCCTGATAAGTCGAGATTTCCCAGTTCCCGCCAGATCAGCCCCAGCATGGCCCTATCAGTTCAGGGCGCCACTTCTCTGACGCGCGCCGCCTGACATCACCAGATCCAACAACCCACTGGCCACACTGGTGATGGGACAGGACCCACCTACCCAACAACTGATGGGACGAAGCCCACCAACCAGCCCAGATTCACGCAAGGGCTCGGCAGACATTCTGACTTCACGAAAACCCACGTGATCGTGCCAGCGTCAACCCCTATAAAAGGGTAAATCACTTCGAGAACCAGGTAACGCAAAGTTTACACACTTGATACCCTAATACTCAGAGGAAAATTCTGGTCCTTCTGAGATCTCTCCCTTTTTCAAGAGCTCTCTCGAGCTCCTTCTCTGCTGTGACCTCGATTACTGACTTCGGCATCGGAGGGTCTCATCGGAGAATCCCCTCCGGTCTTGGGACTTTTTTGCAGGCCATTCGGCGCATCGAAGGTTCGTGGATCAGCCCACATCCCGATGTTCAGGACCAGTGACCGAGCGCCATCATATTGGCGCGCCAGGTAGGGGGGGCAAATTATCGAATATTCTCCCTGAGCTGCTTCTGGAAAAATTTCCCTCTCGTCCCCCCCATTTTCTTCTAGAAGCCATGGTGGTGACCAGAGCCCAGGATGCTTCCGTCAGCGTTCCGGCGGGTCCTCCCCCGCCAGTTGCGCAGCGGGAGGCTAACCCTCCAGCTGTCGCTCCTCCGACCACCGGTCCACCACCGGATGCAGCCGCCAAAACGGTGGAGCAGATAGCGACTCTCTCCCAGCAAGTCCAATCTCTCACAGCCATGGTCCATGGGCTCCAGCAGCAGCAGTCCGTGGCCACCCAGCATCAGGCCGCTCCCCCCGCCAGTCAGCAGTCGGCGAGGGGAGGCTCTCCTTGGCGGGAGGCCGACCGGCGGGGGGCCGATCGACGCCCGGCTTCTCCCGGGAAGCCCCGCCGCGAGCCCTCCAAGCGGCCGCGATCCCCCGATCATGGCCCCAGCAAGTTTCCTCCTGAGCCACATCATCAGGAGGAGTCAAAACGGAAGCCCCGACTTTCATCTCCTTCTCTGTCTTCTTCTTCCTCCTCCTCCGAACCGCCTCGGAGGGCCCCGATGATCAACCGTAAGGCAGAGGAGCGCATGGAGGAGTACAACAGGCGACTAGATGAGCTCGCTAGAAAGATCAACCGTCAGCAATCGGAGGAAGAGTTCGACACTCGTCCTCCTTACACTCGCCGCATATTGGAGGAACCGGTTCCCTCCAGGTTTCGCTTCCCCCAGGTGGACCCGTACGATGGTACGACCGACCCCCTCGACCACCTCGAGAGTTACAAAGCCATGATGCAAGTCCAGGGCGCCTCAGACGCCCTCCTCTGCAAGGCCTTCCCCGCAACTCTGCGGAAGGCCGCCCGTGCATGGCATTCGCGTCTGTCCCCCCACAGCATAGACTCCTTCCGGGAGTTGGAGAGGGCATTTTTGGCCCACTTTGATGCCTGCCGCCGGATCCCAAGGGTGGCAGACAACCTTTTCTCCATCCGCCAGAAGGAAGGAGAGTCACTGCGGGACTTCGTGTCCCGATTCAAGACCGCCACCCTCGAGGTCTACCATCTCGACGATGCGGTGGCCACCATGGCACTGAAGCGGGGACTCCTTCCATCCCGCTTCACCTTCTCCCTGGATAAGAAGCCCCGAGCTCTTACTCTGACCTCCTCCTCCGGGCCCAGAAGTACATCCGGGCGGATGAAGCCGACCTCACCCGCCGGGAGTCTTCGAAGAGCTCCAGCCACAAATCCGCTCGCCCTGAGCCGAGCCGACCTCCCTGACATCGCCGATCCGACCCACCTCGCCAGTCCGACAACAGGCGCCGAAGCCCTGTCCCCGATGAGAGTAAGCTCACTCCTCTCCTTGCCCCTCGATCCCACATCCTGATGGAGATCGAGGGCGAGCCTTACCTCCAACGTCCTCCCCCCATGAAGAAAGGTGCACCCCGCGACAAAAGCCGCTATTGTCGATCCCACCGGGACTACGACCACGACACCGATAGCTACTGTTGGAAGATTATTAAAAAATTATATGCCCCAATCCTTTTGATTTTGATGATTACCAAAAGCCATGAGTACTGTAAAAGATGTGATATGTTTATTTACATGTGCAATGAATTTATTTTGAACAATCAATGAGAATGTTTGACATTAATCATTTTGAAAGTAACTTTAAGCTCAATGTTTAAGCTTTCAAAAAGAAATTTTATAATTCATAATTAATCAATGAGTTTTTGGAATACTTCTTGAATTAATTCTTAATGTCAATTTTATTGAATTCAAGTCAAAACAATGATTTAAAATGAATCTGGAACGATTTTAAAGTCAATCAGAAAATTTCTGATTTTTGATACGTTCCGGAGCCGACTCTTGAGTTTCAGAGTCGACTCCCTCAGAGAACAGAAATGTCTATCTGTCTCGAGTCGACCCACGTAATTTCAAGAGTCGACCCCTGATTCTGTCGAGCCGACTCCTGACTGTGCGAGTCGACTCCGCTCAGACACCAGAAGTGTTTTTCTGAGCACTTCGCGAGTCGACCCCATTTTCATCGAGTCGACTCCCGACTTTCAGGAGTCGACACTTTACTTTTCGCGAGTCGACCCTTTAACTTTTAAAATTTCTATTTTTAGTAACGACTTCGAGCCGACTCCAAAAGCTCGAGTCGACTCCAGCAAATCTGGGCGCGATTTTTACGATGACAACTCAGCCCAACGGTAAGATTTTTGATAACGGCTATTTTTCTTTGTCTCTAACGGATATATTTTTGCAGAATCTATAAATAGAGGAGCTCTTTTCAAATCAAAAGAAAAGAGAAAAAAGAAAAAGAAGGAAAAAGGGAAAAACAGAGCTTCATTGAAAAATCCTGATTCAAAATAGAGTGAAAAAAGAGTGAAATCAAAGGAATCTGTGAGCTCAATCCAAAAGTCAAGAAAATCCAAGCTTTCAAGAGAATCAAGGATTTTCAAAAGAAAAGAGGAAAAGCTTCAAATCAACTCCAAAACTTCCGTGAAGAATCTGCTGAGGCCTGATTCACACTTCAAAGGAGTTGAAGAAAAGAAGAAAAGCCAAAGCCAACCAACTGCAAATCAGGCTTTTCTAAACTCTATTTTACATTTGTTTATCTGCTCAAAGGAGCATTGTTAAACAAACAATATTTTATTCTTTGTGTCTATTCAATCTGGGGGATTGAACTAGTGGAGGTAGTTTACCTCGTTCAAGCTTGGTTAAGCTTGGGTTAGGGTTTTGTGCTGGTAAGCCCTTGAAAACCAGCTGGGTTCGTTGTGCATCCCGGGAAAACAACAAGTTTGAGTTGTGAGCTTGGAAAACAACTCGGCTGTAATCTAGAGAGATTATAGTGTGGACCCAAGTGAATCTTGGGAGTGGACGTAGGTGTTGGTTGCACCGAACCACTATAAAATTATCTTGTGTTTGCCGTGATTTTCTCTTCTCTATCTCTTTTTATTTGCTTTATATTTATTTCATTTGCCTTCATTCATCTAACTAAAAATTTAAAAGTCTTAAATTTTTAAGAACCCAATTCACCCCCCCCCTCTTGGGTTGCCATCTGGGCCAACAATTGGTATCAGAGCAAGTGCTCATTTAGAATTTGATCTCACGATCAAGGGCTAAAGATCCTTATGGCAACACAAAGTGGTTCATGTTTTGCTGAAGGTCATTCTACGAATAGACCTCCTTTATTTAATGGAACCAAACTATTCATATTGGAAAGCTAGAATGAGAATATTCATTCAAGCTTCTGACTATGAATTGTGGGGAGTAATAATAATGGACCTAGTACACCCACACACCTTATTGATGGCACTATTGTTCCTAAGCCCGAAAGGGATTGGAATGATAATGATAGGAGAATGGCACAACTTAAATGCTAAAGCCATTAATATTTTATATTGTTCCTTAGACTCAAATGAATTCAACCGAATCTCAACATGTAATTCCGCAAAAGAAATTTGGGATAGGTTGGAAATAACACATGAAGGAACAAACCAAGTAAAAGAATCAAAATAAATATTTTGGTTCATAAATATGAATTGTTTACATGGAACAAACTGAAACCATCACATGCATGTTCACTAGATTCACTGATATTGTGAATGGTTTGAAAAGTCTTGGTAGAATTATACTAATGCTGATCTTGTTCGCAAAATTCTTAGGTCACTACCAAGATCGTGGGAAGCAAAGTCACTGCTATCCAAGAAGCAAAGGACCTCAATGCATTACCTTTAGAGGAGCTTCTAGGATCCTTAATGACCCACGAGTTAACAATGAAGCAGCATGTTGAGGAGGAACAAAAAGAAGAAAACATTGCCCTCAAAGCTGCAGAAATGGAAGAGAGCAGCAGTGATAATGATGAAGATGATGAGGAAACTGCTCTCTTGGCCAAAAAATTCAAAAGTTTATGAAAAAAGGCCCTTCCATAAAAAGAAATTTGGAGCAAGTGGAAGGAGAAAAGGATAAGAAAGGACAAGGAGAAAGAAAAAGAGAAAGAGCCCTTATGTTATGAGTGTAAAAAGCCAGGGCACTTTAGATATGATTGTCCTTGCTGAAAAAGGCCTACAAGAAAAAAAGAAAGCATACATGGCAACTTGGACTGACAGTGAGAATCTTCTTCCGAAGAAGAAGAACAAAAGAAGTTGCAAATTGCTTCATGGCCAACGGACGACAACGACAATGAGGTAAGTTCTGAAACCAAATGATGAATTTACATTTGATGAAATGTTTGAGGCTTTCAATGAACTTATGATTGATTTTAAATTTTGAAAAAGAAATATAAGTTTTTGAAAAATGAAAACTTAATTTATTAAAAGTAAAATGAAATTAGCTGAAAAGAAAAAAAGAAAAGAATCAATCTAATGAAAAAGATTAAAGAAAGAGTTAAAAAATAAAAAATTGTTGAAATTTACTTAAGCTCAACTAAACTAACATGATTTTAGATAGTCAAAAAGCAGTTTTTGACAAAGCAGGTTTAGGATATAACACATTAAGAAACAAAAATCATTAAAGAATATTTTTGTAAAAGCAACCAAAGTAATATAACTTGTTTTAAATGTAATGAAAAAGGTCATAAATCATTTGAATGCAAAACAAAATAATAACAAGTTAAATGTTAAAGGAAAGAAAATATGGGTTCCGAAAGGAACAATTTTTGTTGCTACTAACCATGAAGGACCCAAGAAAGCTTGGGTACCTAAACATAAAGTTTGATTATATTGCAGGAATGTCTTGTAGCCAAAAGATCAAAGAAAAAGTGGTACCTTGATAGTGGCTGCTCAAGACATATGACGGGTGACAAAGATGAATTCATCACCCTAGAAGAAAAGAAAGGTGGAGTTGTTACGTTTGGCGATAACGGTAAAGGTCAAATTATGGGCCTTGGTAAAGTTCGCATAACTCCATCTACATTTATTGATAATGTACTTTATGTTGATGGTTTGAAGCATAATCTAATTAGTATAAGCCAATTATGTGATAAAAACTTTAATGTTTCATTTAAATCTTCTTTATGCACTGTAACTAATTCTATTGATGATAGCATTGTATTTACTGGTTATAGACATGGCAATGTTTACTTGGTTGATTTAGAAAAATTATCTTGAGTGATCATTGCTTAATTGCTGACAATGCTAACATAAATGAAATTAGTTGGTTGTGGCATCGTAGATTAGGTCATGCAAGCACACACCTTATTTCAAAACTAATTAAAATGGATTTAGTTAAAGGATTACCTAAACTAGATTTTGAAAATAACAAAATATGTGATGCATGTCAATTTGGAAAACAAACTAGAAGTTCTTTCAAATCTAAAAATGTTGTTTCAACTTCTAGGGCTTTAGAGCTACTTCACATGGATCTTTTCGGACCAACTAGAACCACAAGTCTAGGAGGAAAGAAATATGGTCTAGTGATTGTAGATGATTATTCTAGATATACTTGGGTAATGTTTTTAGCTCACAAAGATGAGACTTTCTCGATATTCCTGAAATTCTTCAAGAAAGTCACAAATGAGAAAAACACTACTATAGTATCTCTAAGAAGTGATCATGGAACAGAATTTGAAAATCACTTATTTGAAAGTTTTTGCTGAAAATGGAATTAATCATAATTTTTCAGCCCCTAGGACTCCACAGCAAAATGGTGTAGTTGAAAGGAAAAATAGGACTCTAGAAGACATGGCCCGTACCATGCTATGCGAAAGCAACTACCAAAGTATTTTTGGGCGGAAGCAATTAACACAGCATGTTACATCTTAAATAGAGCTTTAATAAGACCAATATTAAAGAAAACACCTTATGAATTATGGAATGAAAGAAAACCAAATATAAAATACTTTCATGCATTTGGATGTAAATGTTTCATTCATAATAATGGTAAAAACAACTTAGGAAAATTTGATGCTAAATCTGATGAAGGAATTTTTAGGTTATTCAACAACTAGTAAGGCATATAGAATCTTTAACAAGAAAACCTTAGTAGTTGAAGAATCCATTCATGTAGTTTTTGATGAATCTTTAGCAACTGGATCTGAAAAGATTGATGATGAGGAAGATACAAACATAATTGAAAAAGATCTTGAAAAACTTAATATTGAAGTATCTTCTGATCATGACAAGAAGCTAAAGATGATGATTCACATAAGGACGATGATCAATAATCATAATGATATAGATCTTCCAAGAGACTGGAGATATGCTCATAGTCATCCAAGGAATTGATTATAGGTGATCCATCTCAAGGAATAAGAACTAGATCATATATGAGAAATATTAGTAATCATCTTGCATTTGTATCACAAATTGAACCTAAAACTATGAAGAAGCTGAAAAAGATAATAATTGGATGTTAGCAATGCAAGAAGAACTAAATCAATTTACAAGAAATAATGTTTGGACTTTAGTTGAAAGACCTAAAAATCATTCAGTAATAGGATCAAAATGGTTTTTAGAAATAAACTAGATGAAAATGGCATAGTAATTAGAAACAAAGCTAGATTGGTTGCTAAAGGATATAATCAAGAGGAAGGTATTGATTTTGATGAAACCTTTGCACCTGTAGCTAGATTAGAAGCCATTAGGCTATTACTTGCATTTGCATGTCATATGAATTTTAACTTATTTCAAATGGATGTAAAAAGCGCATTTTTAAATGGATTTATAAATGAAGAAGTTTATGTAGAACAACCACCAGGTTTTGAAGATCACGAATTTTCAAATCACGTTTTTAAATTGCACAAAGCTTTATATGGTTTGAAACAAGCACCTAGAGCTTGGTATGATAGGTTAAGTAAATTCTTAATAGAAAATGATTTTACAAGAGGAAATGTTGATAAAACTTTGTTTTTGAAAAGAAAAAGTAAAGATTTACTTGTAGTACAAATATACGTAGATGACATTATTTTTGGTGCTACTAACGATTCTCTTTGTCAAGAATTTGCAAAGTTGATGCAGGGAGAATTCGAGATGAGCATGATGGGAGAACTCAACTTCTTCCTTGGACTCCAAATCAAACAAAGCAAAGAGGGAATCTTTATCAACCAAACCAAATACACAAGAGAACTACTCAAAAAGTTTGGTATGGAACAATGAAACCCCTCGGAACTCCAATGAGTCCTTCATGCAAGCTGGACAAAGATGAAGAAGGTAAAAAGGTTGATCAAAAGTATTATCGAGGTATATCGGATCCCTTCTTTATTTAACAGCAAGTAGACCAGATATATGTTTTCAGTATGTTTATGTGCTAGATTTCAATCTGAACCTAAAGAATCACATTTAATAGCTGTTAAAAGAATTTAAGATATCTAAATGGAACAAAAAATGTAGGTTTATGGTATTCTAGAGACTCCACATTAAACCTAATTGCATACAGATTCTGATTATGCTGGATGTAAATTAGATAGAAAAAGCACAAGTGGTGCATGCCAATTCTTAGGAAGTAACTTAATCACATGGTTTAGCAAAAAGCAAAATTCAGTTGCATTATCAACTACTGAAGCTGAATATGTAGCAGCTGGAAGTTGCTGTGCGCAAATCCTATGGATTAAGCGACAACTTGAAGACTATGGTATCACACTTGATAAAACACCCATAAGATGTGATAACACTAGCGCAATCAATTAACTAAAAATCCAATTCAACACTCAAGAACAAAACACATAGAAATTAGATATCATTTTATAAGAGAACATGTAGCTAATAATGAAATTTGTTTAGATTATGTAAACACTGAAGAACAATTAGCTGACATATTTACAAAACCTTTAATGAAGAAAGATTTTGTTATCTTAGAGGAGAGTTAGGAATTTGTGATCCTTTGAATGAATTTGAAACCCCTAAGGAAATTTTATCTAAGATTCTTTCAAAATCTTAAGGAAATATCTAGAATCATATCAATTGAATCCATGATTTTTAATCATACTCAAGATCAAATTCCGGACACATTTCAGAAATTTCATTTTTTCTCTGAAATGGTCTCGGAGCCGACTCGAGAGTATCGGAGTCGACTCGAGTTTCTGCTGAAACTCAGGAGTCGACCCCTCCTCTGAGCGAGTCGACTCGAGATCGGGATTTCTGTGACTGTCCGGAGTCGACCCCACTTTGCGCGAGCCGACTCGAAGTGGTCCCAGGTTGATTTATCTAGGGCAGAGTCGACTCGCCGTTCATTTCATTCCAATCTTCAAATACTCTCTCCAAAATTCCCAAACCTTCCAAACTTCCAAAATCCCTGATTAACCTTCCAATCGATCAATGGCACCCAAAACTCGAGGTTCCAACCTTGTGCGGCCGGTGTCAAGAGGAAGCGAGCCGTGAGGAAGACCGTGAGGCGTCCGTGCGTGAGCCTTCTCCAGCTCGGATTCACTTCATCTCTTCAACCCCAAATGCTTCTCCAGCCACTGCTCCTTCTCAGGTAGATAGATTAGCAGATAGAATCATTACCACGGGAAGAAAAGTGGATGTTGCCCAGACGTAGTAGCCCAAGAGGGGGGTGAATTGGGTATTTTAAAAATTAATTCAATGGATGATATTGACTAACGCAGATATGTGCTTAATCAAAAGTTAATTTGCAGCGGTGTAGTGGAGTGCACAAAATAGAAAATACACAGATCAATCAAACACAAACACAGCAGGGTTTATAGTGGTTCGGTGCCAAACTCGGCTCCTACATCCACTCCCCAAAAACCTTTGGGAATTTCACTAATCGTATCACAACGATTACAACCCCTAGCCTTCCCCGGCTAGTCCTCTTGTTTTCACGGCACAAGGCAGCCAAATCCCCTAGCCTTCCCGGCTAGTCCTCTTGTTTTACTGGCACAAGGAAGCCAATCCCCTAGCCTTCCCGGCTAGTCCTCTTGTTTTACTGGCACAAGGAAGCCAATCAAGAAACTAGGGTTATCTCTAACCCTAATACAAGTTTTATCAAAGAATAACAGATAGCTCCAAATATGAGCAGATATTCAAATAAGAACTTTACAATTTTTAGAAGCAATAACCAGCAGCAAATGTAGAATGTCGACGCAGCTGAGATTTGAATCTTGCTTCAAAGGCTTGGACGATTTTTGAGCAAGTGTTGAAGGATGAAACTTCGCAGCACAAAGACTTGCTTCTCAAGATCCGAAAGTTGTAAGCAATAAGCACTCTCTTTTGATTTCTTTCTTTCTCTCTTTTGTATTCTTGATGTGAAGAAAAAAATATGTAAGAGATTCGTCAAGGTTTTCTTCTGAACATCTCTATTTAAACCAATCAAAAAACTATCCGTTAGATTCATTGGTAAATAGAAGAAAAGAAAAACGGGAAGAAATAAAACCGTTTGAAATATTTTTCCGAAATGATGAAAGCATTAAACCCATTGCTAGTGAGGGATTCCTGTCCATAATCAAAAGGAAACGGTCAGCATTCATCAAAATAGAAATGAGAGAGAGAAAGAGCATTAAATGAGAGAGAGAGAGAGAGTAAGCATTTAAAACAAAGTTGGCTGAAATAAATTTTCAGCAACTCCCTTCAAGAAAACGTGCGGCCCATGGAGGAAAAGAGGGAAGAGCAAATGCTAAAGCTAGCTAACCAAGCTAGCTAACTCCCAAAGCTAGCACCAAGAGCCACGGCAAGAAATCAGCAGAGAGGAGATAAAAATAGCTAACTATATGGTTAGCTCTTTTTCAACATCCCACGGCTAGCAACAAAGAGCAAGAAAAGAAGTTAGCTAAGTGCCATGGTTTCATGCTATAAAGGAAAAGTAGTTAGCTATGGAGCTAACTAAGGCACAAACTAGTTAGCTCTTTAGCTAACTAGCCATATAAGCAACAATCCAACGGCTTCATGAACAGAGATAGATTTAAAAATAGTTAGCTTATGAGTTAGCTATGTATGAGGCCATGTAAAAAGATAGTTAGCTATATAGCTAACTCAATTCAAAAATTTCATGCGGCTAGGATGAAAACATTTTAAAAATAGTTAGCTCATAAGTTAGCTATAAAAGGCAAACCTATTCATGACAAAATAGCTAACTCCCAAGCCATGAAAACAATAAAGATAGTTAGCTTATAAGCTAACTCCCAAAGGGAATCATGAAAAGATGGTTAGCTTGTAAGCTAGCTTTCTCAATAAAAGCTACGGAGATGGTTTCATGAAAAGGAATTCTTATCATCCAGCTAACTCATAAGTTAGCTATCCATAAAGGTGTGAAGCCATGATAAAAAGATAGTTAGCTTGTGAGCTAACTCCATTTTGAAATCATGCGGCTGATTTGAGAAAGGGAGGAAAGAAGTTAACTAACTAGCTAGCTATTTTAAAAAGTATTCTATCATGCAAAAAGCTAGTTAGCTTGTTAGCTAACTGGATGAAAGGATAGCTAACACATAGCTAGCTATACCAAGGAGTTTTCATGCTACGTAAGATGGAATGGATGAAACAAGTTAGCTTGCAAGCTAACTCCTTCAACAAAGCATTCGGCCAAGGAGAAAATGTGAGGAAACAAGCTAGCTTTCCAAGAAGAGAAACCGGCCAGCAAGAAGGGAAGTTAGCTTCCTAGCTAACTTATTCCAAGAAGTGTTCGGCCAAGTGGAAAAAATCAGCAATAGATAGCTAGCTTGCAAAGGAAAACAGCTAACTGATGGAAGGAACAAGCTAGCTTCTAAGACAACTCTATTTATGCATGGTTCGGCTAGGCACATTGTGAGTGGGAAATAAATTAGCTAGCAAGTGGGGAAAGCTAGCTAAGAGGAGAAATAAGGTAACTCACATATTCATGCAATAATTCTAAGCAATTAAAGAGTCAATTAAATGTTTTGTAATCATCAAAATCAATTCAAGGGTCAACAATCTCAACAATCTCCCCCTTTTTGATGATGACAAAAACATACAAAATTATTAAGCATAAATCATTCAGCATACATAATCAGCATTCAAAAAAAAATGTAATCTCCCTCTAAATATATTAATCTCCCCTGAATATGTGAAGTTCATGACAATCTTCATAATTTTAATTTATGCATTATTCTTCTCCCCCTTTTTGTCATTGATCAAAAAGACAGAATTTTCAGAATATGCAATAATTCAACACAATTTATGAAAAGAAGATGCATTGTATTAAGTCAAGCATAATTCATATTCAGTCAAACATAGAAAACATATTACAATATATCAAGCAGAAATCATAATTCAGTCATTCATAGAAAACATATTACATGATATGAAACATAGATCAAACATAGAATACAATCATCATTCATCATCAGAAGATATAACTTTAGGTTGCTTGGAAGAGCCTTCAGGTCGAGTGGATGATCCGGGTACATCATTAGGTTGAGAAGGCGGCGTCCAAAGATGAGAATGAGAGAATGAAGCTCCAGGGGCAGAAGCAGCAGCAAGACCAATCTGAATTTCCAGCAAATTGCTCATCTTCACGGTGGATGCATTCAGGTGGTCAAGAGCATTCGCGGCATCCTTTGTTGTGCTGTCATTGGTCCTCATCTGGTGTGTTACCCATTCAGCCTTGGTTACAACATCTTCAAACTGGGATTTCAATTGCTCAACGTCTTTCTTAATACAATCCACTGAAGTGTCGTTGTGAAAGAACACACGACTGTTGAGCACACCAACATCATGCACAAGTTGCTTCACGATGGTTGACATATGATTAAGAGTTTCAAACACAGAAGAAATATGGGGTACCAAGGAGAGGTCATTGTTGACGGAAGAGTTACTATCACTGGTACTCCTATTTGAAAGTGCAATGGAAAGATCATGAACAATTTGTTTGATTTGATCTTGACTAATCAAAACAGTAGGAAGGGGTGAATTTTGATTTTGATTGGTATAATGAGTGGAAGATTCTGGAATGTCCGGATGATCATTAAGAAACGGGTTTGACTCATTCATAGAAGCTAAAAATTGATTAGGTTGATTGAAGTCGAAATTAAAGAAATTTGGAGGAGAACAAACTGGTGGAGGAGGATCGGATGGAATTAAGTTTGTAGGTTGAGAGATAGTTTTATCAGCAGTTCTGGTTCTAATCTTGGTCCAAATGCCATTACGTTTGGCATAGTCCATACGGTGTAGGGAGTGTGCATTAAAAATGTCAGTGTGACGCAATGATACACTAGTTTCTCCTTTGAGTTTCACATTGTGAAATTCAAATACGTAAGTGAGAAACATCCCGTATGGCAAGGCGGCTTTGGATCTACCTACAGCTTCTTTTATTATAACCATCATTAATTTGGAAAGTCTAAAGGCGTTCCTTCTAATATGTTAAACATTAGTCCTATGTCCCTATCAGTTATGGCATTAAATGAACCGGCACGAGGTGCAAATATCTTTGCAATAATACTGTGTAGCAATCTATTCTCAACATTCAACATGTTAGCATCAAGATTGTCTACATGAGCATTATCATCCTCTAAGCCCAAAATAGAAGCAATTTTAAAGTTTCTTTCGCTAGGAAAATTTATCAAGACACCATCAGATGGAATTAGATAATCAATATATTTCAATCAATATGTCCAATCACAAACAAGTGTCACAAACATGATTAATTAGATGGATCAATCATTCCAAGTTCCATTCTTATTTCATAAAATTTTGATTCATCTAAAGGTTTAGTAAATATATCTGCGAGTTGTTTTTCAGTGTTTACAAATTCCAATACAATGTTGCCATCATTAACATGATCTCTAATAAAATGATGTCGGATTTCTATATGTTTTGTTCTAGAGTGTTGAATATGATTTTTAGTTAGACAAATTGCACTAGTGTTGTCACATTTTATTAGTATTCCCTTTTGTTTGATACCATAATCCTCTAGTTGCTGCTTAATCCACAAAATTTGAGCACAGCAACTTCCAGCTGCAATGTATTCGGCCTCGGCCGTAGACAATGCTACTGAAGTTTGCTTCTTGCTAAACCATGAGATTAAGTTAACACCTAGGAATTGGCAAGTTCCACTAGTTGATTTTCTGTCTAGTTTACATCCAGCAAAGTCTGAATCGGTGTATCCTATTAAGTCAATGCTAGATTGTCTGTCATACCAAAGTCCTAAGTTTTTAGTTCCATTTAAATATTTAAATATTCTTTTAACAGCAAGCAAGTGTGATTCTTTAGGATTAGCTTGATATCTGGCACACATGCAAACACTAAACAAGATATCAGGTCTACTGGCAGTTAAGTATAATAAAGNAGCTTGATATCTGGCACACATGCAAACACTAAACAAGATATCAGGTCTACTGGCAGTTAAGTATAACAAAGATCCTATCATTCCTCTATAAAGTTTTAGATCTACAGATTTTTCAGAATTACAAGCATCAATTCTACAAGATGAGCTCATAGGGGTACCGATACTTTTAGATGTCTCCATGCCAAACTTTTTGATCATCTCCTTGATGTACTTGGATTGGCTTATGAAGATCCCGTCATTGCTTTGCTTGATTTGGAGTCCGAGAAAATAATTCAGTTCTCCCATCATACTCATCTCGAATTCTCCCTGCATAAGCTCAGCAAAATCTTTGCATAACGAGTCATTAGTGGCACCAAATATGATATCATCTACATAGATTTGAATAATTAAAATATCATCATTTTGTCTTTTAATAAATAAGGTTGTATCGACATTTCCTCGAATGAATTTATTACTAATCAAGAACTTGCTTAATCTTTCATACCAAGCCCGGGGAGCTTGCTTCAAACCATACAAAGCTTTGTTTAATTTAAATACGTGGTTTGGAAACAAGTGATTTTCAAAACCGGGTGGCTGTTCCACAAATACTTGTTCAGCAATATATCCATTTAAGAAAGCGCTTTTAACATCCATTTGATATAATTTAAAATTCATAAAACAAGCAACAGCAAGAAGTAATCTGATAGCTTCTAATCTAGCAACAGGGGCATATGTTTCATCAAAATCAATTCCTTCTTCTTGATTATAACCCTTAGCTACTAGTCTTGCTTTATTTCTTATTATGTTACCATGTTCATCTAACTTATTTCTGAAAACCCATTTTGTTCCAATAATTTGATAATCATTAGGTCTTTCAATAAGTGTCCAAACATTATTTCTTTCAAATTGATTAAGTTCTTCATGCATTGCATTTAACCAATCAATATCATTCTTAGCTTCATCATAACATTTAGGTTCAATTTTAGAAACAAATGCTAAGTTATTATATGTATCTCTAAATGTCGATCTTGTCCTAATTCCATGAGATATTTCACCAATAATTTGATCTTTAGGGTGACTGTGAACATACCTCCATCCTCTTTCTAAGTCATCATTACCTTGTGAGGCTTCAGGTGGATTAGGATTGCTTTCTTCATTTACCTCTTGTGTATCTGATCATCTTTGTCCTTCAAAGTGATGTCTTTGAGTTGATCTTCAATTTCATCTGCATCAACTATACCTTTTCTCTTCCTTAAGGGAAGATCATTAGTTTCATCAAATATCACATGAATAGATTCTTCAACTACCAATGTCTTTTTGTTAAAAACTCTAAAAGCTCTACTATGCAATGAATAACCAAGAAAAATCCTTCGTCAGATTTAGCATCAAATTTATCAAGGTTTATTTTTCCGTTATTCAAAACAAAGCAGCGACATCCAAAGACATGAAAATAACCGATATTAGGTTTTCTTCCTTTCCAAAGTTCATAAGGAGTCTTTTTCAAAACAGGTCTAATTAATGCACGATTTAAAACATAACATGCAGTGTTAATTGCTTCAGCCCAAAAATATTTTGGAAGATTGCTTTCACACAACATGGTACGAGCCATTTCTTCTAAAGTTCTGTTCTTTCTTTCTACTACTCCATTTTGTTGAGGTGTTCTGGGTGCAGAAAAATTATGTTCAATTCCATTTTCATTACAAAAATTTTCAAAATATTGATTTTCAAATTCTTTTCCATGATCACTTCGTATCGATAAAACAGAAGAATTCTTTTCATTTGTAATTCTTTTAAATAATTTTTGAAATGATGGAAATGCTTCATCTTTACTGGCTAAGAATAAAACCCATGTAAAACGAGAGAAATCATCAATTATGACAAAACCATATCTTTTTCCTCCTAGACTAGTTGTTCTTGTAGGACCGAATAAATCCATGTGCAAGAGTTCTAAAGGTCTAGTGGTTGAAATCACATTTTTCGATTTAAAAGATACTCGAGTTTGTTTTCCAAATTGACAAGCATCACAGATTTTATCTTTTTCAAAAGAAAGTTTTGGCAAACCATTTACTAAATCCTTTTTGATTAGTTTAGATAATAAATCCATGCTTGCATGAGCTAGCCTACGATGCCATAACCAACTATTATCAGTTTTATTATTCATAGCAACTAGGCAATCAACATTTCTATCATTCAAATCATTTAAATCAACAATGTATACATTACCATGCCTATGACCAACAAATTTCAGATTATCATTAGTAGGATTTTTAACAATGCATAAAGATGATTCAAATGTAACTTTAAATCCTTTATCACATAATTGACTGATACTTAGTAAATTATGCTTTAAACCTTTCACAAGTAAGACATTGTCAATAAAAGTATGAGGTGTGATACCTATTTTTCCAATGCCAATAATTTTTCCTTGGCCATTATCACCAAAAGTAACAACACCTCCATCTTTTGCCTCTAAAGTGATGAATTGAGATTCATCACCCGTCATGTGTCTTGAACACCCGCTATCCAAGTACCATTGTCTTTTAGTTGCTCGGGTTGCAAGACACACCTGCATACACAATTTTAAGTTTTGCTCTTAGGTACCCAAGCTTTCTTGGGTCCTTTCGGGTTAGTTAAAATAGTTCCTTTTGGAACCCATATTTGTTTAACTTTGTGTGTGTGACAAGTATATGCTTTGTGTCCAAATTTACCACATTTAAAGCAAGTAATTCTAGTTGAATCATCAGCATGCACATAAATATTTTTCAAAAATTTTTGTCTTTCAATAGGATTGTATCCAAGACCAGCTCTATTGTAAACAGCCCTTTGACTATTTAATATCATTTCTAACTTTTCTGAACTCAAAGTAAATTTATCAATAATAGGTTTTAATTTATTTACTTCATCTTTCAAATCTTGGTTTTCCTTTAGTAAAGAATCATTGTTATTTGAAATTCTTTCTTTTTCAAGAGTAAGTTCCTTAATTTCATTTCTCAAGTCTTTATTCTTTGAACTTAATTTAGCAAAATCATCTACAAGTTCATAAAAAGCACCATGCAATTCATCAAAAGTAAAGTCATCTAGAAAGCTAGGACTTACCTCATTTTCATCAGCCATGAAGCATACATTTGCAACTTCAGTCTTTTCTTCTTCTTCCGAACTTGTTGCTTCACTGTCACTCCATGTAGCCAACATAGCCTTCTTCTTTACTTTCTTAAAACCTTTCTTCAACAGTGGACATTCTGGTTTGATATGTCCAGGCTTCTTACACTCATAGCATATAGGAGGTTCACTCTTTCTTTTCTTTGCTATGATCTCCTTTGGTAAATATTTTTCTTTTTCCAAATCTTTTTCTTTTCATAAATTTCTTGAACTTTCTAGAGATGAGAGCCATATCATCATCTTTTTCACTCTCACTAGTTTCATCTTCACTTTCCTCATTTTGAACATTACCTTTCAATGCCATGGTCCTTCTCTTCTTTGAATCGTCTTCATCAATGTGTTGACGTTGTTGTAGTTCATGAGTCATCAAAGATCCGACCAATTCTTCAAGTGATAGATTGTTGAGGTCTTTAGCTTCTTGTATAGCTGTGACTTTTGCTTCCCATGATCTAGGCAAAGATCTCAAAATTTTTCTCACAAGATCACTGTTAGCATAAGACTTACCCAAACTTTTTAAACCATTAATAATGTCGGTAAATCTAGTAAACATATCAGTGATATTTTCAGATGAATCCATTTTAAATAGTTCATACTTATGAACAAGCATATTAATTTTGGATTCCTTGACTTGGTTAGTACCCTCATGGGTAACTTCAAGTCTATCCCAAATCTCTTTAGCAGACATGCATGTAGATATACGATTAAACTCATTTGCATCAAGAGAACAATAAAGAACATTCATTGCTTTTGCATTTAATTGAGCTAATTTCTTATCTTGCTCATCCCATTCAGATTCAGGCTTTGCAATATCAATATTATCAATCTTAACAGTGGGTGTGTGAGGTCCATTAATTATGATTCCCCATAAATCATAATCAAGTGCTTGAATGAATATTTTCATTCGTGCTTTCCAATAAGTGTAATTTGTTCCATTGAACAAAGGTGGTCTATTAGTTGACTGTCCTTCGGTCAACATAGATCCCATTTGGATTACTACTGATCTTTAGCTCCAAGCTTATCAAAGCTATAGGAATCAAGAGCACGCTGCTCTGATACCACTTGTTGCCCAGACGTAGTAGCCCAAGAGGGGGGTGAATTGGGTATTTTAAAAATTAATTCAATGGATGATATTGACTAACGCAGATATGTGCTTAATCAAAAGTTAATTTGCAGCGGTGTAGTGGAGTGCACAAAATAGAAAATACACAGATCAATCAAACACAAACACAGCAGGTTTATAGTGGTTCGGTGCCAAACTCGGCTCCTACATCCACTCCCCAAAAACCCTTGGGAATTTCACTAATCGTATCACAACGATTACAACCCCTAGCCTTCCCCGGCTAGTCCTCTTGTTTTCACGGCACAAGGCAGCCAAATCCCCTAGCCTTCCCGGCTAGTCCTCTTGTTTTACTGGCACAAGGAAGCCAATCCCCTAGCCTTCCCGGCTAGTCCTCTTGTTTTAATGGTACAAGGAAACCAATCAAGAAACTAGGGTTATCTCTAACCCTAATACAAGATTTATCAAAGAATAACAGATAGCTCCAAATATGAGCAGATATTCAAATAAGAACTTTACAATTTTTAGAAGCAATAACCAGCAGCAAATGTAGAATGTCGACGCAGCTGAGATTTGAATCTTGCTTCAAAGGACTTGGACGATTTTTGAGCAAGTGTTGAAGGATGAAACTTCGCAGCACAAAGACTTGCTTCTCAAGATCCGAAAGTTGTAAGCAATAAGCACTCTCTTTTGATTTCTTTCTTTTCTCTCTTTTGTATTCTTGATGTGTCAAAAAATGTAAGAATTCGTCAAGGTTTTCTTCTGAACATCTCTATTTAAACCAATCAAAAAACTATCCGTTAGATTCATTGGTAAATAGAAGAAAAGAAAAACGGGAAGAAATAAAACCGTTTGAAATATTTTCCCAAATGATGAAAGCATTAAACCCATTGCTAGTGAGGGATTCCTGTCCATAATCAAAAGGAAACGGTCAGCATTCATCAAAATAGAAATGAGAGAGAGAAAGAGCATTAAAGAGAGAGAGAGAGTAAGCATTTAAACAGAGTTGGCTGAAATAAATTTTCAGCAACTCCCTTCAAGAAGTCGTGCGGCCCATGGAGGAAAAGAGGGAAGAGCAAATGCTAAAGCTAGCTAACCAAGCTAGCTAACTCCCAAAGCTAGCTAACTAGCTAGCAAGGCCACGGCAAGAAGAAATCAGCCAAATCCAAGGAGGGATAGAGTAGCTAGCTAGCAAGCTAGCTCAATTCAAATTCACACGGCTGAGAAGAAACCAGGAGAAAACTAGTTAGCTATAGAGCCATGGTTTCATGCTATAAAGGAAAAGTAGTTAGCTATGGAGCTAACTAAGGCACAAACTAGTTAGCTCTTTAGCTAACTAGCCATATAAGAAAATCCAACGGCTTCATGAACAGAGACAAATTAAAAATAGTTAGCTTTTAGTTAGCTATAAAAAGGTGTATGAGGCCATGTAAAAAGATAGTTAGCTATATAGCTAACTCAATTCAAAAATTCATGCGGCTAGGATGAAACATTTCAAAAATAGTTAGCTCATAAGTTAGCTAGATAAAAGGCAAACCTATTCATGACAAAAATAGCTAACTCCCAAGCCATGAAAACAATAAAGATAGTTAGCTTATAAGCTAACTCCCAAAGGGAATCATGAAAAGATGGTTAGCTTGTAAGCTAGCTTTCTCAATAAAAGCTACGGGAGATGGTTTCATGAAAAGGAAATCTTGTCATCCAGCTAACTCATAAGTTAGCTATCCATAAAGGTGTGAAGCCATGATAAAAGATAGTTAGCTTGTGAGCTAACTAGATAAAAAGCAAATCCTACCATGCAATAAAGTAGTTAACTAGTTAGTTAGCTAGATGTAAAGTTAACTCTATTCATGACAAAAGTAGCTAACTAGATAGCTAACTCCAAGGATGCTTTTCATGAAGCGTAGCAAGGAGAAAGACAAAACTAGTTAGCTGCTAAGCTAACTTGTTTCATGAATCAATCGGCCAAGTAACAGAGAAGAGAACTAGCTAGCTTGTTAGCTAGCTGGAGGGGAGTTTTCATACAAGACGTCCAAGGCAAGCTAGCTCATCAGCTAGCTGAATTTTCAATCCATTCGGCCAAGAATCCTGCAAGAAGAAAAATAGTTAGCTCTTTGGGATATCTAGCTAACTCAATGGACTAACCAGCTAGCTGCCTAGCTAGCTGATTCCAAGGAGTGTTCGGCCAAGAGGAAAAATCAGCAATAAATAGCTAGCTTACAAAGGTATCCAGCTAACTAATGAAAGGGACAAGCTAGCTCCCAAGTCAACTCAATTTATGCATGGTTCGGCTAGGCTCATTGTGAGTGGGAAATAAATTAGCTAGCAAGTGGGGAAAGCTAGCTACGAGGAGAAATAAGGTAACTCACATATTCATGCAATAATTCTAAGCAATTAAAGAGTCAATTAAATGTTTTGTTATCATCAAAATCAATTCAAGGGTCAACAATCTCAACACTAGTTTTCCGAGGCATAGAATGGCTCGGCTCGGGTTACCAAGGTATGGTCGGCTCGGGTTGCCGAGGTACGAGGATAGTTCGAATTACCGAGGGATAGAATGGCTCGGCTTGGGTTGCCAAGGTATGGTTGGCTTAGATTGCCGAGGTATGAGAGTGGTTCGGGTTGTCAGGGCGACCCGACTTTATCAAAGGCGATTCGGCTTCGTCGCTTGGCTGTTATGCCAGTTGGCTGGTAGGATGTTGGGATTGAACCTGACCTAATTATCAATGTGGGCAGTCATTAATGCAATGACGATTTTACCACTTATCACATGCCCCCACTCCCTAGTCCGAAGTGTAAGTTCGGATATAGGGAGTAGAGTTCCGGAACAATTTTATTTGGGGGATTCAAAAAGGCGGGCAATGATAATCTCGTAAATGACGGGCCGCTATTTCATCATCATTTTTTGCCGTAGCTCGAGGAGGAGGAGCACAGGTGCCGGCGGCAGTGGGATCAGCTTGCCGGTCTAAATAAGGAACTTGTTGATATGGAAGATCGGCTGAAATGGCAGCATGACTAGATTGCTAGGCTCACCGATGATCTCGATCAATCTCGATGGAAAATCAGGGACAAACAGTCCTGAATTAATGACCTCAAGGAGGGTCTCCAACAGAATAAATTGGCCAAATTGAAGGCCCTGGAAAAGGTCCATGAGCTGAGCAATAAAATGACTCGGCAAGAAAAAGAGGTATAGTGTCTTTTTATTTACTTGCTTCCGGCATTTTTTTTTTGTTCATGGACTCAAACGACCTGATGTTTCACAGATGGGCAAAATCGAGCTCGAGGCGCAGGAGCAATTTAAGGCTCGAAGGGCGGAGTTGACCACGAGTCGCCAAATGAACCTCGAACTCGGGAATCAGCTAGCTGAAGCTAACAATCAAATCACCTCGGCTGTAGAGGAGTATAGAAGTTCCGCTCAATTTTCTGAAGAGCGTAGAGAGGCTTGTGCCAATGCATTCTGGTTCGGCAAGGAGGAAACACAGGCTAAGATCTCTTGAGTGTATCCCGAGTTGGATTTATCTTTCCTGGAGGCCGAGCTATTTGATACTCGTACCCCGAGGGCCGAAGAAGCCGAGTATGAGGATATTTTGGACGTCGATCTTGATGCTATCCTGGGTCCCAAAGAGGCCATGGCTATCGAAGAATGCCTTCACCCTGCTGCCGAGGAACCTGAGGTCCCTCTTTCAACAACATTTGAAGCGGGTGAAGCGAGTCAAGCCCTTCCGGATGTTATCAAGGAGGTTCTTGGGACCGACCTGAACTCTGATTCTTAAGTGTCGTTTATGTACTTTTGCTTTCTCAACTTGTAATCCAATCAACATTCAATAAATGAATTTCTTTCTGCTTCACCTTATTACTTTGGTCATTGTTTTTCCAAACGACCTTTTTGCTGGGAGTTCCTTTGAATCATAAACGAAATGTACTTTAAGGTCGGATAGCCCTTGGGGGTTCCGAATCGAAGATTCTGCTCAATAGGAGCCAAATTAACTGATTTTGCTGATGCATAAAATTGTTCAGTTTTGTCATGGGATGTAACTCCGACTTTGCCTCGATTAGGGCCGAGGTTAGGTGTGCGCAAACTTACTCGGTTTGCTAAGGCACGAAATGGTTCGGCGCAAGAGAGCTGAAAATGGCTCAAATACCTCGGCTGGGCCGAGGTTTGATGTTTGGACCGCAAAAGGTGGATTTAACCACATAAAAGTTGGTTCGGTTTCTTCTTACCGCGACATACGAATCATGGCTTGCTGAAGTAGAAAAACGAAAATGCATTAAGATTTTGATCAGATCGAGGAGGCCTTTTCCAATGTTTGACATTTTAGGAGAATGGGATTCTCTCCCAATGGACTCCTCCAGGAACACCGCAGCATCGGTGTTCGAAAGAAGGAATCGAACTCTGTTAGACATGGTTCGGTCCATGATGGGTTTTGCAAGCTTGCCAATATCTTGGGGATATGCATTTCAGCTGTATCTCAATAAGGCTCTCTGTTTCTTATCACATGAGATGTGGTGACATCTTATTTCCTGGGGCATCCGGCTTATGTCGTGCTTAGAACTGCCCTCCTTTCATTATACCTTATCTACAATACTGAAGAACGTTGAGTAATAGGCTTTCTTAAAAAGGAGTTCCTTTAATAGCTCTAATTTGAACTTGTTCATCAAGTAGTGTTGAATCTGAGTTGATTAGATCAAACTCCCAAGATGCACTTTCTGGTGAGTTCAAGGGATACTTTTCTTGGTATGATGTTGAACTCGAGAGACGAGGAGATCACCTGAAAGACTGTCTAATAAATGGGATGATGCGAACTGCATCCAGTCCTCATCTCATAGGAGAGGCGCACAGAAATGCCAAAGCATACTAAGGGGTATCGTCAACGTTATGGTATTGACTATGTGAGTTTTCTCCTTGGCAATGCTGAAATAGGATTATGCTAGCTATACTCATGTTAAAACCCTTTTCAAATGGGATTTCAGGTGTATATGATACGCCTGAGGTTTTTATCTGAAGACGAGTCTGGGCTGGTGGACCAAGCTGTTGGTGATTTATAAGATCAAATCATATTGAATGAATTTGCTAAATTAAATTGTATGTATTTCTTGTATTATATGTAATGATATTATGGAATAATATTGCATTACAATAAAGAGTTATCATTTTCTTCATTCCTAATAGTATTAGATCTAAGGATCTCCCAATAGTACGACCAGGATTCTATCTTCCGATAGGAGGAATTCATCTTTCAAGGTCCTCCATGAAAGAGAACATGATGAAATATGGGCCATAGTACACTATCAATTATAGGATGTTGTATATCATATTTGTTGGTTGTCCTCTTCCAAGGAGTGTAGAGACACTAGTATGACATATAGGTGAAATATAGGAGAGTCATTTACGAACGTGACTCATTTTAGATCTTTAGCTGTCAGTTTATCCAAGATATAGGTATATATATCCTTCAGACCTGAAGATCACAACCGGTGACTTGCAAGCAACTCATTGTACTTAGGTACCGGACCACCTGGATTTCTAATCCAGCTACGAAAGGTTACTGGGTGCAGTCAAGTACTTGTGGTAGTTAGTTGTGGATCAAGATGAAATTTGACCTATCCCGTTAAAAGGAGAAATGCTTGTGTTTCAATTTAGCAAGACCTTGGCCAAGGCACTTCATGTGAAAGTCACATGATCACTAAAATTGAAATCACTTTATGGATTTGCTATTTAGAGTTGACAGGCTCTTAAGCCATCCTTAGCATTTGTAGTCAAAAGGATGAATTATACGATAACTGTTTCTTAGGGTTCTTGGAGTTTGCTCGGCAACTCTTCGACCTATATGGATGTCGGATTCCATTGCTAGATGGGCACATCGATTAGTATAGAAAGTTGTTTCTATGCTACCGGCTTAGGTTCGAACCTGAGAGTCATGCGCATAGAAGTTTCCTAGGATGATCTATTTGCTGATTAACGATTGAGAATCGTATATGATTTAATTA
Source organism: Calamus simplicifolius (assembly GCA_900491605.1). Taxonomy (NCBI): domain Eukaryota; kingdom Viridiplantae; phylum Streptophyta; class Magnoliopsida; order Arecales; family Arecaceae; genus Calamus; species Calamus simplicifolius. The sequence goes on along the minus strand of UESW01004535.1, from coordinate 308,600 downwards.
ATCAATTTGATTGATTGAATTATCTCAATTGGGTTAAGTATAAGTGAATAAGATTCAATTTGGTTTAAGTCTATTAGAAGGACTAATCAATTTCAAATATTGATTTGAAATTAGACTTGATTTGGATTTAAATAGATTCAGGACTAGCCAAATTTGATTCGGACTAGGACCATGATCTATATAGGTTCAGTCCAATAAATTCATATCAGATTAAACCATCACCTGAACCCAAATCTCTAGCATAAGGATCTCACATGATGAGATGGCTGAAATCTTATCTCATGAGAGATTAAATTCTCATATAGAATTTAATGCTTGACATTAATCTTCTCCCGTTAGAATTCTAAGTGTTAGAATTCTTGTACCTCTCAAATTAGCCAAACATTGTGTTGGTTTTCACCGAACGTGGAATTAACCAAGCGCCGCGTCTCTTTGATTTTCACCGAACGTCGGAATTAACTAAACGCTGCACCTATTTGGTTCGGCGTCTCTTTGCTTTTTACCAAACGGCGGAACTCTAAATGTTAGAATTCAATGGGCTGGCTAAAATAAGACTAAATAGAGGACATCCCTTACCAGATTATACAGAACAACAACACACGATATGTCGTGGATTGAAATTCTAAAGAGTTAGAATAGAAAAATCCTAGTGATTCTGGTGTTAACAAAAGTTTGGTGGATCTTGGAGGAAGATTCAAGTGGGAGGACTCAAGATCAGTAAAGTTTTTTCCACGAGCTAGCACTCCCAAAAATCCGATCATTCGGGGCTTCGCGTGGACGATACTAGAGGCCGGCAATTGAACGGCTGCAGAGCATAAAAGGATTTACCAACTACCCTTAAGGTAAGTGATATGATCCCTAGATCTTAAGGCATGATTCAAGACAAGAAGTATGACTTCTTACCTTGAGGATCAAGATATGATCTTGATGATTTTATTTATATGCACATTTTAGATTAAACGATCTTATATATAAGGCAAAGATATGATCTTGATGCATGTTAGATAGATTAATATTTAATCTTTAAAATTCTGCATTGATAATTATTATCAAATTTTAAAATATGCATGCCTCGGAGATTATTTCTCCCCACACCAGCAAACCAGCATCCCACTTGGGGGATGCTTCATTGGCATAAGCATCCACAGGTCTTTGACCTGGTTATGATCCCCCAATGTGTCCATCCGAGGGATCCATGGATGGCCTACTTTATTCTTTAGCATTAACCAGTGGCTCAATAGAGCTGTCTGGTTTCTCTGATTTCTGGGATCGAATGTAGAGACATCGTTATCGACCGAAGCTACTCAGCTGAGCTTTTATCTTATTTATATTTTCTGTGCTATGATGCACTTGTAATGCCTCTCGGAGGTTGTAATTCTTTCATTAATAAAGAAATTTCATACTCTTTCTTCTTTTAACATCTGTTTCTTTTCCGATGTGATTGTGTTGAGAGTTGCTACTCTCATTTTATGCTTTTTGGACCTGTTGACCCAATTGAGGATTTTGATGATTAACAAAACTATTTGAGTATAACATTTGAAGTTACTAATGATTTTGATTAAGTTTTTCAGATTATAAGTCGATTTGGTAATCAAAATCAAGAGTCAAATCAAGTTCTGGTTCGAATCTAATGTCAAGGTAAGATTGCAGATATTAGAGTCGACACATGGAATCGCAGAGTCGACTCCGGAAAATGGCACAGACTTAGAGTCGACTCCGGGACTGTTAGAGCCGACTCCAATAGAAAAGACAGAACGATGGTTTTTCAGGCCACGACTTAGAGTCGACTCCCAGACTATTAGAATCGACTCCAGGAGAATTTTGTGTCGACCCCAAAAAAGTCAGAGACGACTCCAGATCGAGCGGATTAAAGAATTTCAAGTTAGAGCCGACTCCAGAAAAGTTAGAGCCGACTCCAGAATGTCAGACACGGCTCCAGAACTATCAGAACGACTCTAAACTTTATCTTTATCTATTTTAATCCCAACGTCTATTATTATTTTGGATCTAATCATTCTTACACTTATTTCTAACGGATAGTTTCAAACTATTTATGGATTAATCGGGATCTATAAGAAGAGGGTTTGTTGCATCCCACAAAGAGAAGACAAGAGAGGCAAAAAGAAAAGAATAGAGATAAATCTTTGAGATCTATCAGAAAAGAAAAGAGGGAAAACTTGTAAGAAAAAGATCATACTGATTCCCCAAAAGAAGAGAGAGAGATTCCAAGCTTTTGCTGTTCTATTTCGAAGAAATCTCAAGAGAAGAAAGAAGCCCTAGTTTTCTGATCTTCTGAGTCTCAAGAGCATCTTGAAGGAAGATCCATTCAAAGGAAGAGAAGGAAGAAGCCACCAAGATCTGCGAATCAGGCTTTGATTCCTATCCTTTTATTATTGTTTCATTATTGTATATTTGCTCATTGGAGGAGCTGTTTATCTTGTAAAAACAAATATTTTGCTGGGTCAATCTGGTGATTGATTCAGTTGAGGCTGTTAGCCTTGTGCAAGCATTAGCTTGTGGTGATAGGTTTTATGCTGGTGAACCTTGAAAACCAGCTGGGTTCGTTGTACACCCGAGAAAACAACAAGTTTGAGTTGTGAGCTTACAAAATAACTCTGTTGTAATCAGTTTGATTATAGTGGGACCCAAGAGGTACTTGGGAGTGGACGTAGATGTAGGTACACCGAACCACTATAAAATCTCCTGTGTTTGCCATGATTGTCTCTTTATCTTCAACTCTCCATTTGTGCTTGTTCAGTTTAATTTGTGTGAATCTAAGTTTTTATTTCCACTAGGGGTTATCTTTCAAAAGAATTTAAATTTTTGAAAAACCCAATTCATCCCCCCCCTCTTGGGTTGCTCTCTGGACCAACAATTGGTATTAGAGCTAGTGCTCATTTGATTTGATCTAACGATCAAGAGTCAAAGATCCACATGGCAACTCAAGCTGGTTCATCTTTTTTCGAAGGCCAATCTACTAATAGACCATCCTTATTTAATAGTTTAAACTATGGTTATTGGAAGGCTAGAATGAAAATTTTCATTCAAGCACTTGACTATGATCTATGGAGTATTATAGTCAATGGACCACACACACCCACTACTAGAGTTAATGGCATGGAGATTCCTAAACCGGAAATGGAATGGGATGAACATGATAAAAAATTGGCACAACTCAATGCCAAAGCAATGAATGTTTTGTACTGCTCATTAGATGCAAATGAATTCAATCGCATATCTATTTGCATTTCTGCTAAGGAAATCTGGGATAGACTTGAGGTTACCTATGAGGGAACAAATCAAGTCAAGGAATCCAAGATTAACATGCTAGTTCATAAGTATGAATTGTTTAAAATGGATGCATGTTGATACGGCTGGCCATTTCCTCTGGGTAGTATTATCTTTTGCACGATTTCCGAAAATAATGATGTGACAGCAAAACCCAGAACTCCAGCACCGGCCTCCAGCGTTGGCCTCCAACGCTAGACTTTGGCTCCAGCCTCCAGCGTCAGCCTCCAGTATCAGCTTCCAGCGCTGGACTTTGGCTCCGGCCTCCAGCGTCGGCCTCCAGCGTTGGCCTCCAGCGATGACCTCCAGCATCGGCCTCCAGCGCTGGACTTTGGCTCCGGCCTCTAGCGTCGGCCTCCAACGCTGGACTTTGGCTCCGGCCTCCAGCGCCGAACTCCAGCATCGTCCTCCAGTGATGACCTACAGCGTTGGCCTCCAACGCTGGACTTAGGTTCCGGCCTCCAGCGTCGGCCTCCGGTGCTTTTTCACATGCACAGTGATCAGTCTCATACAACAGATCCCGTGATTCAAGGTCTATTGTCGTGCACCTCGCTCACTGAAATCACGGGCAAGTGTTAGCTCGTTCAGCAGTTACCGCTACAAGTGGCCCTCATCCAACAACGGCTTAACCACTTGTCGTTCGATAAAACTTATCCCAACGAGGAAGATTGGATGGTTCCAACGGAATGAGGTAAACGGGACCCCAAACAGGTATAAAAGGAGGACTCGAGCTCAATGCGAGGGGATCTCTCTCTCTCTCTCTATTTCAAGTGCTACTGATACAGAACATTCCTGTTCTACACCCACTGACTTGGGCGTCGGAGGGTCCCCACCGGAACTACCGGTCCGAGACTTTTTGCAGGTTCTAGAAGGAAGATGGCAACCTTTCTGCATCCTCGATGGCCTACGGAGATCTTAATTCACCCGACGTTCATCGCAAGTGATTTGGCAGCAACAGATTGGCGCGCTAGGAAGGGGGGTATGCAGTCCACACTGGACGAAAGTTCTCCCTGTGACCCCACCAATTTTGCAAGGGAAATGATGGTGACTACACGAGCACTGGAGGCTTCCTCCAGTCAAGCAGCGGAGCGCATTTCCCGAGCTGAGCACTCGGGGGCCAATCCCTATGTTCCGCCCCCTGCGCAGACAAGCTGACCTGACCGGCTCGAGGTTCTGACCCACCAGGTCCAGGATCTGATGATAATGGTCTGGGGGCTGCAAGAGCATTGTTTGGCTGCTGCACCTCAACCCCCTATGCTCGATGAAGGGGTGCGAGGGACAGTCCAGTCTCACCAAGGCGGGACCCCTCTGAGGTCTCCCACCGCTCACCCTCCGAACCTCATCACCGAGGGACCTCGAAGCAACGACGGTCCCCCTCTCACCACTCTGGTCGTTCTCGCCACCGGCTGGAGGAGAGAGAGTCCAGACGGGCGCGTTCCTTGCCCGTCTATCTTCATCTTCTTCTTCCGATTCATCCCGAGATGGCACCCTTAGGAAAACTACTCGTCGGGCTGAACAAAGGCTCGATGAGTATCATCGACGGTTGGAGGAGCTTAGCCGCCGGATTGCAGATCCTTACGGGACGGATTATGAGCGGCGCCCCCACTTTCCTGGCATATCATGAAGGAACCGGTCCCGCCCCGGTTCCGTCTCCTCCAGCTGGATCCATACGATGGCACGACGGACCCCCTGGACCACTTGGAAAGCTACAAGGTCCTCATGCAGGTCCAGGGAGCGACGGACTCCCTCTTATGCGTCGCTTTTCCGACCACCCTCCGCAAGGTGGCATGCGCGTGGTACTCCCACCTGCCTCCACGTAGCATCAACTCCTTCCGCCAGTTGGAGAGGGCTTTCTTGGCCCATTTTGATGCCTGCCAGAAGATTCCGAGAGTGGCTAATAGCCTCTTTGCTGTCCAGCAGAGGAGCGGCGAGACCTTGAAGGATTTTGTCGCTCGATTTAAGGAAGCGACGTTGGAAGTGTACAACCTGGAAGACTCCGTAGCCACTTTGGCCCTGAAACGAGGACTTCGCCCATCCAGGTTTGCTTATTCTCTGGATAAGAAGCCTCCGAGTTCTTATGCTGAGCTTTTGAGCCGGGCACAGAAGTACATCCACGCCGACGAGGCGGATTCTTCCAGGTGGAAAGTTAACAAGAACACTGGTAAGAAACCACCGCCTACTGATCACGCCGGTGCACGACCTCGGAAGCCTGAGCCTCCACACCGCTCAGATCGCCGACCACAGATGCTTGTTCCTAAGGAGCAATTCACCCCCTCATAGCTCCCATATCTCACATCCTGCTGGAGATTGAGGAGGAACCTTATTTCAAGCGTCCGGCTCCCTTGAAGTCTGGGGCCCCCCGCAACAAGGAGTTTTACTATCGGTACCACCGAGACTATGGTCATGACACCGAGGATTGCCACCATCTAAAGAAGGCCATTGAGGAGCTGGTTCAGCAGGGTCACCTGGGCAAATTTGTTCGAATGGGAAACCTTCCCACTTCGGGCACATCGGTGCCTCCAAGTCATCCGGCTGGCGTGGACAATGCTCCAACTGAAAAACCATAGCTATGATTTCCTGGGGGCGGGTGGTAGTTCAAAGAGGCAGCGAGAGGGAATAGATTCTGTAATTCCTTTCTTCGGAAAGGATTTAAATGGGGTAGATAATAAGCATGACGACAGTGTCATTGTGTCCATGACTATAGCCAAACATCCTGTAAAAATAATTTTAATTGATAGTGGGAGTTTGGTGGATGTTTTGAGCTACGAGGCTTTTGTTTGGATGAATCTGTCAAAGTCTTTGCTCCGACCCATTGCCGCGCCACTAATGGGCTTCACTGAGATTCGGTGAGCGTCGAGGGGGAAATTGCCCTCCCAGTCACTGCTGGAACCCCTCCATGTCAGAGCACTGTGGTTATAAATTTCTTGGTGGTTTGGGTCCCGCTGGCTTATAACGCTATCTTGGGGAGACCAGGGTTGAATCTGCTAGATGTCGTAATTCACTAAGAGACTATTGGTAAGGTTCCCCACCGACGAAGGAATTAGAGAAATGAAAGGGGAGCAAAGCCCGCTACTGCCTTGCTATCATTTATCTCCCAGCCCGCTGGAAGCGGCGTCGGTAGTAGCCTCTGAGCCGCTCGATCCCCGGGAGCTGGAAAGAAGGGGAGAGCCAGTCGAGCACCTTCTAACCCTCCCCTTGGGTGATGACCCAGCAAGGACTGTTCAGGTGGGGGCATTGCTTCCAGAGGAGGCACGTGATCAACTTCTTACTTTCCTGCGTGCCAATACCGACGTCTTTGCTTGGTCATCCTCAGACATGCCGGGCGTCCCCGAAGAAGTGATCATCCATCGGCTCAACCTCAGGCCAGAGTGTCGGCCGGTCCGACAGAAAAAAAGAAACTTCGCTCCGGATAGGCAAAAAGCTATCGACGAGGAAGTTCGCAAGCTAACGGCTGCGGGCCATATTCGGGAGGTCCATTACCCCGAATGGTTGGCCAACGTGGTGCTGGTCTGTAAGACCAACGGGAGCTGAAGAATGTGCATAGATTTCACTGACCTCAACAAGGCATGCCCTAAGGATAGCTTCCCCCTGCCCGGATCGATCAACTGGTGGACGCTACATCTGGCCATGAGGTCCTTAGCTTCATGGATGCTTTCTCGGATACAACCAGATCCGGATGAATCCGACGGATGAAGAAGCTACCTCCTTTGTAACTGAGAAGGGGTTATACTGCTACAGGGTAATGCCTTTCGGGCTAAAGAACGCGGGAGCCACCTACCAGAGGCTGATGAATAAGGTCTTCGAAGGCCAGATAGGACGCAACATGGAAGTGTACGTGGATGACATGTTGACAAAAAGCGTTCATGCCACTGACCATATCGCGGACCTAACGGAGACTTTTGACAACCTTCATCGGTACCAGATGAAGCTGAACCCACGTAAGTGTGCATTCGGGGTGACAGCCGAAAAGTTCTTGGGTTTCATGGTAACCCGGAGGGGGATCGAAGCAAACCCGACAAAGTCCAAGCCATCTTGGACATAAGGCCTCCCGCCAACAAGAAGGAAATACAGCGCCTGACAGGAAGGGTGGCCGCCTTAAGCCGCTTCCTGTCCAAGTCCGTTGAAAGGTGCCTACCATTCTTCAAGGCGCTTCGTAGAGTCAATGAATTTGAATGGACGAAAGAATGCCAGGAGGTGTTCGAAGGGTTAAAGGAATTCTTATCTACCCCGCCGCTGCTAGCCAAGCTGACGAGTGGAGAAGAATTCCTTCTATACCTTGCAGCCTCTCCTGAAGCCGTTAGTTCTGTGCTGGTCCGCGTGGGCACCAATGGCATGCAAAGGCCAGTATAGTATACAAGCAAGTACTCCATGATGCAGAGACCTGATACTCAAATATGGAAAAGATTATCTTTGCATTGATCATGTCTGCCCAGCGCCTGCGGCCATACTTCCAAGCCCACCTGATCGTGGTGATCACAGACCAACCTCTGAAGATGGTTCTTGCTCATCCGGATACTTTCGGCCGGCTAGCAAGGTGGGCCCTTAAGTTGGGGGAGTTCGATCTGTCTTTTCGCCCTCGGTCGGCCATGAAGTCTCAAGTCTTGGCGGATTTTTTGGTCGAATGCACTTGGGGAGAGGAGCAACCTAAAGAACTTCCTACAGACACTCAGCCCCTTGAAACCAGTGATGATGAATGGGTCCTCCATGTAGACGGGGCATCGAATTCTCAAGGGAGCGGAGCAGGCCTCATTTTGGCCAACTCGGATGGAGTGGTAACCAAGTGTGCACTTCGTTTCCTCTTTCCAGCCACTAATAATCAGGCAGAGTATGAAGCCTTGTTGTTCGAGATGAGATTAGCTCAAGAACTTGGGGTGAAATGCCTTAGGGCGTTCACCGACTCCCAATTGGTCGCTGGCCAAGTCGCAAGGGAATACGAAGCAAGGGATCCCATCATGTCCCGCTATTTAAGCATGGTGCAATCGCTAGCTACTCCCTTGGCTCACTTTAGTGTCACCTACATCCCCCGACAGGAGAATGCTAGAGCCGACGCCTTATCCCACCTTGCCACCTCCGCTGAAGGGATGTTGGGGAGAGCTTATGTGGAGCACTTAGAAGCCCCGAGTATTGACGTATCAAGAGAAACTCTACCAGTGGAGCAGGAGCCCTCCTGGATGGACACCTACGTTCGGTACGTTACCGAGGGTACCCTCCCAGAAGACCCTGCCGAAGCCAGGAAACTTAAAAGACGGGCCCCAAAGTTTTTCATAATGGAGGGAAAGCTCTACCGGAGGTCGTTCTCATATCCAATCCTCAGGTGTGTCGGTCCCACCGAAGCCAGTTATATTCTATGGGAGATACATGAAGGTATATGTGGAAGCCATCTGGGGGGTAGGGCTCTTGCATACAAAGCCCTACGGTAGGGGTATTACTGGCTAACAATGAAGGAGGATGCATTCGAACTTATCAAGAGGTGCGACAGCTGCCAGCGCCATGCCAACATTCAACATCAACCGGCGTCCAGCTGACCCCCCTGGCTGCACCCTGGCCCTTCGCACAGTGGGGATGGACATCCTGGGACCGTTCCCTCCAGCCTCCGGACAACGCAAGTTCCTCGTGGTGGCCGTCGACCATTTCACCAAGTGGATCAAGGCGGAGGCTCTCACTAAAATCACGAAGGTCAAAATAAGGGCTTTCTTCTGGAAGTCTATGGTGTGCCGGTTTGGGCTACCGCATACCCTTGTTACTGACAACGGCCGACAGTTTGACAACACGGCCTTTCAGAAATTCTGCGATGGCCTAGGAATCCATCATCGATTCACCTCCGTGGGGCACCCCCAAACCAACAGCGCAGCTGAGGTGGCCAATCGCATCATCCTCCAAGGACTCAGGCTCGGCTAGATAGTTGCAAAGGGCGCTGGGTAAAGGAACTCCCCAGTGTACTATGGGCCTACCACACGATGCCGCGAGCCCCTACTGGGGAAACTCCTTTCAGCCTGATCTTTGGGACCGAAGCGGTCATCCCAGTGGAAATAGGAGTTCCCAGCCCTCGGACGGAATTATACCACAAAGAAAGTAACTCGGCCAGCTGCGAGCCAATCTAGATCTGATGGAAGAATTGCGAGACCAAGCACAACTTCGCATGGCGGCGTACCATCAGCAAGCGGCCAAGTACTACAATGCCCGGGTGCGATCCAAGACATTCCGTTCCAGAGATCTCGTTCTGCGAAGAGCTGAAGTATCAAAGCCAACAGAAGGGGGCAAGCTGGCACCAAAATGGGAAGGACCATACCGTGTCAAGGAGGTACTTCACCACGGGGCGTACAAAGTTGAAGAGCTAGACGGGAAACCGCTTCCTCGCACCTGAACACCGACAATTTATGCCGGTATTACCAGTAGGATGCTATCGTCATTAATTTGAATCTATTTGATAAATGAATGTTCGATATGTTCACTTATTTTCGAATGAGTATGTCCAGCAATAAAGGACCGTCTCCGTGACGGCATAAAAGATCGGCTCCGCGTCGGCATAAAAGAGCGGTTCCACACCGGCAACAAAGATCGTCTCCGCGATGGCATAAAAGATCGGCTCCGCATAGGCACAAAAGACCGTTCCACACGGCAACAAAGACCATCTCCGCGACGACACAAAGGACCGTCTCCGCGATGGTGCAAAAGACTGTCTCCGCGTCGGCACAAAAGACCAGCTCCGCGTCGGCACAAAAGAGCGGTTCTGCACCGGCAATAAAGACCGGTTTCGCACCGGCAACAAAGATCATCTCCGCGACGGCATAAAAGATCGACTCCGCGTCGGCACAAAAGACCGATTCCGCACCGGCAACAAAGACCGTCTCCGCGATGGCACAAAGGACCGTCTCGCGATGGCGGCAAAAGACCGGCTCCGTGTCGGCATAAAAGACCGGTTCCGCACCGGCAACAAAGACCGTCTCCGCGACGGCACAAAGACCATCTTCGGCAGCACAAAAGACCGTCTCCAGATGGCACAAAAGACCGGCTCCCCGTCGGCACAAAAGACTGGCTCCACGTCGGCACAAAAGATCGGTCCACACCGGCAACAAAGATCGTCTCCACGATGGCACAAAAGACCATCTCCGCATCGGCAAACAAAAAGACCGTCTCCGCGACGGCACAAAGGACCATCTCCGCGATGGCACAAAGACCGGCTCCGCGTCGGCACAAAAGACCGGCTTCGCATCGGCAAATAAAAGATCGGCTCCGCGTCGGCACAAAATACCGGCTCCGCGTCGGCACAAAATACCGGCTCCCCGCGTTAGCACAAAACTGGCTCCTTACGTCGGTAATTCATCATAATGTTTTGGGTGAACAGTCGCGTTTCGCCCAACCTATCTGACGAAGCACCATTGGTTGGTGGTTCACAACAGCTTACACAATTAAAGTTGATTATAACCAAGGGCACGTAGTGACGGTTAAAACTTTCATTGATGACTAAAATGTTACAAAATATCCGACCTAAGTCGGACTTAGAGCAATACAAGAAAAAAAAAACTAGAGCTACTAAGGGTTATTTGGGGCCAAGTCATCGTTTAGAGACATCATCTGGCTGCAGCCCTTCAATATCCTCCAGGTCGTAGAGTTCTTGAATTTTGGCCTTGCAATCTTGAAAGCCAGCATTATAAGCAAACGCCGATGATTCGGCTAGCTCCTTATCAAAGGCTTTAGACTTTCTGAAAGCCTCTACGACCTCTGCAGCTCTTTTCTCTGCCTCAAGGGCTCTCTTCTTGGACTCGACGGCCTCCCTCTTGGCCTCAGTCACCGCAGCCTCCAAATGACAACCTTGGCGTCGGACTGGCGGGTGGCCTCTTTGGCTGCTTCTATCTCAATGGAGGCAGAATCGAATCGAGTCTTCAAGATGCACATTTCCAATTCCACCACCTTCAGCCTCTCCTCGGCCATCCTCTGCTTTTCCTCGGCCATCCTCTGCTTTTCTTCGGCCACCTGAGCGTTATCCAGCTCATTGGCTGCCCGACGCTGGGCAACTTTCAGTGCATACTCGGCCTTCTCGGCTCTCAGCCGGGTGGTATCGACTTCGCTCTTTAGGGTGGCCCGGGTATCCTCCAAAGCCATTTCCACCTTTCTGCCCAGGCTTGGAGTGATAACATCTCCTCCCGCGCCTGTCGATAGCGGTATCACTCAGGGTCCAAAGATTCTTTATGGCGATCAGAGAGTTCAATGCCTAAAGGGAATGTCGATAGTAAAAAGCAAAATAAAACAAATGAAACCAAGAGAAAAAATGATAATGGAGCAGAGGCTCACCCAGAGATGTGCCATAGACGTCTCGTGAAGAAGGTAGCTCTCCTTTGTGCCGAAGAAACTCTTGCACCTCCACCACAGATGCTTCATCTAAGGCCGCTCGGCCCAACGGCTGTGGTTAGCCAATAGTGATTGGAAGGAAGCGTGATGCCCCTCCTTTCCCTTGGCACGGGGTCGCGGAGGCGGATCCCGTCTCTGACTCTGCTACACCTAGCCCCTGGACTGGTGAAGGCGCTTCGGTTGTTGTCCCTACGGGGGCAGGGTAGCTGTGGGAGTCAGCCCTATTGATGCAGGAACTTGCTCCGTCTCCACAGCCTCGGGCAGGGGTGACTGTGCTTTTGCGACCTACTCAGGGGGATCGAGTAGGATGACAGGAGGAGCTGGAGCTGAAGATCTCCCTTCCATTTGGCTCTGCCCTACACTCTCACTGGCCCCGGTCCTTACCGTATCCATTTTGGCGGGTCGTCGGCATGGGCTCTGGTCGCCTCGCTAATGTGCCGTTTAGCGTCAGCTTCCCCAGCGTCGGCCCTTTTAAGGTCGCCCTTCTTCAAAACCTTGGCGCGCAGGGGCTTCACAACGCCAGTCCCTTCAGCGTCGGCCCTTCCCGCGTCAGCTCTCCCCGCTTCGGTCCTCTTGGGATTTTGGCAACGGCCCTTCTCTCGGCAAGGGACTCATTCCCCGTAGCCTTCCTTTTCCTAGTAGCTGCCTGCCTGAGTTCGCGAAGCGAGGGCGCCATCCCTATAAAGGCCGACGGTGAATTTAAAAAAAAAAAAGAAGAGAAAGAAAAGAGAAGGTGAGTGATCTAATGCTCACCACTCGAAGGAATTAAACCGGCGAGATGAAGGTTTTCCTCGGCTAAAAGCTTATTGCACTGAGGGATATCGGCAGTCAAAGCTGCCCGAATGCCATCCGATCTCTTGAAAGGATGGAGGAATCCCTATTGGCATCAATGTTGGGTATCCCCCAGCTTCCGCGCACCCCTGCCGATATCAGTAAAAAAGAATTTGTCCTTCCACCCTTTGACGGAGGTGGGAAGGCACAATTTGAGGATCCTATTGGACCTAGGGGTGAAGGACCATCAACCTGATTGCTTGCGGAGGGTATAAAAACTACGGAATAGGGAGATGCTGGCCTCTATGCCTTTCAGGTGACAGAGAACCAGAAAGCCGACAATGGTTCGGATTGAATTAGGAACTAACTGAGAAGGGGTTAGAGAATATCGGTCCAGAAGATTAAGGATGAAAGGATGGATAGGTAACCGAAGTCCGGCCTTAAAGAAGGCTCCATACAAGGCGACCCTTCCGGAACGGGAGGAGGTTACCCTATCATTGGAGCAGGGTAGAACAAGCGAAGGTCCGACGGAAAGCTATATTTGGCTTTCAGGTTTACTACGTCTTGAGCAGACATAGCGGAAGCAGTCCCTTCGGGGGACTCCTTGACGACACTAGAAGGACCGGCAGCCGTCGACGGCCCCGGGCGGGAATCCGCCCGCCAGACGGATGACTCCTGGCTAAGGGGCGATTGACCGGCCGTTGCTCCGGCAAGGAGCGATTGGAGGAGGGGGTAGACCACTGGCTTGGTAAGGAAGCTGAAGCTTGAGAAGGGTTGGGGGAACCCCCCAGGAATCAGAAATGGAACAAGAAGGTGATGAAGCCATGGAGACTAACCTGGAAGACTTGAGCTAGAATCGAAGGAGCACGAGGAGGGAATGGACACGGGAGACGAACGGACGCTTGCATACTCAAAGGGAGGATGGGAGGATAAGGGAGACTTTTCTCCTTATAACTCCATTTCAAATTACCCCACATCGTCCGATCTGACTACGCATCCACCTTCAATTGGAAGGTGTTTCGACGGCTTACCAGCGCGAAAAACATGAAAAGCTCCACCAATAAAAAGGGGGGCATTGGCCTTATCACAATGATGACGCTTGCCTTTTGTGACTCAGTGCTCGAGGGAAATCCTTTCCAAATCCCAACAACACGGACAAGCGAAATAATGGCACAAAAATCGGCCACCAGAGGATATTAACACCCCTTTCGTGGGTGATTGTGCGCTCACCCATCTCAGGGGCGGGGCATCTGATACGGCTGGCCATTTCCTCTGGGTAGTATTATCTTTTGCACGATTTCTGAAAATAATGATGTGACAGCAAAACCCAGAACTCCAGCGCCGGCCTCCAGCGTTGGCCTCCAGCACTGGACTTTGGCTCCGGCCTCCAGCGTCGGCCTCCAGCGCTGGACTTTGGCTCCGGCCTCCAGCGTCGGCCTCCAGCGATGACCTCCAGCGTCGGCCTCCAGCGCTGGACTTTGGCTCCGACCTCCAGCACTGGACTTTGGCTCCGGCCTCCAGCGTCGGCCTCCAGCGTTGGACTTTGGCTCCGGCCTCCAGCGTCGGCCTCCAGCGCTGGACTTAGGCTCCGACCTCCGGCGTCGGCCTCCAGCGCTGGACTTTGGCTCCGACCTCCAGCGCCGAACTCCAGCGTCATCCTCCAGTGATGACCTACAGCGTTGGCCTCCAGCGCTGAACTTAGGTTCTGGCCTCCAGCGTCGGCTCCAGTGCTTTTTCGCATGCACAGTGACCAGTCTCATACAACAGATCCCATGATTCAAGGTCTATTGTCGTGCACCTCGCTCACTGAAATCACGGGCAAGTGTTAGCTCGTTCAGCATTTACCGCTACAAGCGGCCCTCATCCAGCAAAGTTATCCCAACGAGGAAGATTGGACGGTTTCAACGGAACGAGGTAAACGGGACCCCAAATAGGTATAAAAGGAGGACCCGAGCTCAATGCGAGGGGATCTCTCTCTCTCTCTTTCAAGTGCTACTGATACAGAACATTCCTGTTCTACAACCCACTGACTTGGGCGTCGGAGGGTCCCCACCGGAACTACCGGTCCGGGACTTTTTGCAGGCTCTAGAAGGAAGACGACGACCTTTCTGCATCCTCGACGGCCTGCGGAGATCTCAATTCACCCGACGTTCATCGCAAGTGATTTGGCTGCAATACATGTGAATCTATTGCTGATATGTTTACAAGATTTACTGATATAGTTAATGGTTTTTAAAAAGTCTTGGTAAATCTTATGATAATTCTGATCTTGTGAGAAAGGTTTTGCATTCCTTGCCTAGGACTTGGGAAGCTAAAGTGACTGCAATATAGGAGGCAAAGGATCTAAGCACCCTACCCCTAGAAGAATTATTGGGATCCTTGATGACTCATGAGCTTCAAATTAAGCAACATGTTGATGATGATGAGTCAAAGAAGAAGAGAACTATGGCTCTTAAGATTTCTGAATATATGGAAGAGCCTATGAATCTGAAGATGAAAGTGATGATGAGGATATGGCACTCATCACAAGGAAATTTAAAAGATTCATGAAGAAGAAGAAGTTTGAAAGGAAAAAGCCCTTTGCAAGAAAAGATGAGGACAAGGGCAAAGAGAAGAAGTTATTTGCTTTGAATGTAAAAAGCTGGGTTATTTTAAATTTGAATGCCCTCAACTAAAGAAAGGCATCCGGAAGTTCAAAAAGAAGGCAATGATGGCCACATGGAGCGATTCAGAAAGTTCAAGTTCCGAAGAAGAAGAAAAAAGTGAAATGGCCAATCTATGCTTCATGGCGGACAATGATGAGGTAAGTCCGAGTTTTCTTGATGAATTCACTTTTCATGAATTGCATAGCTTTTTATGAATTAATGGATGATTTTGCGAACCTAAGTTCAAAGAACAAGATTTGAAAGAATCAAATGCAAAAAACTTTCCTTAGAAAATGAAATGCATGTTGTGATAAAGAACTTTTGATAAAAGAAAAAGAAAGTTTGAAAAATGAAGTTGATAGACTTAAGCCTATAGTTGATAAATTCACTCTAAGCTCTATCAAACTTAATATGATTCTGGATAATCAAAAAGTTGTTTTTGATAAAGCTGGATTAGGATATAATCTGCTTAAAAAGCAAAAATCTTTGAAGAATTTTTTTTATACATGCTGAAAAATCATCAATATTTGTTTTAAATGTGGAAACAAAGGACATAATCATATATGTGTAAATCTCACATAATAAAGAAAGATGATTTGGGTTCCCAAAGGAACAATATTTAATGCATCTAACCATGAAGGACCCAAGAAGGCTTGGGTACCTAAAATTAAGACATGAATGTTTTGCAGGAGTGTCTTGCAGCCATCAAACTGAAAAGAAAATGGTACCTGGATAGTGGTTGCTCAAGACACATGACGGGTGACAAAGATCAATTCATCACCCTTGAATCAAAAAGAGGTGGAGTAGTTACTTTTGTGATAATGGTCAAGGCCATATCATGGGTATTGGTAAGATTCAAATTACTCCATCTAGTCATATTGATAATGTTTTATATGTCGATGGACTTAAACATAATCTGATAAGTATTAGCCAACTGTGTGACAAAGGTTTCAAGTTTCCTTTGAAGCTTCTGTTTGCACTGTTACTAATCCCATTGATCATAGCATTATTCTTGTTGGTAAACGTTATGGCAATGTGTACTTAATTGATTTGAGTAATTTATCTCCAAGTAATCATTGCTTAGTTGCTAATAATGCTAAGATGAATGAGATTGGTTGGCTATGGCATCGTAGATTAGGTCATGCAAGCACACACCTAATTTCTAAATTATTAAAATGGATTTAGTTAAAGGTATTCCTAGCTTAAATTTTGAAAATAATCGAATATGTGATGCATGTCAATTTGGAAAACAAACAAGAACTTCTTTCAAATCTAAAATGTTGTTTCAACTACTAGGCCACTAGAGCTACTTACACATGGACCTTTTTGGACCTACTAGAACCACAAGTCTAGGAGGAAAGAAATATGGTCTAGTGATAGTAGATGATTACTCTAGATTCACTTGGGTAATGTTTTTGGCTCACAAAGATGAGACTTTCTCAATATTCATGAAATTCGTTAAGAAAGTCACAAATGAGAAAAACACTACCATAGTGTCTATTAGAAGTGATCATGGAACTGAATTTGAAAATCACTTATTTGAAAAATTCTGTTTTGAAAAAGGCATACATCATAATTTTTCTGCACCTAGAACACCACAACAAAATGGAGTTGTAGAAAGAAAGAATAGGACTTTAGAAGACATGGCCCGTACCATGCTATGTGAAAGCCAACTTCCAAAATATTTTTGGGCGGAAGCTATAAACACAGCATGTTACATCCTAAATAGAGCCCTAATAGACCTATCCTTAAGAAAACTCCCTATGAACTATGGCATCAATAGGAAACCAAATTTAAGTTATTTTCATGCATTTGGTTGTAAATGTTTTATTCATAACAATGGTAAGGATAATCTTGGGAAGTTTGATGCAAAGTCTGATGAAGGTATCTTCCTAGGATATTCTACATCTAGCATTATAGAGTATTTAATAAGAAAAGCTTAGTTGTAGAAGAATCCATTCATATAGTGTTTGATGAGTCTTTAGCATCAAGTTCAGATAAAATTGATGATGAGGAAGATACATCTTTGATTGAAAGAGATATTGAAAAATTAAATTTATCTTCAGATCAAGAACCTGAAGTTAAGGATGATGACTCACCTAAGGATGATGGTATTGATATTACTCATAATGATAAAGATCTACCTTAGAGATTGGAGATATGCTTATGGTCATCCTAAGGACCTAATCATAGGTGATCCATCTCAAGGTGTAAGGACTAGATCATCAATGAGAGATATCAATAATCATCTTGCATTTGTATCTCATATAGAACCTAAAACTATGGAGGAAGCTGAGAAAGTAGTTATTGGATGTTAGCACTGCAGACGAAGAAAGGTTACTTACCTCTGCCGAAGCATGATAGGATGCCTTAGTCGCGTCCGGTGTTTGAGGAACTCACGATCAGGCTGAAGCTTTAGAACTATATCATTCGATTTGGCTGAGGCTTCGGGGATATTCAGAATATATCACTAGGTTTGGCCGAGGGCTTCAGAAATATATCACTTAGTTTGTCCAAGGCTTCAGAAATATATTACTCAGTTTGGCCAAGGATTCCAGAAATATATCACTTGGTTTGGCCGAGGCTTCAAGATTATATTTTACTTGGCGCTGCCAAGGTACGAAGCTCTCTCGGTCCGATCGAGGTTTGTCAAATATATTTTTACTTGGCGCAGCCAAGGCACGAAGATCGCTCGGCCCGGCCGAGGATTTAAGATATATTTTACTTGGCACTGCCAAGGTACAGAGACCGTCACTCGGCTTGACCGAGGCTTCAAGATTATATTTTACTTGGCGCTGCTAAGGTACGAAGCTCTTTGGCCCCGAGGTTTTGTCAAATATATTTTACTTAGCGCGGCAAGGTACGGAGATCGCTCGGCCCGACCGAAGATTTAGATATATTTTACTTGGCACTGCCAAAGTATAGAGACCGTCATCGGCTTGACCGAGGCTTTTAAGATTATTTTACTTGGCACTGCCAAGGTTACGGTGACCGTACTCGGCTTGGCCGAGGCTTCAAGATTATTTTTTTACTTGGCACTGCCAAGGAACGGAGCTCTCTCGGCCCGACCGAGGTTGTCAAATATATTTTATTTGGCGCGGCCAAGGTACGGAGATGCTCGGCCGGCCGATGATTAAGATTATATTTTACTTGGCGCTGCCAAGGTAGGGACCGTCACTCGGCTTGGCCGAGGCTTCAAGATTATATTTTACTTGGTGCTGCCAAGGTACGAAGCTCTCTCGGCCCGGGCCCGGCCGGTTTTTCAAATATATTTTACTTGTGCAACCAAGGTATGGAGATCGCTCGGCCTGGCTGAGGATTTAAGATTATATTTTACTTGGCGCTGCCAAGGTACAGAGACCGTTCACTCAGCTTGGCCGAGCTTCAAGATTATATTTTACTTGGCGCTGCCAAGGTACGGAGACCGTCACTCGGCTTGGCCGAGGCTTCATCTGGATGCCCATGGGCTGTAAGTATATAGTAATTGTAAATATATCATTTATGTTTTTAAGTCAATTACCTATAAACATATATTTTTTTAACAGATTTATTGAGCAGCATCATGTATCGAGCCAGATCAGCTCTATATTTCAGAGGTGTGCTGATCCCAGTGGCTACGATTGGCGCAATGTATCTACAGCCATAAGGGAGTTTTATTTTTCAGAGTTTCAGGTAAACTTATTAAATATAATTTATCTTAAATTTCTTAATCTTAATAAATTCTTAAATTAACTATTTATTTCAATGCAGAAAAAGTTTACGTGGAACCCTGTTATCCATGATGCCATTAGGGCAGCATGGAATGCTCTTACAGCACGCCGATACTCCGACATGCTTCATCATTGGAGGACATCGGGTGAGCATCCTGCCCATGTGCTGGAGGGTATTTGGCATGAGTGGCAGCAGGCGTGGTAGTCTGATGGCTGGCATAGGAGATCCGCATCAGCCAGCACGAACCGCCGATCTGAGAGGGGCGATCCTAGCACGGGTCTCTCCCGCCACACTACGGGGTCTATTTCGATTCAGGAGCACAGACGCCGCATGGTAAGAAAACTTAAATATTTTAATTACTAATTTAGTTATTTACAAATACTTTTATTTATATCAATTTTTCTTTCTGTTGTAGTTTGAACAGGAGGGCAGAGATCCTGGTGAGTTCGTCTATTCAGGGCGACACACACCAGGAGGGATAGTTCCTGGGTCGATACACGATCACGGGAGGTTGCGGTAAGAAATTAGCTTTATATTGTATCTGTTTAATTTCTAAAATTTTATTTAGAGAAATTTATTGATTCATTTATTGTTGATTTTATAATTCAAAGGCACGAGTCGAGGAGCTTTAGTCCCAGGCATCGCAGGTCGACTCCACTGATGGAGGACCGCCCATCAAACTCTCATCAGAGGAGAGTCGACGTGTATTTTTGGAGGCTGTTGGTGCCCAGCCGCAAGACCGCAGGGTCTATGGTCTGGGCACTAGAGCTTCTGTATATTTCCCTAGTAGGCCTCCAGTTCGCGCTATTCTGGCGATATTCCTGCCGAGCGTTTAGAGGACATTCGGAGATCTATTACGGACGAGGTTCGGCAGGAGATTCAGCAAGAGTTCGACCAGCGCATGGAAGTCCTTCAGCACGAGCTCTCTGACATAAGAGAGCAGATGCGTCACATGCGGGATTTGGTTAGCCGCAAGTCGCAGGGTTTCCAGCCACCACGTGATTGTGATAGTGAAGATTCTTGATGTATTTTTTTTCTTTACTTTTTATGTGTTGTACATGAAAACTTCAAAATTTTAATATATTAATTATTTTTGGAAATTTAATGATGAATGTTTCGATTAATATTAGTGTTTCGATCAATATCAGTGTTTCGATCATAATTTTTGTAAATTTAACCGTTTTAATTTATAATATTTTATATATTTTTAAAAAAAAATTAATTAGCGACCCATTAGCGACTAAAATTGCATTGCTAATATATCTAAAATATTATTATTAAATATTACGATGCATTCAATTGCGTCGCAATATTGCGATGCAATTGAATGCGTCACAATATTAAATTTAGCCATTTTAATTTTTATCTTTTTTATTTTTTAAAAAATATTTAATTAGCGATGTATTAGTGACTGAAATTGTGTCACTAATATTTCTAAAATATTATTATTAAATATTGCGATGCAACATCTTAGCGCCGCAACATTGCGACACACTTGGTTGCGACGCACTTGGTTGCGTCGCAATATTAAATTTAACCATTTTAACTTTTAATTTTTAATATTTTTTTATAAAAATTTAATTAGCGACTCATTAGCGACTAAAATTGCGTCACTAATATTTTTAAATATTATTATTAAATATTGCAACGCAAAGACGTTGCGACGCAACAAATGCATCGCTGAGAGTTGCTATTTAGCAACACAATTGCGACTAAATTCATTCTGTGATGAGACTTACATCGATGCTACAGTTACATCGCTAATGCGTCGCAAAACCCAGTTTAGCGACGCATTAGTGATGCATTTTTACATCGCTATATTTATTTTCTGTTGTAGTGGTGACCATGAGTCAGTTAATCTTGTATCAGATGAGAGCATGTGGATAATTGATAGTGGCGCTACACTGCATGTTACACCAAAGAAGGAGTTCTTCATGTCTTACACTTCTGGTGACTTTGGAGTGTTAAAGATGGGTAATGATGGTGTGTCTAAGGTGATTGGTGTTGGTGATGTTTGCCTACAAACCAGCATGGGAATGAAGCTGCTACTTCGAGGAGTCAAACATGCTTCGGATGTTCGCTTTAATTTGATTTCTGTGCAGATGCTTGATGATGGTGGTTATGATAATCATTTTGGTTCTAGAAAGTGGAAACTCACCAAAGGTAACTTGGTTATGGCTAGAGGGGAGAAAATTTCTAAACTGTATTAGACAAAAGCTTTGGTTGCTAAAGACAATGTGAATGTCGTGGATATGAAGGCATCTTTGTGGCACCGAAGGCTTAGTCATATCAGTGAAAAAGGACTGAACTGCTTAGCTAAAAAGATGTGCTTCTAGGATTGAAGAGTGCAAAGTTAGAGAAGTGTTCTCATTGCATGGCTAGTAAACAAAACAGAGTATCCTTTAAGAAGTATCCTCCCTCAAGGAAGTCAGAGTTGCTCTTGAATTGGTGCATTCTAATGTTTGTGGTCTGTTGAAGGTAAAATCCTTTAGTGGTGCACTTTATTTTGTTACCTTTATTGATGATTGTTCCAGAAAACTATAGGTCTATGCATTGAAGACAAAAGACCAAGTGTTGGAGAAGTTCAAACAGTTTCAAGCATTAGTTGAGAGACAGTCAGACAAGAAGCTGAAATGTATTTGTACTAACAATGGTGGTGAGTATTGTGGACCTTTGATGTCTATTGCAAGCAGCAGGGTATTGCATATGAAAAGACTCCTCCTAAAACTCCTCAGCTGAATGGTTTAACAGAAAGGATGAATAGAACATTGATTGAGAGAGTAAGGTATATGCTCTCTGAAGCAAAATTGCCCAAACACTTTTGGGTGAGGCACTGTACACAGCAGTGCATGTTATTAATCTTAGTCCTACTATTGCATTGGACAGTGAGGTGCTAAACAAAATTTGGTTTGACAAGAATGTCAGATATGATCATTTCCGAGTTTTCGGTTGCAAGGCATTTGTGCATGTTCCAAAGGATGAGAGATCCAAGTTGGATGCTAAGACGAGACAGTGCATCTTTATAGGTTATGGTCAAGATGAATTTAGTTACAGGTTTTATGATCTTATTGAGAAAAAGCTTATTAGAAGTCGTGATGTGGAGTTCATGGAAGACCAAACCATTGAAGACATTGATAAGGTGGAAAAGACTACACCCAAAAAAGGTAATAAGCTTATTGATGTTGATCCATTTCGGTTGCCTGTTCACAATTTGGATAATGCTAAGAGTAGTGTTCAACAAGATGAGCAACATAATTATGTTGATGATCAATAGCTTGGAGATGAGTTAGATGTTCTAACTAATGATGCTGAAGAGGAACATGAGATGTCACAAGATGATAATCCTAGTTATGCTCCTAAACCACCTCAAAGTCAACTCAGGAGGTCTAACAGACAGAGACAACCATCTACAAGGTATTCGTCTGATGAGTATGTGACCTTGACTAATGGGGGAGAACATGAGAGTTTAGAAGAGGCCATTGAGAGTGAAGAAAAACAAAAGTGGTTGGATGCAATGCGAGATAAGATGCAATCTTTGCATGACAATCACACTTATGATTTGGTGAAGTTGCCTAAAGGCAAGAGGGCCTTGGAAAATAGGTGGATTTGCAGGGTGAAACATGATAGTAATGTTGCATCTCCAAGGTATAAAGCCAGATTAGTGGTAAAAGGCTTCAGACAGAGGAAGGGTGTTGATTTTAATGAGATTTTCTCACCTGTGATGAAGATGTCTTCTATTAGAACCGTGTTGAGTTTGGCTGCTACTCTTGATTTGGAGGTAGAGCAAATAGATTTGAAAACTGCTTTCCTTCATGGTGATTTGGAGGAAGAGATTTACATGAAGCAACCTGATGGCTTTCAAGTTGAAGGCAAGGAAGACTATGTGTGTAGGCTAAAAAAGAGGCTATACGGTTTAAAGCAGGCTCCGAGGCAATGGTACAAGAAGTTTGAGTTTGTCATATGTGAGCAAGGCTACAAGAAGACTACTTCTGACAATTATGTCTTTGTTAAAAAGTTTTCTGATGATGACTTCATTATCCTGTTATTGTATGTTGATGATATGCTTATTGTTAAAAAAAATGTTTCTAGGATTGACAGGTTAAAGAAGCAGTTGGGCAAGTCATTTGCAATGAAGGACATGGGAGCTACTGTCACAGGAACACTATATTGAAATGGTGCTGCAAAGATTTCAGATAAAAAATGCTAAGGCTGTAAGCACTCCTCTTGCTACTCATTTTAAGCTGAGTGCTAAACAAAGTCCTTCAAATGAAGTTGAGAAATTAGATATGGAATGGGTTCCTTATGCTTCTGTTGTGGGTAGTTTGATGTATGCAATGGTGTGCACAAAACCTGACATAGCACATGCTGTTGGTACTGTCAGTAGATTTCTATCAAACCCAGGTAGAGAGCATTGGAATGCAGTAAAATGGATTTTAAGGCATCTTCGTGATACAACTGGTATGAGGCTTTGTTTTGAAGGTGATGAGCCCACATTGGTGGGGTACTCAGACTCAGATATGGCTGGAGACATTGATTCCAGAATGTCCACTTCGAGCTATATGATTAAATTTGCAGGGGGAGCTATGTCTTGGCAATCTAAGTTGCAGAGGTGTGTAGCATTGTCAACGACAGAGGCAGAGTTCATTGCCATTACTGAAGCATGTAAGGAGTTGCTATGGGTGAAGAAATTCTTACAGGAGCTAGGCTTTGTTCAGAACCAATATTTGTTGTTTATTGACAGTCAAAGTGCTATCCATCTTGGTAAGAATCCAACTTTCCATTCAAGGTCCAAACATATTGATGTGAGCTATCATTGGATACGTGATGTTTTGTATGCTAAGTTATTGAAGTTGGCTAAAATTCATACTGATAATAATGGTGCTGATATGATGACTAAAGCATTACCAAGAAGGAAGTTTGAAACTTGTTGTGAGATCGCCAATTTGGCGGTTATCTCGACATAGTTATGAGGGGGAGATATGTTGGGTTTGGGCTCCCTTCCTATATGGAGAAAAGGCCCAAATGTGTAAGCCCACTTTGTGTCATACTTGTCTAAGTGGTGAGTCTGATTTGGTAAGAATTCCTAATCAGTGATGAGTCTGATTAGGTAAGAGTCCATCTTGGTAAGAATCCCTAATCAGTGATGAGTCTGATTAGATAAGAATCCAACTTGATAAGAATCCCTAATCAGTGGTGAGTCTGATTAGGTAAGAATCAAACTTGGTAAGAATCGCTAATCAGTGGTGGGTCTATTAGGATGATATTAGGATTAATTTTTGAAAAAGAGAGAATAGAGCCGCCATTCGAGAGAGAAAAGAAGAAGAAGCCCTTCCCGCATATACTCAGAGCAGCCACCATAAAATTGCTCCTACAGATTAGTTCACCGTTGGATCGGACTGAAATTTTGACAATAGGTTCGAAACATATTGTTCTTCATTCTGAACGGTTGGATCGGTGAAACAAGGTCTTAGATGCGAGAAACTCAGGTCGGACAGTAGCTCTATTTTGGGGTTTGTTAAACTTCTTGGTTCTCTATTGTAAGCTTCTTAGCTTTATTGTTTGGTTGGCTGTGAGCACTTATTTGTGTTCTTGTTTGAGACTCTCTTGTACTTTTATTTGATCATAGTGGAGCTATTTCTTTAGTCTGGACGACCCATGGTTTTTACCCTTGCTTTGAGGGGTTTTCCACGTTAAAAATCTTGGTGTCTCTTGTGTGTTTATGATATTTAATTGCTGCCACAAATTTTGTTATTGCTCCTCACAGATTCTTGCAAGTTGGGGGAATATATCTCCGCTGCATATTATGATTTGTTGGTATTGTGTTATTGTTTTCCCATCAACGTATTAGAATAATCAAAATTTGTGACTGATATAGGTCAATGAGAAATGTTATTAATATTAAAAGAAAGCTTTATTATGTTTAAATAGAACATCCAGAAAATAATCGTTTTCAACAAAATTACATTTTTTCTAAATGAAATCTTGTTAGACTCAAATACAACTCTATAACCATGTTGAACTAACAAAGATGCACTAATTAATTTTTTTCTAATTTTTGTAGCAGGACAAACTCTATTTATTGTGTAAAATTTTTTAGATGACAATTCTAACTTGGCGTGACCTTTTCCTAGGAATAAAGCCACGCTCCCATTCCTGATGCCCATAGCTGTTGTGCCTTGTGGTTGATGAGAGGAAAAGAAATTTTTATTAGTGCACATGCAAACATTATCCTTAAAGTTAATGTACTGATCATTTAAATTAAAAATAACATTTTAACTCTGGGCTAGAGATAAAATATTTGTGAGATAGGAAAGAATCG
Source organism: Calamus simplicifolius (assembly GCA_900491605.1). Taxonomy (NCBI): domain Eukaryota; kingdom Viridiplantae; phylum Streptophyta; class Magnoliopsida; order Arecales; family Arecaceae; genus Calamus; species Calamus simplicifolius. The sequence continues at coordinate 283,517 of UESW01004535.1, read as the reverse complement.
CCGGTCCTTATAGTGACCACATTAGCCTATAGTTTAAGGGCAATAGGAGGTCCAAATACTTTAGGGCTTGTCCATGATGGGCGTAGCAATCCTTAGCCTTATGATTTGGCTTTCTACATACCTGACAAACTAATTCTCTCTCTCTCTCTCTCCCTCCATAAGCTTCTCTCTCTACAAGCTGATAAAACTACCATTGTGGACGAGGCGATCAGCTACATCAAAAAGCTACAGAAAAACGCTCAGCACCTTAAGAAACTGAAAGAGGAATGGATCCAAGGCACGACCTCCGTCGAACCAGCAGAAGTGGGAATGCAAATGGAGGAAGGCGTCGAGACGACGACAAAGGAGGCATTCAAAGCAGACCAGGCCAAGAACCTGGCAGTGGCGAACTCGTCCATGGATGTCTCCATCCCTCAATACCCCTCTAGCTTCAGCACTTGGACGTCACCTAACATGGTGTTGAACAAATAAGGAGCCACATCGTTATTTGTCATATATTGAGAGTGATGTCATTATTAACCTTGCAAACTTTAAGGCAAAGTTTTTTAGAATTAAAAATTAATATTAATTTTTAGAAAATTCATAATGACTTCTAACACTTCTCCTCCTTACAAACTTCATGCTAACAATGCCAAGCTTGTTGTTGCCATCGAGACGTCAATTATTGAAAAGGATGATAACGATGCAAGGATAGTAGACCTTCCACGTGTGAGAATTTCATAGTATATTTGATCCTGCGGGGTTGAGGACACCAACCTTCTTGGCAGTTGAAGGCTCCAAGAACACTAATGAAGTTGTTCTGGCTCCCAATCTTGAGAATGGTCTTGATCCTCAAAGAGGCAATATCTGGTAAGAAGAGCATGGTGCTTGAGGCAAAGAATGGTATCCTGAGGCAAAGCTAAGTTCTTTAAGAGATTGAAGGCGTGGTGACCATCGGAGATCGCCCGAGATGCGGCGTGTAAGGAAAGCACTTTATAAGTTGTTGTAAGCACAGTGCATTATGTAGCAACCATGTGGTCAAAGATAAATGTTACATACACTTATAAAGAAAAAAAATATTAAAAGATAAGCTTCTATTTGTCATGCTTATTTTAGTCAAATATGATTCGCACTACATTAACATATAATCATCATTTTGGATGGGGTTTGTTGTATACGCTTCAGCTAAAAAGTAATTCTTTTCTTTATAATACAAAACAATGTTAAACGATAAAAGAGACAAAAAATTGCATGATTTCTTGGGGAGAGAAACATATTTGTTATTATTTTTGGTCCAAGTATTATACTTAAAAATTATGTGGAAATTTTGACACCCATTTTTCTTCATAAGCCTACACTCTAGCCCTATGAGGTTTTGTTTGGTTCCCACCATCTTCTTAGAAAAAATACTTTTCCTGAAAAGAGCTTCCATTTCATTTTGTTTGGTTAACGAAATCCATGCTAGGAAGTTTAATACAAGTACAATAAAAAAGCCATGACTTTCTAAAAAGCAGCAACACATATGAGAGTTAGGAGGACATCTTCCCACGAATCATGTTTTCTCATAAGCCGACTTATAACGAATCAAAACGAAGCCTCAATGTTTGTGTTAAAAGATAGGCTACATATTGTGCACTTTCAACCATAATATGTGACATTATAATGGTGTATTTCAAGTGATCCAAAATATGTTAAGATAGATTGAAAGTAAAGTTTTCTCAAAATTCAATCTATATCAAGATGAGTTGAGGCTAGAATTTTGAATTCATTAAAAATTTATTTAATTGCAAGCAAAATTACTTAGAAAACTTATTTTTATTAAAAATAAAATATTAGTTTCATTGGCAAATAAATTGGCAAATACGAAAAACTCATTTTAAAGTCTTTGAAAAGCCTTTCCCTTTTTTTATAAAAAATATCATTATTTATTTTCTTTCCCTTGGATATTTTCTCGAATAAGTGAACCTTCATAAACTTTGTATATTTGCACAATCATTTATAGCTACCTCTTCAAGATTTTGCAAATAATTTTTTTGTAGTGATGTCTTGGGGATGTATTTCACATTTTAATAATTTTTGGTTTCTTGCACTTTTCCTTTTTTTGAATTAATTATCTAATTAAGGTATATGGAGAATAACTTGCCAAACACCTGAACTGCTACGTCCCTTAAGGAGTTGAGCTCCATTTGTCATCTAGTAGAATGTCTGGGAGGTGACTCTTTTCCTTTTTCAATCTGATTCAACTCTTCAATCTCACTTTCCAAAGAGAAGAAGAGCTTCTCCTTATTTTCGTGCCAACCTTTTTTCTGTCCTAACCCAAACTCGTCAAGTTCAAAGTTAAGGGTTCAATTCTTCAAACTCGTTATTCATTCATCTAGGATATGAAAGCAGTCCTTAATAACATATGCATTGTCGTTACGTAATATTATATGTAAAACAATGCTAATATACAAGGATATACAATGACAAATATGTAAAGTACCTTTAAAATAATGTCTTTATTATTCTTTAGAGAGTGTACTTATCTTAAAACTTTTACCAGCAGCTTAAAAAAAATGTACAAACCATATATAATAATTTGTGAAACCCTCAAATTTTTGCTCTACCATCCAAGCATGTAAACTTAATCCTTGGATGCCATAGTGAAACCTTTCATTCCTTTGCAGAAATTAGATGATAAGATTGCATACATCTAATTCTCCCTTGTAATGTCAAGACTAAGTTATGAGATGTAGGTCAGGATTTGAACATTATCTATATATATCCTTGAATGCCATAGCGAAACCTTTCATTCCTTTGCAGAAATTCCTCTCGCTGCCAGAGTGAAACGGCAATGCACCCAACCCCATCGCCAAGAAAACCATGCCACGTGTCCTCCACAATTAACCCTTCCAATCGTGTTCTCTACGAATTCCCCCCACCACCGTCATCTAGTCCCACCAGCCTCTCCCTCTCTTGCCACACGGAGCTCCTTTCCGGTGTGCGGTGTTGCAAGGGAAGGGCCATTTGGCTCGCAGTTCATTCTTCCCACAGACATCATCCCTTCACCTGAACTCCACCACCATTTTAAACGCTTCCACTCTCCTCCTCTCTCTCGCTCTCTCTCTCTAGAGGAGCTAGAGGCGTTCCTCTGCAAGGGCAAGCCATGGGAGTTGTTTGACTCAGACGACTCCGGCGGGGGCCACGGCGAGACGGCCATGAAGCCGCCGGAGACGAGCTTGAGTATTCCCTCTGCCCCGGCTTCAAACAGCCGGCCGGGCCAGGGCCCCGTGTAGCGGGCCTTGGGTGAGGGGTCGAAGAGCTCGTCCTCCAAGGGCGGGGGACAGGAGGGAAAAGGTGGCGGCGAATCGGAACATGAGATGTACCTACGGAGAGAGAGGGAGAGGGGGAAGAAGATGAGGACCATGTTCACGAATCTCCATGCCCTCCTCCCTCATCTGCCTGAGAAGGTGCTTTTTTGTTCTCCACCTACATTAGATCGCTTTTCCTTCTTCATCTTTTTTTTTTTTTTTTTTTTTTTTTTTTTTGAGAAATTGCACCATGTTTCTAAGAAAGAGTAGAAAAGGGAGAAGAAGACTTGGAGGAAGAAGAAGAAAAGCGATACCGTTCCACTGACGGTGGTGCTTGTCGCGGTGCGCACGAGAACGTTCAAGCATGATCTCCTCCTTTTTTTTTTTTTTTCTAAAGGAAGTGGAGTGGAGTACGTTGAGGTGACTTCAAAAGGCGTAATATATTTCTGTTGGCTTCCATTGAGATGGTCTTTATTTTTTTTTGGGTTTCTTAGGAGCTTCTTATCAGACGAACCAACATTCATTTTTTATAGTCCTTATACATCAATCTTTAGCTATTATTCATCACTGATTTCTTTTTGTTTCTCTCTGTCTCTCCCCTTAAATTTCTCTCTTCCACAGGCTGATAAAACCAGCATCGTCGATGAGGCGATCAGCTTCATCAAAAAGCAGGAGGCATTGGGGATCCCAGGCACGACCTCCGGCGAATCGTCAGCATTGGGGATGCAGATGAAAGGGATCGAGACGACGACAAAAGAGGCATTCAAGGCAGATCAGGTCAAGTATTTGGTAGTGGCGAACTCGCCCTCGGCTGTCGCCATCCCTCAATACCCCTCCTGCTTCCGGACCTGGATGTCGCCTAACGTCGTGCTGAACGTGACCGGAGTGGACGCCCACATCAGCATCTGCACCGTCAAGAAGCCGCGCCTCTTCACGGCCATCGCCCATGTGCTTGAGAAGTATAACATCGAAGTGATCACGGCCGAAATCAGCTCAAATGACTCCAGGAGCATGATCGTGATTCATGCCCGTGTAAGTAATCCAAGCACTTTCTAAAATATTTCTTCTCATTTTCCTTCATTGATACAGATTGCAACTTCTTCTGTATAAAGATAAATAAGATGAGAATAGGAATTTTAAATGATACTTGTGCGTTTTACCAATCTTTGATGATCTGCACTGTGTTTGATCTGGAGAAAAAATATCAGTTAAAAAAAAAGATGCTCTAATAATTTCATTCGGATGATCTAGATAGAATTGTTTCAACTTCTGTTCTTCCTCCGCCTACACCAAAAAGAAGGGGAAAAAAAACTCAGCTCCTTCCTCAAAATGTCTTGGGAATGATCGATAATTAATTATGTTTTTTGGGGAAGAAAGAAGAATAATTAGCATGAAAAGTTACCCATGCTGAGAAGTAGTATGTCTGGACAAAGATGGCCTGAAAGCTATTGAAATTCTTTTGAGAAGATAGAAATTTAACTCACAAGGTTATTGAATTAATTCCATTGGTTAGTGATGAAAAAAAAAAAGAAGTAATGATAACTTCCAAATTCATATTAGGAATGCCTTGACCTTTGGACTATTATAATTGCTCATTGCAACGGTTTAGCAGCATTGTAAGAAGTATATGAACTGAATTGAATTCAACAGTAGCTGACAATAAACAAGACTATACTGTTCTCACTGTGACTTAATCAGCCATTTATGTTTACTAACATATGTTGTACATTCCTAAATGAGCTTGATTGAATTAGCTTTCATACTACCACTATGGTTCATGGAACAGGTGAGCGGAGTATGGGGTCAATCCCCTCAGATGTTGATGATTGAAAACTTATACAAAAATGCAATTGGCGAGATACTTCTCTGGCTTTCTTCGTGATCATGCCGAAAGGCCTCACGTGTGCTTCCTCTTTATATATTATTAGTTTTATAATATATAAAATTTATATTTAAATAATGTTAAATAAGAGTTGGTTGGTGCCTTGTCCGCTTTGGCACTTATCGAGAGATCTTTTGTTTGACTTGATTTTTAAGGCCTTTATGTAAAAATTATATGCTCGGATCAGATCAAACCAAGTTTAATTTATTTTTTTTAAGCTTGATCTCAACCCAAAATTTAAACCCAAAATTGTTTAGGGACTTGCATTTGAAATAACAAAACTCTTGCAATTTCAAGAAAATGTCTATTTTTTCATTCAGCAACTCTATTATGAGATGGCGTATCTGCATAAGGAGTTTGATGCATAATGCCATGTTGAACCATATAATTTTAAAAGTATTATGATAAATATTTCTTAACATAATCACTTCTCAAAATTTGTAGAGGCATATTAAATTGAGTTTTGATTTTTGCATAAAAAGTAATACAATGAGAAAATAATTCTGAATGATTTTTCATTAAAAATAACCATGTCATTCGAGAATAATCATCAACAAAGGCAACAAAATATTTAAACCTAGTTTTAGACTAAGAGGACAACGATCCCAAACATTGAAGTGAACTAACTCAAAAGGAGCACTAGCTCTTTTATTGACTCTGGGACTAGAACTCAAACGATGATATTTGGCAAATTGACAAGAGTCACAATTTAATAAAGATAGGCTTAAAAACTGAGGATAAAGTTTTTTTTAATACAGGCAATGAAGGATGACCCAACCGATAATATGCTTCAAAAGGGGTTATAACTTCAGAACAAGCAACATACTTTGGTACTTATGTATCAAGAATGTAAAGGCCTTTAGACTCAAGTCCTTTACCAATAATTTTTTTCATTATAAAATCTTGAAATAGACAAAAATTAGGATAGAATGTGATACAACAATTAAGAGAATGAGTAAGTTTACTAATGGACACTAAATTAAAAGATAAGTCAGGTAAACTTAAAATAGATTTCAAAGGAATTGAGGGTATTGAAATAATGATGTCAAACCATAAAATATGAGATGTAGATCCATCTTCTAAAGTAACTGTAGAACTAGAAGCATGTGACTTAAAAGAAGAAAATATGTTAGAATCACCTATCATGTGATATGCGGCACCAGAATCAATGATCTATTTGGAAGATGAGGAAATAAGATATGTATTCATTTTACCTGAATCGACGATGGCAGTAATAGGAGTAGACGAAGACTTTAAAGAATTTTGATAGTATGAAAACTTGGCATACTCATCTGCAGATATTAAAATGGACACAGAAGCATCATTAGTAGAGGCAACATGGACTGACTAGTTTGATTGATTCTTGTGCTGCAACATTCTACAATCTTTCTTCACATGTTCTAGCTTATGACAATAGTAACATACAACACCCCATATCTTGTTCTCGAGCAGAAAGATTTCGATCATAACTACTTGAGTCTTTCCCTCTATTAAAATGTCTATATGATTGTCTCCTAGATTAAGAAGTGCGGCTGACAATAGCACTATTAGGCTGAGCAGAAGCTAAATTTTCAATGTCGAGTACCCTATGAAAAGCTTCTTTCAAAGAGGATATCTTAGGGCTAGAAAGAATTTGCGATTAGCAGCCTCAAACTTAGAAGGAAGGCTAGCCAAGAAGCTCATAACTGTTATCTTTTCTTTCTGAGCTTGCTGAACTTTCACATCAATACTAAATGGAAGTAGCATATTAAGTTCCTCATGAATCTTCTTAAAAATTCTTAAAGTAGTCAGTAAGGGATCTGTCAACTTTTTCTGCACAATAAAAGGCTTGGCTTACCTTATAAGTGTGTTTGATATTTTTGTTGTCAGAATACATAAACTTCAAATAATTCATTAGTTATTTTATAAATTCATAATGATTTATCAAACCAACCACCTTACCATCAATAGAATTATATATTTACAAAAATGGACGAGCATCCTCTCTTAGCCATGAGGTTTTCGAGTCATCAATAGATGGATCATCAGTTAAATGATTATCCATAGCAATACTCCACAAATAAAGTCTAACAATTTTACTTCAATCTAAATAATTAAATATATTAAGTTTGTGTTATGTAATTTTTGACATCATAAGAACCACATTAGACACAACAATAGACTTCTTTTCCTTCATATTATCAAATATCAACCAAATAACATAGCCAAAACCATATCAAAGTTAAAAATACCTAAAGAATTTGAATATGTCCCAATGTAGATTCCACACCGAATAGATGCTAGCCCAAACAAGTAATAAACTTATTGTGAAAGTTGAGGCAAGCAGAATGAATGAAAAAGGACCAAATTTCGGCAACAAAACTCTGGATGAAGGATGATGGCGAGTGGTGCTTCCCAAGGTGTAGGCAGTGAGAACAAAAAGTTATCGAAAATAGAAACCCAAAAAATTCCTAAAATCCCACTGCTTATATATTTTAGGGTTATAAGTCCGAAAGCTCTAATACCATGAAACACAGCTAAAACTCTAAAAAAAAGGAAGAAGAAAGTAATTTCTATGTATTTTTTTATTCATCAATCTCTTAGGTTTATATACAAGCTACAAATCCTATGTTTGGAAGAAAAACTAATTACATCAAATTCCTATAAATCAGAATCAAAGATATTTAATTTCTATTATAGAAATAAAGTCTACTTTCTATTCTAGAAATGCAATTTGTAGCAATCCCTATGAATCAGAATCAAATATATTTACTTCCTATTCTAGAAATATAATCTGTAACAGGTACCAAATAATTTTTGTAAAATTTAATACTTTTAAATAACCATGTCAAATAGTCATTTGCAGGTATGTAGTACCAAATCCATTTTTTATTTTTTAAATAATATATTATGTATAGTATAACATTTAAATCCATAATTTTTATACTTTAATAATTCATAAAAATCATGATAAATAGCTTACTTACCTCTTAGTGCTAATCCAAGAGTATAAATCAGCTATTTGGGCACCTGGGTACTTATCATATTATTTTTAAAATTTTTAATCTCTAGAATCAGCCTATCAAAATAACTTCTAAACTCTACTCAATCTAATCCTTGGCCAACTCGGGGCTTGAATATCTTCAAATATATAAGTCCAAATGGAGAAATAATTTTTTTTAAGAAACTAGGATCAACACTGATCCAAACTCTATCTTACTTTTATTGGGCTTGGCCCAATTTGGGGCCCAAAAAATTAGCCCAAAGGGCTTACTAGGTTAGGCCGAACCCAGGCCCAACACCCCATTTCTCCTTCTCTTTCATTCTTTCTTTCCCCTTTTTCCTCTGTTTCTCCTCCTCCCTGCCCATCACCATCTCCTTGGGCAGCAGCGGCATGGCTGGTGGGACTCCATCGGATGCCTCCTCGACGTTGTTAGGGGCCATTTCCTGTGGCCCGAGCACGGCCAGGAGACGAGCATGCTGTCAGGCCTAAACTGGTGTGGGAGCTGGTTTGGCTCCAACTACAGATAAAGGCCACGTAGTGGCTCTCTTTCTCCACTCTGGTCGCCTCTAGGGAAGTGCCGGCTCGCTCCCCTTCTTCGGCGATCAATCAGGAAGCACCAATGCTATTGATGAAGCCTCGGCATGGCTACGGTTCCTCCTTCCTTTCTTCTCCCTCTTTCTTTCTCTAAAACTCTTGCTTACCTTGTTGGAGGTAGCACAGTGGCGAAGGCGAGCAGAAGAAATAGCCAAAGATGGAGTGAGGAGGGGGCCGGTGCGGCCCCCTCTTTATAGCGACAAGGAGATGAGCTTGTAGGGGGTGTCGTGTGAAAAGGGGGAGCTAATGCACCCCCTTCTTTGACCAGTGCAGCATGCTGATCATGCCACCTACTGTTATGATTGCAGCGCCATGCTATGCTCTACAACAGCAGAGCATAGCTTGGTTTGCGCTGCCAAACGCTGGTGTGCATAGCACACCAGCTCTCTCTCTCTCTCTCTCTCTCTCTCTCTTTCTCTCTCTTTTTAATAAACTAGGGTTTATAGGAATATGCTCCGATCCACCCGCCCAAGTGCTTTCCTTATATGCCACATCTCAGGTGATATCCAATAGCCCCATTTATGTGAACAACTCCATTGGTCACCATGACTTCAATTTCTTGAAGAACTTAGCATTGCCCGAGGATACAATTCTTTGCTTCAAGCACCATGCTATTCTTACCAGATATTGCCTCTTTGAGGTTCAAGATTTGGAGCCTGAACAAGTTCATTAGTGTTCTTGGAGCCTTCAATTGCCAGGAAGGTTGGTGTCCCCAACCCCGTAGGATCAAATACACTATAGAATTCTCAAACATGGATGGTCTACTACCCTTGCATTGTTACCATTCTTAGAGTGTTCAATAATTGCCATCTCGGTGGTAACAACAAGCTTGGCATTATTAGCATGAAGTTTACAAGGAAGAGAAGTGTCAGAAGTCATTATAAATTTCCTAAATATAGAATTAGTTTTTAATCCTAACAAACTTTGTCTTGAAGTTTGCAAGCTCAATAAAAACATTACTCCCAATATGTGATAGACAAGGATGTGGCTCCTAATACATGTAGAAGTCAACTTCTAATCTTTGTAGAATATGAATTTTAATCCTTGAAGAATATGACTGATCTTTTTTGTTTATAAGAATTTATAACTTTTGCCTTAGGGTGCATAGAAGAGCTAAATAGTTCAGAAGAGTAGTACCAAAAAACTTATTACATCAAATTCCTATAAATCAAAATCAAATATATTCGGAATCGTTCCAAGATTTTTTGAATATAAGTTTTTTTGAGACAAACCAAGAAACTTCTTAGCATGATTCCTTAGGATCCTCACTCCTAGCATAAAATTCGCCTCACCCATATCCTTCATCTAAAAAATGGAGGACAACCACTCCTTAGTGGCATTGATCACCCCTATAGAACTCCCAGCTATTAGGATATCATGCACATACAGCACTAAAAATAGAATCCCATCGTCTGCTTTCTAAATATATACACAGTGGTCCTCCTCAATGATGGTTAAGCCAATCGATGTAATGGCTTCATGAAATTTAAAGTACCACTGCCTGGATGATTGCTTGATACCATATATGGATCTTTTAAGGTGGCATACTTTACCATCTTTTCCTTTAGCCACAAAGCCCAAAGGTTGATCCATGTAGATTTCTTCATCCAGGCTTCCATTAAGAAATGTTATCTTGACATTCATCTGATGTAGCTCCAAATCTAACTAAGCTACCATAGCTAAGATCAGGCAAATGGAAGCAAATCTCACCATAGAAGAAAATGTCTCCTCATAGTCTACACCCTCCATCTGGGTATGGCCCTTCGCTGCAAGTCGAGCCTTATACTTATCGATTGACCCATCAGCCTTGCACTTTACTTTAGGACCCACTTATTTCCTATAAATTTGTGCCCAGACGGTAAGTCTACCAGTTTCCATACATGGTTCCTATCCATAGATTCCATCTCATCTTCCATAGTAGCTAGCCACTCTTTACGAACTGATGAATCAAGTGCCTCATGAACAGAGACTGGCTCATCTAGATCCAATGGGACATAGAGAAACACATTCCCTTCAACCTCAAAGTATCGCCGTGGAACTATTCCATGTGTACTTCTTCGTAACAATAGATCTATACTTTGAGAACTACTCCCTGAAGGTACATTAACCCTCATGGGTGAGCTCCCACTGGGCTCAACCTATGCGCTCCCACTGTCTGGTGCATCAATCCCACTGGGCCCAGCACCCCCACTATCTGTGGCGATATCTGGAATAGGTCGTAATGCCCCTCCCTTGCTAGAGATAGTAGGAAGGTCCTCCTGTAACTCACACAGGGTTAGGTCCTTCTTGATCTCACTAATGCTTGGAAATTCATTCTCTATGAATTCCACATCTCTGGACTCTATTTCAGTCAGTCCTCCATCAGGATGTTCACCATACATTAGGTAATCCTTAGAATTTTGAGGGTACCTAATGAACACCTTTTTGCTGGCCTTAGGTCCTAGCTTTCCCAACTTAAGGGAAGTGTTGTGAATGTATCCTGCTGAACCCCATGGGCGCAAATGATCTACATAAGGTCTCGCATCATACCATAACTCATATGGTGTGGAGGACATCGATTTACTGGGTATATGGTTAAGGATGTAGGTAGCAGTCAAAAGTACATCATCCCAGAAACTAATTGGAAGATTTTCCTGCGCCATCATTGACCTAACCATATCCAGTAAAGTCCTGTTTCGATGCTCTGCAACACCATTTTGCTGCGGCATCCCAGGAATGGTGAGCTGCCTGCGTATCCCTTTCTCCTCACAAAGCTTCTGAAATTGATCAGATAAATATTCACGACCTCTATCAGTCCAGAGAGACTTCAAAGTCTTCTCCTTAAAATTTTGCACCTCAGCTAAGAAGCGGTGGAAACAATCCAGCACTTCATAGCGGTGGGAGATTAGGTACACATACCAAAATCGTGAATAATCATCGATGAATGTGAGGAAATAAGATATGACATGGCATGCTCTGACACTCATGTGTCCACAGATATCTGAGTGTACTAGCTCTAATGGCTGAGATGCCCTAGAAGCCTTACCAAAATGCTTTCTTGATGCCTTTTCTACCAAACAAGACTCACACACAGGGAGGCTTATTTTGCTGAGGGGGCCTAATAGCCCTTCTCTAGCCATTCGTACCATCCTATCTTGGCCCACATAACCAAGTCTGGCATGTCATAGTGAAGAATTATCACATGCAGAAAAAGAAGCACAAACATATGAAAAGTAAGAGTCAGATATTTCCACATCAAGTCTGAAAAACCCATACGATAAATAGCCACAAAAGGTAACACACCATTCCGATATATAGACATACGATCACAAGAAAAATAAAAGGTATAGCCAAGAGCTAACAGGGCAAGTACAGAGCATAGATTACACCGAATAGTTGGGACGTACAAAACATTATGTAGGAGCAATACATGTCCTCCTCACAACCTAATGCGATATGCTCCTACACCCAACACCTGCTCATGCAGACCGTTCCCAAGAACAACATATTGGGTGCCCACAGAAATCCGATGAAAATCCACAAAACTAGCTGGATCTCGAACTATGTGTTTGTTCTCTCCCGTGTCTACGATCCAATCAGGGAGAGTGTCAGCAACTAATGCATAGGAACAAACATAGAGAGAGGTTAATGTGGAATATACCTTCTTTGGTTCCGTGCATTCACGAGTGAAGTGGCCTTTCATACCATAGTTGTAGCATTTGATCTTTGCCACATTCTTCTTACCCTTTGGTTGGCCTTTCTTAGGCTTGGCTACCTTCTTTTCCTTGAAACTCTGTGAACTTTTCTTGTCACTGGATTTACTCCTTCTATCTCTGGAGTGCGAAGCTCTAGAGTGAGCCACATAGGCAGAGGAGTGGAAAGTCTCTATGCGCTCAGCCTCCAGCTCGAGATGATAAGATATGTCCTCAAAAGTTTTGATGTGCTCACTATGAGTCATCAAGAGCTTCATCTGACTCCACTAAGGGTCAGGCAGCGAACGAATCACTGCAAGAACCTTTTGTTCCTCAGTGAGATCAACCCCAGCCTCCCTCAGATCCCTAATCATGCCACTCATCACGCGAAGATGTTCAGACATTGAATGATTGGGATCTTTGATATGTTGCATAAATTTAAAGTTCAAGGCCCGTAGCCTTGTTGTTGAGGTTTGACCAAACTGAATCTTGAGCTGGTTCCACATATTCTGGGTAGTTGAAAATCCCTCAAAATCTCTAATCAGGTCATTGTGCATATAGCTTAACATAGTGAAGCATGCACAACGATCCTTCTTTACCCATTTTTTTTAGACTTCGTGATCCTGACGGTTCTGTTCAGAGGTACCAGGTTCTGGTGGTGTTATACTGTGTATCAGGGTTTCCAAGACTTCTTGCTCATTGAGTAGATATTGGATCTTTCGGTGCCACACATTATAATTTTGTCCTTTTAATTTCTTGCCTCTACCGAGGCCAGCTACACCAGATCGGGAGGCCATCACTACATTTGGTCAAGTAAATATAAACATCATGCACATAATCAGTGTATATCTCTATTTAAAAATTAATCTTACTTATAAATGAGATCAAAAATTTCGTTAAGCTCATAATCATCACTCATTTAATAAGATAGAACACTAAATCCAATAATTTTCATAGAACATATGTTGTCCACAAAATTGGCATTGGAACAAATCCATATATGCTATATCAAGCATATATTTCATGTCAATCAAGGACATAAATCAATATATATTATTTATGCACCAAGGATAAATAAACATGCTTGTAGAAAATACATAACAATTTATATAAATGCTCCTCATGCACTAAGAATAAATTATTATGTCAACAATAATAAGATGCATAAATATACATAAATCATATTTATGCACTAAGAATAAATAAATATGCAACCAGAAAAAATTTCACAGAAAAAATTAGACAGAATGGCGACAAAAATATTCATGCATAGAGCATAAACCCCCATGCCACATCAAGAAAATTTTTAATAAATTTTCTATGATATTCTAAAAATTTTTTAATTTTTTTTTATAATTTTATGTGATTTTTCTGCATTTTTTTGTAATTTTTTTAGATTTTATGTAATTTTAAAATACCTAAAAGAATTGAAAAATAATTTAAATGCCATGCATGCACTAACGTCAGCCGGGCCTAACATGTGGACTGCCACGTCAGTGGGGCCCGCAGCCACGTAAGCTGCCACATCATAGTCAATTTTTCTATATATATATATATTTATTTCTTATTATGAAAGGATAAAATTGCTCCTGATTAGTTCTCGACTTTACGGGTGGTGCCACCCATAAATTCATGAACGCAGTCATGCGCGCACACGGCCACGATGCAGGGCCATCCTGGCCCTCCAGCGGTCGGGACGGAGCTCCGAATGGGAGAGGGGGGGCCGTCGGCCTACGAAGAGGCTCCGGCAGCCCGGCGTCCCACGGTCGCACAGAGAGCCGCTACCCTCCATGGCGGCGGACAGGGCTTCCCCGGCCCTCTGGTGGCCGGGGAAGAGAGGGGGAGGTCCTTCGGCGTCGGCGGAGATGACGCCAGTGGCCGTTCGGGGTCCGATGGCCCCAAACGGCAATCACACAATTTTTTTTGCTGATTGTGGCTCCCGTGGCCGCAGTAGAGGGGCAGGCGGTGGCGTGCAGCTACCGCTGCCTGCTCCTCCGCCTCTTTCCCCTCGCCGGCCACTGCTCGAAGTGTGGTTACGGTCGGCGAGGCTATGATACCACTGTTGGTATCATTGAACCGTGGAACAAGGGATGACTCACCTGTTTTACGGTGGCGCAGTGGATGCCTCCGGCGAGGATCGTCGGCTGTCGGGGGGGCAACAAGAGTCCCTGGAGATGCCCATACCCTTGGGCCACGGTGCCGGAGAGGGAAAAGGCAATGGGAGGTAGAGAAGAAGCTTGTTTTCTTCTCTGTCTGTATTGCTAATCAAGAGCTCGTCTCCTCTTCTTATAGATTTCGTCCAGGAGACAACCCATTTATGGGTTATGGGTGGACGTCTCCTCCGGTCGGAGCCTCAGAAGGAGGGGCACGATGCCCGTGTTCCTCGTGGGTGGCTCCGTTCCAGCCGTAAGAAGAATAAGGGCTGAAACAGTTTCAGCCCATGTTTCGTAATAGGCTAGAATAAGGTTTTTTTAATTAAAGCAGATATTTCCCACGATATGAAATCGTGGGAAATGCCTTGTGCATCGCGCACGCGATGATTGGTTTATGCATGCATTGGACCCAGGGAAAATTAACTTTTTATGGAGTGAAGCCACGCTACAACTACACAAAACATGATCTGCTGCTCAATCCCTTGCAGTTGTTAGCATAAGATTCTATTTAAGGTGTCGTTTTGACAATATCACTCTTGTTGCAGTAAACATAATGGTTGCAGTAAACAAAGAATTTATTATCAAACATATTTACCAGAAGGTTTAATATATGAACATGTTCGCTTATCTATATAAGCTCTTGTCATCAGTTGCCACTATATTCAGCATTTTATGATTATCGAAGGAAAAACCTCACGTGATAAATCATTGAACCATGTAAAATGAGCCCATTAGTTACCTATTTTTTGGAAATTTAGTCCTGAGATTAGCCCATCCACATAAGTTTTGTTGAGCAGAACTGAGATTCTTGAGATTAGAAGAAACCATTAGAAGCCATTATGAACATCTTAAAAATTAATATTAATTTTTAATCCGAACAAACTTTGTCTTGAAGTTTACAAGTCCAATAAAGATATTAATATGTATCAAACAATGATAAGACTCTTAATACATATAGGAGTTGACTTTTAATTCTTGTGGGATACGAGTTGATGAATTTTAATCTTTTCCTTATAAGTATGTGTAACCTTTATTTTTGGCTACAAGGCTGCCACATGATGCATCGTGCCTATAATAACTTATAGCTGTAAAACTTCATTCAGCTGAATTGGGATATGTTCTCGTTCACCCACCAAAGTGCTTTCCTTATATGCTGCATTCGGGTGATCTCCGTTAAACCTATTTATGTGAGCGACTTCATTGGTGACCATGACTTCAATCTCTTGATGAGCTTAGCATTGCCTAAGGACACCATTCCTTGCTTTGAGCGCTATGCTCTCTCCATACTAGATATTGCCTCTTTGAGGATCAAGTGTTGGATTATTAATCCAATATTAGGCTTATGTATGAAATAATTATGTATTGCAGACTGTTAAATAAGGTTAAGCCCAATTAATAGTGATATGTTAAGGTTTTGATGATTTGGGCTTTAATGTATTTGATAAAGTGTAGGCCTTTAATGTGTAGAGACGGGGTTATTTCTATTTTTATAATGAGCTAAAATAGAAATATCAAAAGATAATGATGAAATTATCTATATATAACGGTTATGGTCCCTGGATCGCATGTACAACTCTCTTCTTTGAATCCCATCATTAGAAAGAAAATCCTAGAGAAACCAAAGGTTTAGATTTGATTTCCAACAATTGGTAGCAGAGCCTCTATTCATGTTGAATCATTGAGAACAAATTTAGTTTAGCTTTTATAAATTTAGTCCTCATATCTGTTTCATCATCACCGATGACTGTCAGTCAAGGCAAGGTATCCTTTCATCTATACTTTGTTTCATGCATGATCTATAGTTTAAACCCAGACCTGTAGCATGTGGGATTAGATCTAAGGGAAGGAAGGGAATGGATGATCTGTTGTTCTCCTTCCCTCATCAATCAAGGGTGTTCTATCTTTAATTTTTTTTATAAAAAAAATGGAGGCATGCGTTGAGGAACTTTCCCAGGCTGTCCATTGGGAATTTGTTTCACCTCATATTATTATTATTATTTTAATGCAATAAAAGAAAATAAAAAGGGACATACTCCGCTTGGCTTCAAGAATGCTTCTGTTGAAATATTGTTTGGGCATTGGGATATTGCCTGAGTGAAGTTCCATGAAAAAGCTATGGAGATAATGCAGTGGGGCGTTGGGACTCCTTTCCCCTACGCAATTGTGGGAGTCACGTGAGGTTCCACTCCATGAAACCTGATGGGATTCCATTGCATGGGGAGGGAGAAAGAAGGAAAATGGACGCGTGCTTTCCACGAAAATCATGGGAATAACTGATGCTTCCGTAAAATTATGAGAATAAATCGGAAATCTGCTGGCCACTAGTGCGTATTCCGCTGGTTGCTCTTTTGTTGCACGCGTATTCCATTGGGAATCACATTGCCTTATTTATTTATTTATTTATTTATTTTTATGCAATAAAAAAAAAAAAGAACAAGGCGTGCATTGCTTTCTTTTCCCAAGGCCTCCGCTCTGCTGTCAGCTAAGAATTTTTCCAGGCCATTGGGAATTTTTCTAGGCCATTGGAAATTTTTTTGCCTCATTTTTTATGCAATTAAAAAAAAATTCGGAAACCAGGATATTGGGTAATAAACAAATGCCTTATTGGGTCACAGGATGTTCCAACGGATTCCGATTTTATGAGCATAGGTAACCTTCTCTCATGTGGTTTAATAATTCTATAAAGTAAAACTTAATCCATTAGGATAAATTATTTTTCTATTATAAAGATGGCTTTGAAATAGATAAGTTTTATTTTTGATATGAGTTGAAACCACAAAATAACATATCGTTATTTTTTTAAAGTTCAATCAAATTCAAATTAATGGTATTTTTATGCCTAATAAATTTATCTATCATTCTAAATTGAACTAATTGAAACAAGATATCACCAAAGTGACCTTTCTTGTATAGATGGTTCATGAAGGATGTTGGATGTTGTGTATGTATATTTCATGTAGGTATTAGTTGATCCAAAGGAAGGTTAATACTTGGCCGAACTATACATATGCGTGATGATAAATACGTAAAGATTATAAGGATTTACATGTGAGTAATAAGTTGATCCAAAGATAGATTTATTATTTGACATGCATTATTGTTAGTATTTGATCGTTACAACAAGAGTACCACTAGCAGTTAATATTACTGTCCAAAGACTTGATATTAATGTTGCACTGGGTATCTTGAGATGGGATTTACTATTATTTAAATTTATTGATATTTGGTATTAATTATTTATATAAGCATGTTATTTATGTATAGCTTTTATTTTCTTTCCAGATAATGTTGCTACTATTTTTGCTAACCTCAATTCGATGCCAGTTCTTAATGGCACTAACTTCAAAGACTGGAAGGAGAACATTCTCATTGTTCTTGACTGCATAAATCTTGACCTTGCACTAAGGATTGAGCAATCCACTCCTCCTACAGCATCTAGTACCTCTGATGAGAGGAACAGATATGAGAAGTGGGATCGCTCTAATTGCATGAGTCTTATGATCATCAAGCGCGATATACCTAAAGCTTTTAGGGGTACGGTATTCGAAGGGATTACCAGTGCTAAAGATTTTCTTACTAAGATTAAGAAAGGCTTTGCCAAAAGTGATAAGGTGAAAACAAGAACAATCTTAAAAAGCTTAATTTCCATGAAGTATAAGGGTAAGGATAAAGGAAAGAAAAGAAAGAATGAGGCTGTTAAGGGTCCAATAAAGAAGAAACAAAATCAGGATAAGGAAAGTTGTTTCTTTTGCAAGAAGTTTGGACATATAAAAAAGGAATATTTCAAGTATCATGCATGGCATGAAAAGAAAGGTACATTTCTTAATTTGGTATATTCTGAAGTGAATATAGCTTCAATACCTAGAAACACTTGGTGGTTAGATTTTGGTGCTACTCTAACATCAGTATTTCAATGGAGGATTACCTAAGCTACTGAAGGACAACTGATGCTGAAAGATGCATTTATGCGGGAGATGGCAAGTCGGTAGATATGGAGGCAATTGGACATTTTAGATTGTTATTAAGTTCTAATTACTATTTATATTTGAAAGATACTTTTATAGTACTGTCATTTAGATGGAATTTGATTTCTATTTCAGCTTTAGATAAATTAGGAAATTATTGTTCATTTGAAAATAGCCAGTTTAGTCTTTCTTTAAATTCAAATGTTATTGAAACTGGTTCTCTTATGATGTATGATAATTTATATTTGCTTGATACTTTTGTTTCTTATAATGAAACCTTTAATATGGAATCACGAGGTACTAAGTGTAAAATTTGCAATAAAAATTTAGGAATGTTATGGCACAAGCGATTAGGTCATATTTCTAGAAATAGAGTTGAACGACTTGTGTTAGATGAAATTTTGGATTCCCTCAATTTTATAGACTTTAATGTTTGTGTTGATTGCATTAAGGGCAAACAGACCAAACCAAAAAAATTGGATGCATATAGAACTACAGAAGTCTTAGAGTTCATACATACGAACATTTATGGACCATTTTCTACACCTTCTTGGAATGATTAATAATATTTTATATTATTCATAGATTATTATTCAAGATATGCACACCTATTTCTTATTCATGAAAAGTCCCAGGTTTTGGACGTATTCAAATCATTTAAAGCTGGAACTGAGCTTCAACTCAATAAAAGAATTAAAAAAGTCAGATCTAACTATGGTGATGAATACTATGGTAGATATGATGGTTTCGGTCAGCAACGTTAGGAACCTTTTGCTAAATACCTAGAGAAATACAAAATTATTCCACAATACACCATGCTAGGGTCATCTAGCATGAATGGTGTAGCTGAAAGATGAAATTGCACTCTTAAAGATATGGTAAGGAGTATGATTAGTCATTCAACCTTACCAGAGTCACTTTGGGGAGAAGCACTAAAGACAATAGCCTACATTCTGAATAGAGTACCAACTAAAGCAGCTGTTAGAACACCTTATGAGCTTTGGATAGGACGAAAGCCTAGTCTAAAGCATTTTTATTTTTGAGACTGTCCAACTGAGTTAAGGCCTTATAGGCCATATGAAAAGAAATTGGACTCTAGAACAGTGAGTAGCTATTTTGTTCAGTATTCTGAGTGATCTAGGAGCTTTAAATTTTATGATCCCAAATAAAGGATAATTTTTAAGACGAGAATTGCAACGTTCTTTGAGGATTTGAGTTTGATGGAAGAAATAAGGTTAGAGACTTTATCTTTGAGGAGGAGTTGGATCCTACTACTCTAATTGAAGAGGATTTAGTTCCTATTCCTATAATTGCTTTTGACAATGATCAAGTTTCTATTCCTATCATTGATCAAGTTGCAATTCCAAAATAACAAGAAATTATTGTTCAACCCTTAAAGGTACAAACTCAACAACCTTAAAAATAAGTACATCAAGACAAGTGCCTTTTGCGGCGATCCACTAGAGAAAGGAAGAATGCTATTCCAGATGACTATATAGTGTTTCTTTAGAAAAAATAATGTCATGATGGAAGATGATCATATCAACTTTCTTCAAGCTATACAAGGTTTCAATTCAAAAAATAGATTGAAGCAATGAAAGAAGAGTATAAAGTTTAAGAACTTGTCCCATTACCAGAAGGTGTGAAACCCATTGGATGCAAATAGATTTTTATGACCAAACAGGATTCAAAGGGTAATGTGAAAAGGTATAAAGCTTGTCTTGTGGCTAAAGGCTATATTCAAAAGGAAAGGATTGACTTTAAAGAGATATTCTCTTCAGTTTCATCGAAGGGCTCTTTTAGGACAATCATGGCTCTTGTTGCACAATATGATATGAAACTCCATCAAATGGATGCTAAGATAGTGTTTCTCAATAGAGACATTGATGAGACAATTTATATGGTGCAACTAGAAAACTTTGTGTCAAAAGACCCAAAGAAAATGGTTTGCAAATTGATAAAATTCATTTATGGGTTAAAGCAAGCTTCTCATCAATTGTACCATAAATTTTATTAAGTAATTCTCTCATTCAATTTTGAGATGAATGCAGCTGATGATTGTGTGTATTACAAGTTCAGTGGGAGTAAGTATATTTTTCTGGTTTTGTATGTGGATAACATTATGCTTGCCACAAATGATATATGCATAATGCATGAAACCAAAAGATTTCTATCAAATAATTTTCAAATGAAAGATCTTGTTGATGACTCTTCTGTATTGAAAATCCAGATACATCGAGATCGTTCTAGAGGTATCCTTGGATTATCACAAAGGAGCTATATCGATAAAGTACTTAAGAAATTTGGCATGCAAAATTGCAAACCAGGTGACATCCCAGTCGCTAAAGAAGATAAATTTAGTCTTAACCAGTGCCCAAAAGGAAACCTTAAAGTTCAAGAGATGCAAAAGATTTCTTATGCTTCAGTTGTAGGGAGTCTAATGTATGCTCAAGTTTGTACGGGTTCGGATATTGCATATATTGTTGGAGTGTTAGGCAGATATTTAAGTAACTTAGAAATGGATCACTAGAAAGCAGCTAAAAAAGTTATGAGATATCAAAAAAGAACAAAAAATTACATGCTCACATATAGAAGATTAGATCATTTTGAGATCATTGGGTATTCTAACTCCGACTTTGCGGGATGCTAAGATAGTAAAAGATCCACTTTGGGCTATGCATATCTGTTAGGTGGTGGGGCTATTTTTTGAAGAAGTACAAAATAGACACTTTTAGCTCCTTCTACCATGGCAGCAGAATTTATAGCATGTTATGAAGTATCTAATCATGGTATATGGCTAAAAAACTTTATCACTGAGCTGCACATATTGAAAAAAATTAAAAGACCGCTAAAGTTATTTGGTGACAACAAGTCAACTGTATTGTATTCCAATAACTCCATGAGCTTGATCAATTCAAAGCATATTGACATCAAATTTCTAGTTGTAAAGAAAAGAGTACAAAGTGGTCAGATTTCTACAGAGCATATAGGAACAAACTCCAGGACTGCAGATCCCCTTACAAAGAGTGTGCCGCCCAAGGTCTTTCATGAGCATATTGCTCACATGGGTGTTATAGAGTATGATGATGCTTAGATTCAGTGGAAGTTTGTATTACTTCTATTTTATACTTTATGTTTGGTTTGTTCATACTTATGTGTTTGAATATTTCTGATCAGAAATAAAGTATTTTATTCAGTTCAGTACACTCTGTACAATTATGTTAAAGTTTTGATCTCACTCAAGTTTAAGAAGGACCAGTTGAAAATATGCATGTTAAGATCACATTACATGTAATCTCTATGCTACACATCCACATTATGATCAATATCATTCAGTTGTATCAACATACGTGATCATTGATGGGTTGAGTTACGATAGATGTAACAAAGGCCGCTTTGATCCTATGTTGGTATGGTTGATGGATTGGATTGGTTATAGATATATTTAGGTAATGATAGTAAAATTGAGCTCATTTGATTATTTATGCAAAACATAATTGTAAGGTTACACATATAACCCAAGTGGGAGACTATTGGATTATTAATCCAACAATATTGGGCTTATGTGTGAAATAATTATGTATTATGGACTGTCAAATAAGGTTAAGCCTAATCAAAAGTGATCTGCTAAGGTTTCGATGAATTAGACTTTAATGTATCTCATAAGGTGTGGGCCTTTAATGTGTAAAGACCTAAGGGATTCTTTCTATTTTTATGATGGGTTAAAATAGAAATACCAAAAGATAATGATGAAATTATCTATATCTAGCGGTTATGGTCCCTGGATCTCACGTACGACTCTAAATCCAATCATCAGAAAGAAAATTCTAGAGAAAATTCTAAAGGACTCTCTAGGAGTACGTGTTGATCTGGAAGGTCAACTGCACGACTCTGGAGAGCAATCAAACAATATGGATTTAGGTACGCTTTTGTTTATCATTTATTAATTCTTAATGATTGAACATGGATGATTCTTGGGCTTCTTGGTGATGATTTTCATCAAAGGTTTTGATTTGATTTTGAACAGTAAACTATGATCAAGATTTGGAGACTGAACAAATTCACTAGTGTTCTTCGAGCCTTCAACTACCACGAAAGTTGGTGTCCTCAAGCCCATGGGAGCAAATACGCTATGGAGTTCTCACACATGGAAGGTCTAGTACCCTGCATTGTTATCATCCTTAGAGTATTCAATAATTGCCAGCTTGGTGGCAACAACAAGTTTGGCATTATTAGCATGAAGTTTGCAAAGAGGGAAAGTATTAAAAGTCATATGAACTTTCTAAAAATTAGGATTAGTTTTAATCCTAACAAACTTTTTCTTAAAATTTGCAAACTCAATAAAGATATTACTCCCAATATATGCCCAATAAGGATTTGGCTCCTAATACATGTAGGAATCAACTTCTAATCTTTGTATTGGCTCCTAATACATGTAGGATTCTCCTTATCTTTAAAGGTGTACAAAGAAGCTGAAGAGTTCAGAAGAGGGGGTCTAATACTATTGCGTATACGTGGGGCTAATGTATGAGAAAGAGTTGGAAGAGAGAAAAGAGCTAAATATAGAATTTTGACTTGATATTATTTTTAATATATTTTTCTTTATCTAATATTTTTTTCTTTCACTATTATTAATTATTTTACATCAGTGCTACATAGATCTCATGTCGGTGGGTTTAATCTATATCGAAAACATGTCGTTCTACAGAAGTAGATATTTTTCCTCAAATTTCACACGATCTAATACCATTATATATGATCTAAAAGGAGCAATTTTTAGACTAAGAAATATAAAGGAACATTTAGAACTTTTCAGGAGTTAAAAAATATGGTGGAAGAAGGCGCTTTCTATAATATACCTTTAGTAGGAAGAGGAGCAACTTTGTTGAAAGGGTTAACTTATTTTGCAAAAATTCATTTCTTTCACTATGAAAAAAGATGTCACATGTGCATGCATTAAATGAGAGAGCTCTCTATATTATCGCTTTTGATAACTGTTTGCCCAAGTCATTATGGACCCAACAAAGAACGAATTCAAGATAACATCTTTTTAACAATGAAAGATGGCATGAATTTATCACTGATAAAGAAATCGAACTGACATTATTTCTATCCGATATTGTACCTGAAGATAGCTCACATATTTGAGGATAACAATGAGACGTCACAAACGAAAAGCTAAAAGTTTCATAAAACAACCATTATTTATAGTCTAATTCACCACTTCTAATCACAGCCGGCAGAACTAGAACCTATACCTATGAGCAAATACTAAACAGTACTAAGGACAAACACATGACCTATTCTAGCCCTTCTCTCTGTGGTGCACTCCATAAAAGGCATGCTCTATCCTCAGAGAGCAAGCATACATGAGGCCCTTCAGCATGATCACGAAGCAAGTAAGGAAAGTATCTCGCCAACTGCATGTTTGTACAAGTCTTCAACCATCGATATCTCAGGGAATTGATCCGATACTCCGCTTGCCTGTTTCATGAACCATAGTGGTAGTATGAAAGCTAATTCAATCAAGCTCTTTCAGGAGTGTGTAAGCTATGTCAATAAACATAAATGGCTGATTAAGTCACAGTGAGAATGGTGTGGTCTTCGTATTCTTCTTTCAATGCTGTGCGGCCATTATATTTCACTGAGCAATCATTATAGTCAAAAAGGTCAAGACATCCCTAGCATGAATTTTAAATTTATCATTACTTTTTTGTTCATCACTGACCAATTCAAGTAATTCTGTAACTTTTGAAGTTACAATTACAATCTTCTCGAAAGAATTTCAATAAATTTCAGGTCAACTTTGTCCAGACACACTGCTACTAATTACATCAGCATGCGTAACTTACGGTACTTTTAGTAAGAAAAAGTTATAACCTAAATCAAGGAAAAAAATCAAGAAGAAATATTTTAGAAATTAGTGCTTAGATTACTCACCTTGGCTTGAATCGTGACCATGGTCGTGCCGTCATTCGATGAGATATGGGCCGAGACCGCTTCAAGGTTATACTTCTCAAGGACTTGGACGACCTTCGTGAGGAGGCCCGGCTTCTTGGCAGTGCAGATGCTGATGTGGGCGTCCGCTCCGGTCATGTTCAGCACCATGTTAGGCGACGTCCAAGTGTTGAAGCTGGAGGGGTATTGAGGGATGGAGACAGCCGTGGGCGAGTTCGCCACTGCCAGGTTCTTGGCCTGGTCTGACTTGAATGCCTCTTTTGTCGTCGTCTCGACCCCCTCCTCCATCTGCATTCCCACTTCTGCCGGTTCGGCGGAGGTCGTGCCTCGGATCCGTTCCTCTTTCAGTTTCTCAAGCTGCTGAACGTTTTCCTGCAGCTTTTTGATGTAGCTGATCGCATCGTCGACAATGGAAGTTTTATTAGCCTGTGGAGGGAGAGAGAGAGAGAGAGAGAGAATAGTCCGATAAGAAGATCCATCACAATGCATGACCATCTCCATTTTTTTTCCCCCCATTAACTACAGGCGTAGATTTCTATTGAAAAATAGTAGAATCGGCAAAATCCAAGGTAAAGACGAAACGAAAAATCAACTTGGGAAAAGAAAAATGGACGCCAGAGAAGCCGATCTAATGGCGATGGAGTTGGACGCCACCGAAACTTGGATCTGCTGATCGACGTCTCTCTCCTTGGTACCTGTTACTTCTCTTAAAACAAAATCGAGATGAAGAAATCACGCTTGTATGCTCTCATGTGCACCGCGATATGCACCACCGTCAGTGAAATAGCGCTGCTCTTCTTCTTCTTCATTTTTCTAATCTTTCTTAGAAACCAGGAAAATAAAAGAAAGAAGAAAAACAAATCTTATGTGGATGAAGAACAAGCACCTTGGCAGGCAGCTGGGGGATCGAGGAAGGCATGGAGATTTGAGAACATCTCCCTCATCTTCTTCCTCTTCTCCCTCTCGGCCCGTATGCGCTTCGCAAGAAACGATTCGCGGCCACCTTTTCCCTCGTGTCCCCTGCCCTTGGAGGGCGATCTCTTCGACGCCTCACTGGAGACCCACTGGCCAGAGGGATCATTCGAACTCGACTCGGGTGGCTCCATGGACGTCTTGCGGCCGCTGCCGCTGGAGCCGTTGAGTTAAAGAACGCCCACGGCTGGGCAATCAGAACTTAATTTATTTCTAAATTGAAGCGGTGGCAAAAGCCTGATGGTTGTCGTTTCTAAAGCCTGATTGTTGTCATTATGCCTTCCATAATTTCTTTCCAGATCTTTCAGTCTGAACAAACCCTCATTCTCTGCCCCTTCGTTTGGCTTATGAGGACCGAACGGAAGCTAGGGGCAAGGAGCAGTAGGCTAGCAAAGGGGAGTTGGGACCAAGGGGGCCGGGGCTGGGGGCCAAAAGGCTCTAAGGCGATGCGGCTGACGAAGCTAACCAGGGAGGGGAGCCGGGTGCCGAAGGGAGGATGCCAAGAGAAGCCGGGGCCTAGGGAAAGGGAGGGGAATCAGTGCCGGGCGGGAGGCCAGAGCAACCGGACTGGAAAGGGGTGTCAGTGCCGGAAGGGAGTCGAAGAGGAGAGTTGGAGCCGGAAGGAGGAAGTGGGCCAGAGAGAGGTACCAGTGTCGGAGGAAGTCAGAAAGAAGAGTTGGAGCCGAAAGAGGAAAAGGTGGGGAGCTGAAAAGGGGAGTCGGTGCCGAAGGTGGGGGGAGTCGGTGCCGACCTCTTAACGAAGGGGGATGAGATAGGGAGTGGAGAGAAAAAAATGGGTGGGGAAGGGATTTAAAGATAGTTTAGAATTTTTGCTGTGTATTTAGAAGCTTACATTAAAGAAATATATCTTTCCTCTTGTTTAAATCTTTAGCCCTAACATTTATTTAAATTTTTCGTTGAACCATCAGCTAATTTTATTAGTCATAAATGAATTCATTTGGCCATTTGCAGCTTCTTTCCGAAAGAAAGCATCTGTCTCACTATATGTTTTAGAAATTATTCAAATAAATAAGTATAAATTTTTTCGATCTTTCCTCCTCTTTTACTTTTTCTTCGTTCCATTTGCTTTTCATTATCAGCATTAAAATACACATTACAATCTAAACTTATATTAGATGTGGAACACATTAATAATTGATATAGGTAAATTATTTATTACTAAAAAAATATTTTCAAACAAGATTGCATTAAGGTTCCATAATTTTATTATTAAAAAATTTAAAATTTTTTGAATTTAATCCTAAAAATTGATATTGACACTATTTAAAGAATATCAAACAAAAGCATAGTATGTTGTTTTAGGATCTATTTTTTTCTTATTTATTAAAATATTTATCTCAATTAGGCATCCCGTACTTTAAGAATTTTTTTGATTTAATCTTTTATTTTTCTAAAATTCATTGGGCATTTAATTTAATTTTATATGAAATTAATTTTATTAAAATATGGAAAGCCAAATATAAAGCTTCATCCTATAAATTATTAGGTAACCTAGAATTTACTAATAGTATTCAATGTAACTAATAATGTTTGATTTTTTTTACTTTGCATTACTCCATTAGACCAATGTACATATGGAGGTGTTACTTGATGCGTAGTTTTATTCGTGTTACAAAATTCATTCATTTTAGTTGAAACATATTCTTCACCTCTATCTATTCGTGGGGTGGGCTCAGGTTCAGGCTAGACCAAGGCTTGAACCTAGCCCAACCTGCATTCTTTATTTATTAGTTCTAGTTCTATATAACTAAGGTTAGAAATGAGTTAGTTGGTGCCTTGGTCCACTTTGGTACTTATTGAGAGATCTTTTGTTTGACTTAATTTTTAAGGCCTTTATATAAAAATTATATATTCAGATCGGGTTAAACCAAGTTTGATCTTTTTTTTTTTTAAGCTTGAGCTCAGCCCAAAATTTGAATAGGTTTAGATACTTAGGTTCGACATAGTTCCATAGGCTAAATTTTGTGACTTGAGCCTGAAAATTTTCAGGTCAAGCTTGGGTAGGCCCACAAATTGCTTGGCCCATCCCACGGGTTGTTCGACCCATACTCACCCCTACCTCCATTGGTCCACAAAATTTTAATTTCTTTTCTAATTGATTTTCAACTTAGCTTTATAAAATTTAAAGTCATCAAATAATGAATTAATTAGATAAACATAAAAATATTTTGAATGATCATCCGTACAAGAAATATGTCTTGGGGATGTATTTCACATTTTAATAATTTTTGGTTTCTTGCACTTTTCCTCTTTTTGAATTAATTATCTAATTAAGGTATATGGAGAATAACTTGCCAAACACTTGAACTGCTACGTCCCTTAAGGAGTTGAGCTCCATTTGTCATCTAGTAGAATGTCTGGAAGGTGACTCTTTTCCTTTTTCAATCTGATTCAACCCTTCAATCTCACATTCCATAAAGAAGAAGAGCTTCTTCTTGTTTTTCGTGTCAACCTTTGTTCTTTCCTAACCCAAACTCGACAAGTCCAAAGTGAAGGGTTCAATTCTTCAAACTCCTTATTCATTCGTCTAGTGTTGACCCAATTATTGATTTTGATGATTAACAAAACTATTTGAGTATAACATTTGAAGTTACTAATGATTTTGGTTAAGTTTTTCAGTTTATGATTTGATTTATTAACCAAAATCACAAGACAAATCAAGTTCTAGTTCGAATCTAATGTCAAGGTAAGATTGCAGACATTAGAGTCGACACATGGAATCGCAGAGTCGACTCCAAAAATTGGCACAGACTTTATAGTCGACACCTGGACTGTTAGAGCTGACTCCAACAGAAAGACAGAACGATAATTTTTCTGGTCACGACGTAGAGTTGACACCTGGACTATTAGAGTCAACTCCAGAGGATTATTGTGTCGACCCCAGAAAAGTCAGAGATGACTCCATATCGAGCAGATTGGGGATTTTCAATTTAGAGCCGACTCCAAAAAAGTTAGAGTCGACTCCAGATTGTCAGAAACAACTCCAAAACTATCAGAACGTCTCTAAACTTTATTTTTATCTTTTTTAATCCCAACGACTATTACCCTATTTGGTTCTTATCCTTCTTACACTTATTTCTAACGGATAGTTTTTAGCTATTTATGGATTAAGAAGGGTCTATAAGAAGGGGTTTTTATTGTATCCGAAAAAATAACAAGAGGGGAAGACAAGAAGAGAGGAAAAATAGAGAAATAAGAAAAACAAGAGTGAAATTCATCAGAAAATCAAAAGAGAAAAGAGGGAAGATTCGAAAGGAAAGATTATACTGATTTCCCAATAGAAAAGAGAGAGATTCCTAGCTTTCTTAGTTCCATTTTGAAGAAACCTCAAAAGAAGAAGCAAGCCCCAGTTTTTTGATCTTCTGAGCTTCAAGAGCATACTAAAGGAAGATCCACTCAAGAGAAGAGAAGAAGCAAGCCACCAAGATCTGCAAATCAGGCTTTGATTCCTATCTCTTTATCTTTGTTCTATCATTGTATATTTGCTCATTGGAGGAGCTCTTGATTTGTAAAATGTTATTGTTTGCTGGGTCAATCAGGGGATTGATTCAGTTGAGGTTGTTAGCCTTGTGCAAGCAGTTGCTTATGTTGTAAGGTTGTGTGCTGGTGAGCCTTGAAAACCAGCTGATTCGTTGTGCACCCGAAAAAATAACAAGTTCGAGTTGTGAGCTTGTAAAACAACTCTGCTGTAATTAGATTGATTATAGTGTGGACCCAAGAGGTACTTGGGAGTGGATGTAGGTGTAGGTACACCGAACCACTATAAAATTCTTATGTTTGCAGTGATTGTTTCCTTGTCTCTAACTCTCTATTTGTGCATACTCTGTTTTAATTCGTGTACATCTAAGTTTTTACTTCCGTTGGGGGATTGTTTTTTAAAAGGAGTTTAATTTTTGAAAAACCCAATTCACCCCCCCCCTCTTGGGTTGCTATCTGGACCAACAATTGGTATCAGAGCTTGTGCTCATTTGATTTGATCTAACGATCAAGAGTCAAAGATCCACATAGCAACTCAAGCTGGTTCATCTTTTTTCGAAGGCCAATCTACAAATAGACCACCCTTGTTTAATGGCTTAAACTATGGTTATTGAAGGCTAGAATAAAAATTTTCATTCAAGCACTTGACTATGATCTATGGAGCATTATAGTCAATGGACCACACACACCCACTGCTAGAATTAATGGCATGAAGATTCCTAAACCGAAAATGGAATGGAATGAACATGATAAAAAATTGGCACAACTTAATGCCAAGGCTATGAATGTTTGTACTGCTCATTAGATGCAAATGAATTCAATCGTATATCTATTTGCATTTCTGCCAAGGAAATCTGGGATAGACTTGAGGTTACCATGAGGGAACAAATCAAGTCAAGGAATCCAAGATTAACATGCTAGTTCATAAGTATGAATTGTTTAAAATGGATGCATGTGAATCTATTTCTGATATGTTTACAAGATTTACTGATATAGTTAATGGTTTAAAAAGTCTTGGTAAATCTTATGATAATTCTGATCTTGTGAGGAAGGTTTTGCGTTCCTTGCCTAGGACTTGGAAGCTAAAGTGACTGCAATACAAGAGGCAAAGATCTAAGTACCCTACCACTGGAAGAATTACTCATGAGCTTCAAGTTAAGCAACATGTTGATGATGATGAGTCAAAGAAGAAGAGGACTATGGCTCTTAAGATTTCTGAAAATATGAAGAGCCTCATGAATCTAAAGATGAAAGTGATGATGAGGACATGGCACTCATCACAAGGAAGTTTAAAAGATTCATGAAGAAAAAGAAGTTTGAAAAGAAAAAGCCTTTGCTAGAAAAGATGAGGACAAGGGAAAAGAAAAAGAAGTTATCTGTTTTGAATGCAAAAAGCCGGGTCACTTTAAATCTGAATGCCCATAACTAAAGAAAGGCATCCGGAGATTCAAAAAGAAGGCAATGATGGCCACATGGAGTGATTCAGAAAGCTCAAGTTCCGAAGAGGAAGAGAAGAGTGAAATGGCCAATCTATGCTTCATGGCGGACAATGATGAGGTAAGTCCGAGTTTTCTTGATGACTTTACTTTCGATGAGTTGCATAGTGCTTTTTATGAATTGATGGATGATTTTGCAAAATTAAGTTCAAAGAACAAAGATCTGAAAAATCAAATGCAAAATCTATCTTTAGAAAATGAAAAGCATGTTGTAGAAAAAGAACTTTTGATGAAAGAAAATAAAAGCTTGAAAAATGAAGTTGATAGACTTAAACCTATAGTTGATAAATTTACTTTGAGCTCTATCAAACTTAATATGATTTTGGATAATCAAAAAGCTATTTTTAATAAAGCTGGATTAGGATATAATCCACTTAAAAAGCAAAAATCCTTAAAAATATTTTTATACATGCTGAAAAATTGTCAAATATTACTTGTTTTAAATTTGAAACAAAGGACATAAATCTTATATGTTAAAACTCCACATGATAAAAGAAAGATGATTTGGGTTCCCAAAGGAACAATATTTATTGCGTCTAACCATGAAGGACCCAAGAAGGCTTGGGTACCTAAAGTTAAGATATGAATATTTTGCAGGAGTGTCTTGCAGCCATCAGACTGAAAAGAAAGTGGTACCTTGATAGTGGTTGCTCAAGACACATGACGGGTGACAAAGATCAATTCATCACCCTTGAATCGAAAAGAGGTGGAGTAGTTACTTTTGGTGATAATGGTCAAGGCCATATCATGGGTATTGGTAAGATTCAAATTACTCCATCTACTCATATTGATAATGTTTTATATGTTGATGGACTTAAGCATAATTTGATAAGTATTAGCCAACTGTGTGATAAAGGTTTCAAAGTTTCCTTTGAAGCTTCTATTTGCACTGTTACTAATCCCATTGATAACAGCATTATTCTTGTTGGTAAACGTTATGGCAATGTGTACTTAATTGATTTGAGTAATTTATCTCCAAGTAATCATTGCTTAGTTGCTAATAATGCTAAGATGAATGAGATTGGTTGGCTATGGCACCGTAGATTAGGTCATGCAAGCACACACCTAATTTCTAAACTATTGAAAATGGATCTAGTTAAAGGTATTCCTAGCTTAAATTTTGAAAATAATCGAATCTGTGATGCATGTCAATTTGGAAAACAAACAAGAACTTCTTTCAAATCTAAGAATGTTGTTTCAACTACTAGGCCACTAGAGCTACTACACATGGACCTTTTTGGACCTACTAGAACCACAAGTCTAGGAGGAAAGAAATATGGTCTTGTGATAGTAGATGATTACTCTAGATTCACTTGGGTAATATTTTTGGCTCACAAAGATGAGACTTTCTCAATATTCCTGAAATTCGTTAAGAAAGTCACAAATGAGAAAAACACTACCATAGTGTCTATTAGAAGTGATCATGGAACTGAATTTGAAAATCACTTATTTGAAAAATTCTGTTTTGAAAAAGGCATACATCATAATTTTTCAGCACCTAGGACACCACAACAAAATGGAGTTGTAGAAAGAAAGAATAGGACTTTAGAAGACATGGCCCGTACCATGCTATGTGAAAGCCAACTTCCAAAATATTTTTGGGCGGAAGCTATAAACACAGCATGTTACATCCTAAATAGAGCCCTGATTAGACCTATCCTTAAGAAGACTCCCTATGAACTATGGCATAATAGGAAACCCAATTTAGGTTATTTTCATGCATTTGGTTGTAAATGCTTTATTCATAACAATGGTAAGGACAATCTTGGGAAGTTTGATGCAAAGTCTGATGAAGGTATTTTCCTAGGATATTCTACATCTAGCAAGGCATATAGAGTATTTAATAAGAGAAGCTTAGTTGTAGAAGAATCCATTCATATAGTGTTTGATGAGTCTTTAGCATCAAGTTCGGGTAAAATTGATGATGAGGAAGATACATCTTTGATTGAAAGAGGTATTGAAAAATTAAATGTATCTTCAGATCAAGAACCTGAAGCTAAGGATGATGACTCACCTAAGGATGATGGTATTGATACTGCTCATAATGATAAAGATCTACCTAGAGATTGGAGATATGCTTATGGTCATCCTAAGGACCTAATCATAGGTGATCCATCTCAAGGTGTAAGGACTAGATCATCAATGAGAAATATCAATAATCATCTTGCATTTGTATCTCATATAGAACCCAAAACTATAGAGGAAGCTGAGAAAGATAGTTATTGGATGTTAGCAATGCAGGAAGAGTTAAACCAATTCACTAGGAACCAAGTTTGGACCCTAGTAGATAGACCTAGAGACCACCCTATAATAGGATCTAAATGGGTTTTTAGAAATAAATTGGATGAAAATGGCTTGGTGATTAGAAATAAGGCTAGATTAGTTGCAAAGGGATATAATCAGGAAGAAGGTATAGATTTTGATGAAACCTTTGCACCTGTTGCTAGATTAGAAGCCATTAGGTTACTACTTGCATTTGCATGCTGCATCAATTTCAACTTATTTCAAATGGATGTTAAAAGTGCATTTTTAAATGGTTTTATAAATGAGGAAGTTTATGTTGAACAACCTCCTGGTTTTGAAGATCATGAATTTCCAAACCACGTCTTCAAATTACACAAAGCACTTTATGGTTTAAAGCAAGCACCTAGAGCTTGGTATGATAGATTAAGTAAATTTTTGATTGAAAATGATTTTTCTAGAGGAAATGTTGATAAACTTTGTTTTTAAAAAGAAAAGAAAAGGATTTATTAATTGTTCAAATTTATGTTGATGACATTGTATTTGGTGCTACTAACAATCTCCTTTGTCAAGAATTTGCTAAGTTAATGCAGGGAGAATTCGAGATGAGCATGATGGGAGAACTCAACTTCTTCCTTGGACTTCAAATCAAACAAGAGAAAGCGGGGATTTTCATCAACCAAACAAAGTACACAAAGGAAATACTCAAGAAGTTTGGTATGGAATCTGCTAAACCTCTTGGTACGCCAATGAGTCCCTCATGCAAGCTGGACAAGGATGAAGAAGGTAAGAAAGTAGATCAGAAGCATTACCGAGGTATGATCGGATCACTTCTTTACTTAACTGCAAGTAGGCCAGATATTATGTTTTCTGTTTGCCTATGTGCAAGATATCAATCTAATCCTAAAGAATCACATTTATTTGCTGTTAAAAGAATCTTTAGATACTTAAATGGAACTAAAAATGTAGGATTATGGTATTCTAGAGACTCAACTTTGAAGTTGATTGCTTATTCTGATTCTGATTATGCTGGTTGTAAATTAGATAGGAAGAGTACAAGTGGTGCATGCCAACTTTTAGGAAGTAACTTAATCTCTTGGTTTAGCAAGAAGCAAAATTCGGTTGCATTATCCACTGCTGAGGCAGAGTATGTTGCAGCTGGAAGTTGCTGTGCTCAAATCCTTTGGATTAAGCGACAACTTGAAGATTATGGTATCACACTTGATAAAATTCCTATTAGATGTGATAACACTAGTGCAATCAATCTAACTAAGAATCCAATCCAACACTCTAGAACTAAACACATAGAAATTAGACATCACTTTATCAGAGAACATGTTTCTAACAATGATGTTTGTCTTGAATATGTGAATACTAATGATCAATTAGCTGATATTTTTACCAAACCATTAGTGAAGAAAGATTTTGTTATCTTAGAGGAGAATTAGGAGTTTGTGATCCTTTAGAATGACTTTCTGAAACTCTTAAGGACAACAACTATCTAGACTTCATCAATTTCTTGAAAATCCTCTATGTTCAATAAGGAAATTTATCTAGAAATTTGATTCATTGTTTCCCCAATTGTTAAGGACACTTGTCTAGAGTTTGATGATTAATTTGATCAGTTTCAGATCCTTGAAATTTGAATTTTTCACTGAAACTATTGTGGAGTCGACACCTTCCTATTTGATGTTCTGTCTGGGCAATTAGAGCCGACACTTACTTCTGCAGAGCCGACTCTAATTCGGGCGCTGACAGATTTTCTGGTTCGGAGCCGACACCTCGCTTTGCGGAGTCGACTCTAAGTAAACCTAGGTCAAAATATAAGGCGAGTCGACACCTAACGAAATCTATCTTCTCAAATCTTCTCTAGAGTCATTCCAAACTGATTCCAACACCTCTAAACCCTTCAAATCTCTTGATTACTCATTCCAATCAAACCCTATGGCTCCTAAGAGGCGTGCTACTTGGTGGACCGGCGGTTCCCATGAGAAGATGCACGATTCGGAGGCAAGCTTCGTCATCATCTGCCACCCAGAGGCTTCTCCACCTTCTCCATCTTCTCCACATATCGACCAATTAGCGGGTAAGGCTATCACAACCGGAAGGAAAGTGATTTTGATTTCTTTGCTTCGGAGAATTTTGCTATTGGCGTCTATTAAAGGAATGGGATGGGAAAAGCTTGTTCTTTGGATATTCCTACTTACCCTGCCCTCGTAAGAGAGTTCTACAATGATTTGAGTAGAGGAGAGGGAGGTTTAGTAAGTATGTAGAGGAACAAGAGTGTAATCACTGCTGAGACCCTTGGAAACTTGTTAGAGATGCCCACTGTTGGGCTAAATGAGTATCAGCATGATGATCAAAGTGGTGCCCTATCTAGGATGTTGGGAGAGAGGTATCTGAGTTTGAGGAGATTATGGCAAATCAACTGAACTTGGAACTCAGGCTACTTCATAACATCTGTGGGATCTTATTTCCAAAATAGGCCGATTTGAGTATGTCTCAGAGCGAGACATCTTGCTGATGGATTGCATCATCACTGGGCGGCCAGTAAATTTAGCTGGGATGATGATAGGCTATATGGCAGAGGCAGCTACCAAGAAGAGATCCACATTGCCATATGGTATGATTCTGACTTTGGTATTTAGAAGCCAAGGTGTGTTGATCATGGATAATGAGCCACTGAGGAAACTAAGGCATACAGACTACTACAGTGTCTCTACCATTCACCGTATGGGCTTCAGAAAGGTAAATGGTATTTGGATAAAAGAGGACAGGAGGCCAGAGTTGAGGAGGCCAGAGTTGAGGAGGCCAGAGCAGAAGACATCCCTGACCCATCTGTTGCGAGACCATCTACAGCTGGACCTTCTGAGGCTGGACCAAGCACATACTCTTCACCTTCCACCTCAGACAGCATTTGTATCTGGAAGATTTTCAGATGTGCAGATTGGTCAGCTCAGAGCATTATTAGCTGAGTATGACAGTCAGAGAAAATGAGATTAGTCAGATGAGAGATGACATCAGACAGTTTAAGGAGGAGATCAATTCCAGACTCGACTTGATTTCATTTTTCATTAGCCGCTCTGTAGAGTCCCTTAGTACTGAGCTTCAAAAGATTTTTGAAAGATGGAAGGGATTGCAGATGGATCTAGAGCTTATCTAGATGCTACTGGACAATTAAAGAAAGATATAGACCTTGCTGTTGCTCAAATTGAGGGTTGTCTTGAAGGCTTTAAGAAATCACAAAAGATGAGATTATGGAAATGATAGGTCATCTCAAGAAAATTGTTTACAAACATGTTTGATTGACCTTCTATTTCCTATAGTGTTATCCTATCTAAGCCTATCCTACCCTAACCTATTAGAAACCTAATATTAGCTTTTCTTATTCTAGTTTGTATCTTAGGATTTCTAGTTTACTATACTTTGTTAGCTTGTATCTAGGAATTTCTAATTGATATGGTACTTTACTGTGAATGTATTTTAATAGGCACATGTAATGCATCTTGAATTGAAATACAATTATCTTGGTAATTGAAATGAAGTTTACTATCTCTATGATTGAATAAACCAACAACCTCGCTCTGATAACCTACATTATTGTTTTTAAACTCACCTTATTGCTGATAACAAAAAAGGGGGAGAGAATTTTGTATATGCATAAAGGAGAGAGAGAGAAAAAATAGGGAGAGAGAATGAAAGAATATAAGATTTCAATATGTTTTAATCAATTGGCATATCTCAAAAAGGGGAGAGAAATTGAGAGAAATTTTGAGATGGAGAGAAATTTATAAATTCTAATCAATTGGTATCAAATCGATTTCAGTTTATTTACATGTACCTTCCATAGGGGGAGTTATTTAATGCAGGGGGAGCTTAATGATTTTCTACGTAAAGTTAAATCATCTTGATTGCTGTTTATAATAGAACTCAAGTATGTTTTAAAGTTCATTTTGAAACTTGGCATCAAATTCTCTGTTAGGAAGTTTTAAAGCTTTAACAATGTCTATAACGCTTATTTCAAATGAATTTTAATGCATATACTCAAAGTTTTTGTCATCATCAAAAAGGGGAGATTGTTGACCCAATTATTGATTTTGATGATTAACAAAACTATTTGAGTATAACATTTGAAGTTACTAATGATTTTGGTTAAGTTTTTCAGTTTATGATTTGATTTATTAATCAAAATCACAAGATAAATCAAGTTCTAGTTCGAATCTAATGTCAAGGTAAGATTGCAGACATTAGAGTCGACACATGGAATCAGAGTCGACTCCGAAATCGGCACAGACTTAGAGTCGACACCTGACTGTTAGAGCCGACTCCAACAGAAAGACAGAACGATGGTTTTTCTAGTCACGACTTAGAGTCGACACCTGGACTGTTAGAGTCGACTCCAGAGGATTTTTGTGTCGACCCCAGAAAAGTCAGAGACGACTCCAGATCGAGCGATTGGGATTTTCGATTTAGAGCCGACTCCGAAAAAATTAGAGTCGACTCCAGATTGTCAGAAACGACTCCAGAACTGTCAGAACGTCTCTAAACTTTATTTTTATCTTTTTAATCCCAACGGCTATTACCTTATTTGGTTCTAATCCTTCTTACACTTGTTTCTAACGGATAGTTTTCAGCTATTTATGGATTAAGAAGGGTCTATAAGAAGGGGTTTTTATTGTATCCGAAAAAAAACAAGAGGGGAATACAAGAAGAGAGGAAAACAAAGAAATAAGAAAAACAAGAGTGAAATTCATCAGAAAATCAGAAGAGAAAAGAGAGAAGATTCAAAAGGAAAGATTATACTGATTTCCCAACATAAAAGAGAGAGATTCTTAGCTTTCTTAGTTCCATTTTGAAGAAATCTCAAAAGAAGAAGCAAGCCCTAGTTTTCTGATCTTCTGAGCTTCAAGAGCATACTAAATAAAGATCCACTCAAGAGAAGAAAAGCAAGCCACCAAGATCTGCAAATCAGGCTTTGATTCCTATCTCTTTATCTTTGTTCTATCATTGTATATTTGCTCATTGGAGGAGCTCTTGATTTGTAAAACGTTATTGTTTGCTGGGTCAATCAGGGGATTGATTCAGTTGAGTTGTTAGCCTTGTGCAAGCAGTTACTTGTGTTGTTGTGTGCTGGTGAGCCTTGAAAACTAGCTGGGTTCGTTGTGCACCCGAAAAAACAACAAGTTCGAGTTGTGAGCTTGTAAAACAACTCTGCTGTAATCAGATTGATTATAGTGTGGACCCAAGAGGTACTTGGGAGTGGATGTAGGTGTAGGTACATCGAACCACTATAAAATTCTTGTGTTTGCAGTGATTGTTTCCTTATCTCTAACTCTCTATTTGTGCATACTCTGTTTTAATTCATGTACATCTAAGTTTTCACTGGGGGATTATTTTTTAAAAGGAGTTTAATTTTTGAAAAACCCAATTCACCCCCTCCTCTTGGGTTGCTATCTGGACCAACATCTAGGATATGAAAGCAGTCCTTAATAACATATGCATAGTCATTACATAATATTATATGTAAAACAACGCTAATATACAAGGGTATACAAAGAGAGATATGTAAAGTACCTCTAAAATAATATCTTTATTATTCTTTAAAAAGTGTACTTATCTTAAAACTTTTACCAGCAGCTTAAAAAAATATACAAACCATATATAATACTTTTTTGCTCTACCATCCAAGCATGTAAACTTAATCCTTGAATGCCATAGTGAAACCTTTCATTCCTTTGCAGAAATTCCTCTCGCTGCCAGAGTGAAACGGCAATGCACCCAACCCCATCGCCAAGAAAGCCATGCCACGTGTCCTCCACAATGGACCCTTCCAATCGTGTTCTCTACGAATTCCCCCCACCACCGTCATCTAATCCCACCAGCCTCTCCCTCTCTTACCTCACGGAGCTCCTTTCCGGTGTGCGGTGTTGCAAGGGAAGGGCCATTTGGCTCGCAGTTCATTCTTCCCACATACATCATCCCTTCACCTGAACTCCACCACCATTTTAAACGCTTCCACTCTCCTCCTCTCTCTCGCTCTCTCTCTCTTATCTATCTCTCTCAATGTCTCAACAAGGAGGAGGAGGAGGAGACGCAGGGGAGCTAGAGGGGCTAGAGGCGTTCCTCTGGAAGGGCAAGCCATGGGAGTTGTTTGACTCAGACGACTCCGGCGGGGGCCACGGCGTGACGGCCATGAAGCCGCCGGAGACGAGCTCGAGTATTCCCTCTGCCCCGGCTTCAAACAGCCGGCCGGGCCAGGGCCCCGTGAAGCGGGCCTTGGGTGAGGGGTCGAAGAGCTCGTCCTCCAAGGGCGGGGGCCAGGAGGGAAAAGGTGGCGGCGAATCGGAACATGAGATGTACCTACGGAGAGAGAGGGAGAGGAGGAAGAAGATGAGGACCATATTCACGAATCTCCATGCCCTCCTCCCTCATCTGCCTGAGAAGGTGCTTTTTTGTTCTCCACCTACATTAGATCACTTTTCCTTCTTCTTCTTTTTTTTTTTTTTTTGGTTTTCTTTTGAGAAATTGCACCATGTTTCTAAGAAAGAGTAGAAAAGGGAGAAGAGGACTTGGAGGAAGAAGAAGAAAAGCGATACCGTTCCACTGACGGTGGTGCTTGTCGCGGTGCGCAGAGAACGTTCAAGCATGATCGCCTCCTTTTTTTTTCATTTTTTCGAAAAAGAAAAAAGAGAAGTAATGGAAGTACCAAGAACTGAAAAGAGAGATGTCGATCAGCAGATCAAAGTGTTGGTGAAGTCAGCTCCAGAGCCATTAGATTGGCTTCTCTGGCCTCCTCCATCTTTTTCCATATATATATTTTGGATTTTGCCGATTTTACTTACTATTTTTTGATAGAAATGTCAGATCTGCACCCTTTTTTTTCTAAAGGAAGTGGAGTGGAGTACATTGAGGTGACTTCAAAAGGCGTAATATATTTCTGTTGGCTTCCATTGAGATGGTCTTTATTTTTTTGGGCTTCTTAGGAGCTTCTTATCAGACGAACCAACATTCATTTTTTACAGTCCTTATACATCAAACTTTAGCTATTATTCATCACTGATTTCTTTTTGTTTCTCTCTCTCTCTCCCCTTAAATTTCTCTCTTCCACAGGCTGATAAAACCAGCATCGTCGATGAGGCGATCAGCTTCATCAAAAAGCAGGAGCTATACGTTCAGCAGCTTGAGAAACTAAAAAAGGAACGGATCCCAGGCACGACCTCCGGCGAATCGTCAGCATTGGGGATGCAGATGAAATATTTCTCCTCGTTTAGAGTCGACACCTAGACTGTTAGAGCTGACTCCAACAGAAAGACAGAATGACGGTTTTTCTAGTCACGACGTAGAGTCGACACCTGGACTGTTAGAGTCGACTCCAGAGGATTTTTGTGTCGACCCAAGAAAAGTCAGAGACGACTTCAGATCGAGCAGATTGAGGATTTTCGATTTAGAGCCGACTCCGAAAAAATTAGAGTCGACTCCAGATTGTCAGAAAAGACTCCAAAACTGTCAGAACGTCTCTAAACTTTATTTTTATCCTTTTTAATCCCAACGGCTATTACCTTATTTGGTTCTAATCCTTCTTACACTTGTTTCTAGCAGATAGTTTTCAGCTATTTATGGATTAAGAAGGGTCTATAAGAAGGGGTTTTTATTGTATCCGAAAAAATAACAAGAGGGGAATACAAGAAGAGAGGAAAAACAGAGAAATAAGAAAAACAAGAGTGAAATTCATCAGAAAATCAGAAGAGAAAAGGGAGAAAATTCAAAAGGAAAGATTATATCGGGTCAATCCCTTCAGATGTTGATGATTGTAAACTTATACAAAAATGCAATTGGCAAGATACTTCTCTGGCTTTCTTCGTGATCATGCCGAAAGGCCTCACGTGCTTCCTCTTTGAGGATAGAGCATGCCTTCAATGGAGTGCACCGAGAGTGAAAAGGCCTCTCACTTGTTATATGGGACTGGGCTTCTTCTTAAGCTGACTTGAGAGTAAAGCATGTGTGTCCTCGTTGTTTAGAATTTCTTTATTGTTATGGGTTGTGGTTCTGCCTGTGATTAGTAGCACTGAACTAAACTATTAATGATTGTTAGATGAGACTCTCAGCTTTTTTTTCATGTTGGAACTTATTGAATTAAAACTAAATGCGGGGTAAAATCATCATCACATTGGTTAACGTACGTGGTAATAAATGAGGCTTATTTCTGAGTTTTGGCGAGCTAACGTCATATTAAAAAAAAGATAAGCTACACCACCTGCTATCACCATACCTCGGCAAGGCCGAGCAAATTTCGTACCTTGGCAGGACTAAGCTATCTCTGAACCTCGATAGGGCTGAGCTATCTTTGTGCCTCGGCAGGACCGAGCCTCACCCTCTCAAACACGAGCGTCATTGCTGCCTCGTACCTTGCCGGATATCCTAGAAGATAAACTGTTTTGATCACTAAGATCTTGGAGTAAGTTTACCAAAATGGAGACGGAAGCCAAATACAATGCTTTGCTTATGATAAGGGAATTTTGAATTCCTGATAAGGCGTCCATAAGCCTCTTCAACCGTCAATCCCCATAATCGATGAGATTTCAATCGTATTAGCTTCCAACTTCCTAAAATATGCCCAAAAAATTTGGTAACAACTAACCATCTCGGCGGCGCCTAAATACTATACCCGAGAACCCCCCTAGGGAAGCACTCGAATACAATTCTAAGCCTCCACAACTTGGGGTAGAGGTCATTTCAGCATAAGCAAAGCATCAAGGGGCAACTATTGCTAGCTCAAGCCTAACCTAATAGGATCATTCAAGGCTTGAACCTAGCCAACCTGTGCTCTTCATATATTATTAGTTCTATAATATATAAAATATATATTTAAATAAGGTTAAAAAAGAGTTGGTTGGTGCCTTGGTCTGCTTTCGCACTTATTGAGAGATCTTTTGCTTGACTTGATTTTTAAGGCCTTTATATAAAAATTATATGCTCGGATCAGGTCAAACCATGTTTGATCTATTTTTTTTAAGCTTGAGCTCAACCCAAAATTGTTCTTGCAATTTCAAGAAGATGTCTATTTTTTCGTTCAGCAACTCAATTATGAGATGGCGTATCTGTATAAGAAGTTTGTGTCGACCCCAGAAAAGTCAGAGACGACTCCAGATCGAACAGATTGAGGATTTTCGATTTAGAGCCGACTCCGAAAAAATTAGAGTCGACTCCAGATTGTCAGAAAAGACTCCAAAACTGTCAGAACGTCTCTAAACTTTATTTTTATCCTTTTTAATCCCAACGGCTATTACCTTATTTGGTTCTAATCCTTCTTACACTTGTTTCTAGCGGATAGTTTTCAGCTATTTATGGATTAAGAAGGGTCTATAAGAAGGGGTTTTTATTGTATCCGAAAAAATAACAAGAGGGGAATACAAGAAGAGAGGAAAAACAGAGAAATAAGAAAAACAAGAGTGAAATTCATCAGAAAATCAGAAGAGAAAAGAGAGAAGATTCAAAAGGAAAGATTATACTGATTTCCCAACATAAAAGAGAGAGATTCCTAGCTTTCTTAGTTCCATTTTGAAGAAATCTCAAAAGAAGAAACAAGCCCTAGTTTTCTGATCTTCTGAGCTTCAAGAGCATACTAAATGAAGATCCACTCAAGAGAAGAAAAGAAGCAAGCCACCAAGATCTGCAAATCA
The DNA here is from genome assembly GCA_900491605.1 of Calamus simplicifolius. Lineage (NCBI taxonomy): Eukaryota > Viridiplantae > Streptophyta > Magnoliopsida > Arecales > Arecaceae > Calamus > Calamus simplicifolius. Next base: position 241,155 of record UESW01004535.1, on the reverse strand, counting down.
GGCTTTGATTCCTATCTCTTTATCTTTGTTCTATCATTGTATATTTGCTCATTGGAGGAGCTCTTGATTTGTAAAACGTTATTGTTTGCTGGGTCAATCAGGGGATTGATTCAGTTGAGGTTGTTAGCCTTGTGCAAGCAGTTACTTGTGTTGTTGTGTGCTGGTGAGCCTTGAAAACCAGCTGGATTCGTTGTGCACCCAGAAAAATAACAAGCTCGAGTTGTGAGCTTGTAAAACAACTCTGCTGTAATCAGATTGATTATAGTGTGGACCCAAGAGGTACTTGGGAGAGGATGTAGGTGTAGGTACATCGAACCACTATAAAATTCTTGTGTTTGCAGTGATTGTTTCCTTGTCTCTAACTCTCTATCTGTGCATACTCTGTTTTAATTCATGTACATCTAAGTTTTCACTGGGGGATTGTTTTTTAAAAGGAGTTTAATTTTTGAAAAACCCAATTCACCCCCCCTATTAGGTTGCTATCTGGACCAACATCTAGGATATGAAAGCAGTCCTTAATAACATATGCATAGTCATTACATAATATTATATGTAAAACAATGCTAATATACAAGGATATACAAAGAGAGATATGTAAAGTACCTCTAAAATAATATCTTTATTATTCTTTAGAAAGTGTACTTATCTTAAAACTTTTACCAGCAGCTTAAAAAAATATACAAACCATATATAATAGTTTTGTGAAACCTCAAATTTTTGCTCTACCATCCAAGCATGTAAACTTAATCCTTGAATGCCATAGTGAAACCTTTCATTCCTTTGCAGAAATTCCTCTCGCTGCCAGAGTGAAACGGCAATGCACCCAACCCCATCGCCAAGAAAGCCATGCCACGTGTCCTCCACAATGGACCCTTCCAATCGTGTTCTCTACGAATTCCCCCCACCACCGTCATCTAATCCCACCAGCCTCTCCCTCTCTTACCTCACGGAGCTCCTTTCCGGTGTGCGGTGTTGCAAGGGAAGGGCCATTTGGCTCGCAGTTCATTCTTCCCACATACATCATCCCTTCACCTGAACTCCACCACCATTTTAAACGCTTCCACTCTCCTCCTCTCTCTCGCTCTCTCTCTCTTATCTATCTCTCTCAATGTCTCAACAAGGAGGAGGAGGAGGAGACGCAGGGGAGCTAGAGGGGCTAGAGGCGTTCCTCTGGAAGGGCAAGCCATGGGAGTTGTTTGACTCAGACGACTCCGGCGGGGGCCACGGCGTGACGGCCATGAAGCCGCCGAAGACGAGCTCGAGTATTCCCTCTGCCCCAGCTTCAAACAGCCGGCCGGGCCAGGGCCCCGTGAAGCGGGCCTTGGGTGAGGGGTCGAAGAGCTCGTCCTCCAAGGGCGGGGGCCAGGAGGGAAAAGGTGGCGGCGAATCGGAACATGAGATGTACCTACGGAGAGAGAGGGAGAGGAGGAAGAAGATGAGGACCATGTTCACGAATCTCCATGCCCTCCTCCCTCATCTGCCTGAGAAGGTGCTTTTTTGTTCTCCACCTACATTAGATCGCTTTTCCTTCTTCTTCTTTTTTTTTTTTTTTGGTTTTCTTTTGAGAAATTGCACCATGTTTCTAAGAAAGAGTAGAAAAGGGAGAAGAGGACTTGGAGGAAGAAGAAGAAAAGCGATACCGTTCCACTGACGGTGGTGCTTGTCGCGGTGCGCACGAGAAGGTTCAAGCATGATCGCCTCCTTTTTTTTTCATTTTTTCGAAAAAGAAAAAAAGAGAAGTAATGGAAGTAACAAGAACTGAAAAGAGAGATGTCGATCAGCAGATCAAAGTGTTGGTGAAGTCAGCTCCAGAGCCATTAGATTGGCTTCTCTGGCCTCCTCCATCTTTTTCCATATATATTTTGGATTTTGCCGATTTTACTTACTATTTTTCGATAGAAATGTCAGATCTGCACCCTTTTTTTTCTAAAGGAAGTGGAGTGGAGTACATTGAGGTGACTTCAAAAGGCGTAATATATTTCTGTTGGCTTCCATTGAGATGGTCTTTATTTTTTTTGGGCTTCTTAGGAGCTTCTTATCAGACGAACCAACATTCATTTTTTACAGTCCTTATACATCAAACTTTAGCTATTATTCATCACTGATTTCTTTTTGTTTCTCTCTCTCTCCCCCCTTAAATTTCTCTCTTCCATAGGCTGATAAAACCAGCATCGTCGATGAGGCGATCAGCTTCATCAAAAAGCAGGAGCTATACGTTCAGCAGCTTGAGAAACTAAAAAAGGAACGGATCCCAGGCACGACCTCCGGCGAATCGTCAGCATTGGGGATGCAGATGAAAGGGATCGAGACGACGACAAAAGAGGCATTCAAGGCAGATCAGGTCAAGAATTTGGCAGTGGCGAACTCGCCCTCGGCTGTCGCCATCCCTCAATACCCCTCCTGCTTCCGGACCTGGATGTCGCCTAACGTCGTGCTGAACGTGACCGGAGTGGACGCCCACATCAGCATCTGCACCGTCAAGAAGCCGCGCCTCTTCACGGCCATCGCCCATGTGCTTGAGAAGTATAACATCGAAGTGATCACGGCCGAAATCAGCTCAAATGACTCCAGGAGCATGATCATGATTCATGCCCGTGTAAGTAATCCAAGCACTTTCTAAAATATTTCTCCTCGTTTTCCTTCATTGATACAGATTGCAACTTCTTCTGCATAAAGATAAATAAGATGAGAATAGGAATTTTAAATGATACTTGTGCGTTTTACCAATCTTTAATGATCTGCACTGTGTTTGATCTGGAGAAAAAATGTCAGTTAAAAAAAAAATGCTCTAATAATTTCATTCGGATGATCTAGATAGAATTGTTTCAACTTCTGTTCTTCCTCCGCCTACACCAAAAAGAAGGGGAAAAAAAACTCAGCTCCTTCCTAAAAATGTCTTGTGAATAATCGATAATTAATTATGTTTTTAGGGGAAGAAAGAAGAATAATTAGCATGAAAAGGTACCCATGCTGAGAAGTAGTATGTCTGGACAAAAATGGCCTGAAAGTTATTGAAATTCTTTTGAGAAGATAGAAATTTAACTTACAAGGTTATTGAATTAATTCCATTGGTTAGTGATGAAAAAAAAAAAGTAATGATAACTTCCAAATTCATATTAGGAATGCCTTGACCTTTGGACTATTATAATTGCTCATTGCAACGGTTTAGCAGCATTGTAAGAAGTATATGAACTGAATTGAATTCAGCAGTAGCTGACAATAAACAAGACTATACTGTTCTCACTGTGGCTTAATCAGCCATTTATGTTTACTAACAGATGTTGTACATTTCTAAATGAGCTTGATTGAATTAGCTTTCATACTACCACTATGGTTCATGGAACAGGTGAGCGGAGTATCGGGTCAATCCCTTCAGATGTTGATGATTGAAAACTTATACAAAAATGCAATTGGCGAGATACTTCTCTGGCTTTCTTCGTGATCATGCCGAAAGGCCTCACGTGCTTCCTCTTTGAGGATAGAGCATGCCTTCAATGGAGTGCACCGAGAGTGAAAAGGCCTCTCACTTGTTATATGGGACTGGGCTTCTTCTTAAGCTGACTTGAGAGTAAAGCATGTGTGTCCTCGTTGTTTAGAATTTCTTTATTGTTATGGGTTGTGGTTCTGCCTGTGATTAGTAGCACTGAACTAAACTATTAATGATTGTTAGATGAGACTCTCAGCTTTTTTTTCATGTTGGAACTTATTGAATTAAAACTTAATGCGGGGTAAAATCATCATCACATTGGTTAACGTACGTGGTAATAAATGAGGCTTATTTCTGAGTTTTGGCGAGCTAACATCATATTAAAAAAAAGATAAGCTACACCACCTGCTATCACCATACCTCGGCAAGGCCGAGCAAATTTCGTACCTTGGCAGGACTAAGCTATCTCTGAACCTCGATAGGGCTGAGCTATCTTTGTGCCTCGGTAGGACCGAGCCTCACCCTCTCAAACACAAGCATCGTTGCTGCCTCGTACCTTGCCGGATATCCTAGAAGATAAACTGCTCTGATCACTAAGATCTTGGAGTAAGTTTACCAAAATGGAGACGGAAGCCAAATACAATGCTTTGCTTATGATAAGGGAATTTTGAATTCCTGATAAGGCGTCCATCAGTCTCTTCAACCGTCAATCCATAATCGATGAGATTTCAATCGTATTAGCTTTCAACTTCCTAAAATGTGCCCAAAAAATTTGGTAACAACTAACCATCTCGGCGGCTCCTAAATACTATACCCGAGAACCCCCCTAGGGAAGCACTCGAATACAATTCTAAGCCTCCACAACTTGGGATAGAGGTCATTTCAGCATAAGCAAAGCATCAAGGGGCAACTATTGCTAGCTCAAGCCTAACCTAATAGGATCATTCAAGGCTTGAACCTAGCCAACCTGTGCTCTTCATATATTATTAGTTATATAATATATAAAATATATATTTAAATAAGGTTAAAAAGAGTTGGTTGGTGCCTTTGTCTGCTTTGGCACTTATTGAGAGATCTTTTGCTTGACTTGATTTTTAAGGCCTTTATATAAAAATTATATGCTCGGATCAGGTCAAACCATGTTTGATCTATTTTTTTTAAGCTTGAGCTCAACCCAAAATTGTTCTTGCAATTTCAAGAAGATGTCTATTTTTTCGTTCAACAACTCAATTATGAGATGGCGTATCTGTATAAGAAGTTTGTGTCGACCCAAGAAAAGTCAGAGACGACTTCAGATCGAGCAGATTGAGGATTTTCGATTTAGAGCCGACTCCGAAAAAATTAGAGTCGACTCCAGATTGTCAGAAAAGACTCCAAAACTGTCAGAACGTCTCTAAACTTTATTTTTATCCTTTTTAATCCCAACGGCTATTACCTTATTTGGTTCTAATCCTTCTTACACTTGTTTCTAGCGGATAGTTTTCAGCTATTTATGGATTAAGAAGGGTCTATAAGAAGGGGTTTTTATTGTATCCGAAAAAATAACAAGAGGGGAATACAAGAAGAGAGGAAAAACAGAGAAATAAGAAAAACAAGAGTGAAATTCATCAGAAAATCAGAAGAGAAAAGAGAGAAAATTCAAAAGGAAAGATTATACTGATTTCCCAACATAAAAGAGAGAGATTCCTAGCTTTCTTAGTTCCATTTTGAAGAAATCTCAAAAGAAGAAGCAAGCCCTAGTTTTCTGATCTTCTGAGCTTCAAGAGCATACTAAATGAAGATCCACTCAAGAGAAGAAAAGAAGCAAGCCACCAAGATCTGCAAATCAGGCTTTGATTCCTATCTCTTTATCTTTGTTCTATCATTGTATATTTGCTCATTGGAGGAGCTCTTGATTTGTAAAACGTTATTGTTTGCTGGGTCAATCAGGGGATTGATTCAGTTGAGGTTGTTAGCCTTGTGCAAGAAGTTACTTGTGTTGTTGTGTGCTGGTGAGCCTTGAAAACCAGCTGGGTTCGTTGTGCACCCGGAAAAACAACAAGTTCGAGTTGTGAGCTTGTAAAACAACTCTGCTGTAATCAGATTGATTATAGTGTGGACCCAAGAGGTACTTGGGAGTGAATGTAGGTGTAGGTACATCGAACCACTATAAAATTCTTGTGTTTGCAGTGATTGTTTCCTTGTCTCTAACTCTCTATCTGTGTATACTCTGTTTTTAAGTACATGACCACTATGTGTAATCTATTATAGCTTGTTATTAACAACCCTGACATGCTCTACAAGTGTCTGTCCATGCAACATTCTATATTCAATAAGATTTGATTTTAAACTTCTGAGCCTTTGCCTTGCAGTCTTGCTTCTCCAAGCTATTGGAATTCTTTTAATGATTGATGATTTAGGGATTCTTCTATCCCTCTTTTCTTTTCTATACCTTTTAAGGATGATCATCCTCTTCAAGCGAGACATGATTCCTTAACATTTAAGAAAAAAAAAATTTATGTCAGGCAAACTAACAAAATCTCAAGCCAAATATTAATTTAATATAGAATGTATAACTATTGCCATAGATTTTTTTAAATATTTAGTTAGTAATTTATTTTATGAAATAGAATTTTTTTTAGAAGGATTCTCAAATTGTTGTAATAAGAAATATATGTATAGACAGAATGATCATGAGAAGGATGGCCAACTTAGATTTAAATTACCCCCTGTTTTGCATGGCCCTCACTGTTCTATCTTCTCTTTTGTTTGAGTTATTTTATCCCTTTTCCAATATTTATTTATTTATTTATTTAATGATATTTTTTTAAGTTACCACAGTATTTCTTTGCTTCAGCCATCGTAAACCTACCTGTACCACCACCAGCAACCCTCTCATCCTCCACTGCCGCAGCCGACGTCTGGCGGAGTAGGAAGTTCTTCTTTCGGGGCCTCACCACGGGTATGCCTAGAGCTCTGGCACGCTTGCACGGGGCTGCTGATATCGTTGCTAAGGAAGGGGAGCATGGTGGTGTACTTGCCACAAGAGCATCTCGAGCTGGTCAGGGACGTTAGTGGCATTGGATTTCTGCATTACGATGTGCCTCCCCACATCTTTAAAAAAGTTCAGATAATTACTTGATATAGATATAATATATATTTATATATACCAAAAAAATGATGGATCACATGCCATATGTGGAATCGGAGAACCGCAAGAAAGCGGTTTATACGTTGATAACAACACTCCATGAGATATCCTCAGTATATCCCCTGCATCTCCTGTCGAATGCTGCCATTCCGATTACTTGCCTGATGAGGATCGAGAGATGCTTTCATGATTTCCTATGGGCTTCTGTGCAGGATGGTCATGGGATTCACCTCTTATCCTGGGATTTGGTCTGTATGCCTATCGTTGAGGGTGGTCTCGGGATCCAGTCTTTGATTGTTAGAAGAAAAGCCCTTATTGCCGACATGCTTCGAGATTTCTTCTGGAGCCACGTTGTCTTTGGAGCTCTCTGATGCACATAAGGTATGGATAATGGTCGTCTGCCATGCATATTACTCCACCTCGGGGATGCTCCTCTTTTTGGAAGGAGGTATGTCGCTATGGTCAGGCTATCTTGGACAATATCTCATGGATGATCGGAGATGGTTCTTCGGTTAGCGTTATTCAAGATACCTGGATTTCAGAGCTTTCTCTCTCTCGGTGGCCCTCCTTTATTAGTATTGAGACCCCTTCCAGTTTAAGGGTCAAGGACTTGATCTCCTTAGACCCTTCAGCTTGGCATATCCCCTCGGTGACCAGATTTTTCGGTGCTGAGCTTGCCCGGTGGATTTTATCGATGCCTCTTATTCCAGGTCGATCTTCTGATGTTAGACTCTGGCAGAGATCCTGTCTCTCTAAGGCTCTGACCAGGGATCTGATGATGATGTTCAGACCTCAGCCTCAGTGCTTGGAGGACGCAGCGTGGATTTGGAAGCTTCCTACTATCCCCAGAGTTCAGTTATTTATATAGAAACTTCTGTGGGGCTCTCTTCCTACCTGTGCTCTCCTATCTCGGAGGGGTCTTCCTATTCAGTCTGCCCGTTATGCAGCTTAGAGGAGGAATCTATAGATCATGCAATCTTCATCTGCCCCAGAGCTAGACGGGTCTGGCTTATGATGGGTTATCCTTTCAGACAGAATGACTCGGGCTCCCTGCGCTCTTCTTTTCTTCTTGACCTTCCGAGGTGCCCTCATCTTAAGAAAGGTCTCTGGGCGGTCACTGCTTATCAGATTTGGCTAACTTGGAACCAGCTTATTTTCTCTGATGACACTATCTCTCTTCACAAGATTGTAAGGAAGATCAGATTATTGGTGGCGGACTATGCTCGTATTGGTTTTGATGTCTCTGGCCACTGGGGATCCCCTACTGCTTCGGTAGCGAACCGGCATATGATTTTTCTCTCTTGGGAGCCCCTCCTCCAGGGTTTGTCAAAATCAATTTTGACGGGAGTGTCTGTGGAAGAATTGCTGGTTCAGCGTTCATTATCCGAGGACCTCATGGTGACTTTTTGGCAGCGGGAGGTTTTGGTACTCTCGACTCCTTTGTCCCCATGACTGAGCTTCATGCGGCTTGGACGGGTATTTCTTATGCTGCTCGGGTTCTTCATGCTCAGAGGCTTTGTATTGAGGGCGACTCCATGTCGGTCATTTCTTGGATTCAGATGCAGAATTGCCCTCCTGCTCATACTAATCCGATTTTGTTGAACATTTGGGCTATTCTGCGGGAGATTGATTGCGTCCAGACCCATCATATATACCGCGAAGCCAACTCGGCGGCGGATTGGGTTGCTGCTTCAGTGGCTCAGCTTTCTGGTCCATGGATTTTGACGCCGGGTGACCCCTGCCCTGCTCCTTTGCAGCAAATTTTGTACTATGATCTATCTGGGCTGACTCGCGCTAGACTAGTATGATCGCTCATTTCTACCAAAAAAAAAAAAACATGTTGAGAGGGTGGTGTACACCATGAGGTATCCTCCGTACCAAACAAAAAGAAATTTTAAAAAAAAAGTCCGATACAACACTATTCCCATGCCTTTCCCAAGTCAAAAAAAAAATTCACATATCCTGTGGTCCCCACGGGATGGTTTGGTGTTATCTTCTCGTTTTCTATGATATACGAAAATCAACGATTAAAACAAAATAATGCATCATGAAGTGAAAATAAAAAAAATTCAAACAACTAGTTGAATTCTCGAGAATTGCATTATGCGGAACCACCAAAGTGCACATTGGTAGTTATCAATCAGTTATTTAAAGATCAATAAGGGTGCTTGCAAGCGGCACGGCCGAGTCACCTCCATGTGCCATCGGACACCGCCCAGTGCCGTACCAGGAGGGGAAAGAAAATGGAAAAGCATCAGGGGTCTTTTGGCAAGAAAAAAATTGATAAAATTCTTCTATGTTCATTAAATTATCTTCATGATGCCATAACACAAAAAAAATGTAATGCTGTACTTTCAACTAATCATATCTCAGTCATAAAAAAATGTAATATGTATCCATATATCATTTTAAAATTTGAAAGAACATATCTTTCTCAACAGTTATCCAAATCTACACTTATCCAAAATTAATGATATAGATATCATTTTAAAATTTGAAAGAGTATATCTTTATCTAGTTTTAAATATATAACTCTCATGGCATATCGCACATCAAGTTGTTCAAAGATCAATAAGGGAATCATCAATGTGGCTCAGATACCAATGTAAATTCATACAAGAATAAATGTATAGATTGGATTTACTTACCTTGATGATTTGACAAAGAATTTGAATGCTAGGTTGTGGTGTTATCCTCTTTCACAATCCAAACTATCCTTCTGGTGTTAGATTCTGATACTCCTTTCAATTTCTCTTATCGCACACACAACCCTTATCCTTTCGATATATATATATATATATATATATATATATATATATATGCACGAAGGAGCAGTTTCTCCATCGGAGAATGTTTTTCATATAGATAATTGCACATTAGCAGTTATCTATCATAGGCTTCATGGATAACTGCACATTGGTAGTTATCAATCATGGGCATCACACGTCACATAGTTCAACAACTTCTCCATCCTTTGCACCACCCGACACCGCTACCATGGCCATCGTCTCCATCGGTGGCCTCCCCTGTATTCTCTCTTCCTCTGTTGGCTCGTTGTTGCCGCTAGGATCAGACCGCTGCCTTCCTCCTCTTTGATGTCATTGCGGCCTTCCTTGCCATCGGTGATAGCAACCCTATCACCAAGCTCCACAGTAAACTCCTTTCCCTGAGTTCTTGCTGTTGGCTGTGGTGATTTGGTCATGGGGACCAGTTCACTCAAAGAGAGGGCGAGAGATGGGAGAGAGAACAGAGAGAGAGATGCATTGGGCTTGGGGATCTCATCGGAGGAGGTCATTGCCATTGCCGCCATGGTCGGCGACTAGCATGGGAGGTGCCGGCATGCAGGAGAGGTTCGTGCATGAGGTGGGGAGAAGAGGGAGGGCTCTCGCATTGAGGTGAATGGGAAGGGAGAAATCACGAGAGAAGAAGGCTGAAGCCTTCTTATTGGTTCAAGTTGGTTCAAGCCCTGAAGGCTGGTTTTTAAGTTAAAAATGAAGAGAAAATGTTAAGATTTAGTTATATAATTTATGAGGTTTAGCTAAGGTCACTTTCTAAATTTAAATTTGGGTTTAGAGGTGCATAATCTGATCTCTATTTCATCAAATATCATATGATGTTCATCATAAGTTGAAATAAAGTGAGTTGTAAGAGCTTAAGGAAATGCATTTATTTAAAATTATATTGATTATATGATCTTAGGAACTGAACCATGGTGATGAGCAGTGAGTTTGGTTGTGATAATGATGTTGAAACAGATTAACAGCCAAGGTAATCATAGGAAAATTTATTGCCGAATGTAAGGGCATTTTTGTAAATATTGCAAAGTTGGTGAAAACTTGTAAAAGTATAAAATAATTAAATTTGAGATAAAAAGTAGTAAGTAGCGGGCTGCTAGACACTGAGTAAGAGGGGTAAAAGAGTCATTTTAAGATTTTTTGCTAGAGGGGTAAAATAGTAATTTTTTGTTATGGATTTTGATAAAATTAATTATTTATGTGGGATTATAGGTGATCACTGACTATAGATGTTGCATTAAGGGGATTATAGGAGTAACAATCTGGGGTAGGAGTTCTACATCCTACTATTATGTGATATGTTTTCATGACTTGCATGCTTCCGTATATCATGTTTTATTCTAAGATTTTCTTGCATGATTTGAGATGATTATTATGAATTCTTATGAATTTGCATGTATATTGTAGTATATTATTTTGATATAAATGATTTTGAGCTTTCTCTACTATACTTGCAAGTTTTGGTATTCTGGCTGAGGTGGCTTGGTGGTGCTATGGAGATGTTCAGAAGTGGCATATATATTTGGGAGAGATGGTGTATGTGATGGGTACTATTGGTACATGGTACTAATTCTGATGATGAGATAGAGTACTACAGTACCATTACTAACCTAGATTGGCAGTCTGAAGAAGGGCATGAAGGCCGAGTAAGCCGAGTAGAACGTTAACACAGTTATCGCAGCTGGTATGACTGAGTTTATTATGCTAGGTATTAGTATGTAAACCAACCTGAGTGGGAGAAGTATCACCAGGTTAGGTTGTTGATACATAATGCTGGCTTTTAGATGGGGACAATATGTACCAGCAATATGGCGTTGTGATGCTTGCTAAGGGAGTGGCTCATTTAGTAATGTTTTTACGAGCATTATGGTAAGGGGTATAGAGGGAGGCCCAGACGTATTGCTTACTAAGTGAGTGCGACTTGCTTAGTGGTGTCTTGCATACGAGGGCATGAATGTATGGGTGTGGAGGTTATTGGTGGTTTGATTATTCTGATGTGCGAAGGTGATGGTGGATATGTGGATGATTTGAATATGACTGCGGTCACGAGGATGAATTGGTGATGGATCGTGACTCTTTGGTGGTTTAAATATTTCTCTTTGAATATAAATATTATTGGTTTCTTGAATGGATATATGTATCATGATATTGTTTGTTCAAACATATTTTGATTATATTATATTATTTATTTGATATGTTCATAATAGTAAGGTAGTGTTTGATTCATAAAAAGTTATCCTTGGATAAGTGTACATGATAGCATTTATCCAGGGAATAGCTCAAGGGATAACCATCTTTTTAAAATAACAGCTTTGCCATCAAGGGATAACTCTAGTTATTAATAACCTATTATGGCGAAACTATTATAGAGCAAAATTGAGGACAGTTCTTTAGAAAATTATGAACAGGGCAATGACCTTATCGTTTTCTTTGGACTTGCCCTCTCCAAGCCCTTTCAAACAGTTTGCTCTAATCTATTGGTAGCAAAACAAAAAAATAGAATTCCTATAATCACTAGTGGGACATATTTGTTAGTCTACTGACATCACTCCTTAAGGGGTCTGATGCTTTTAATCAGCAAGAGACCTGCTAAGGTACTACCAATCTGGGATACATTCAATATTTGCATGACCTTTCTTTCTATGTTTGTAGCAACAATGGTTGTTTATTTGTCGAATACAATAATTTTTAGTATAATCTTTAACTTGTATTATTGAAATCATGAGATAACTAAAGTTTGATCGTTGCCTATTGCTATTTAAAATTAGATCATGATGGTAGTCATTAAGGACAAGAATATATGATCCGTGCACCAACTCAACTGGCACACAATTGATGGTTTGATGCCACAAGACATAGGGCCTTGCAGAAATTGGAACTTTTTTGTTTTCCCTTCCAGTGTTCTGATGGCCTGAGAAGATCACTCTACTAAAGTTGAATGCTATCTATAGGTTCTTAAGTTCATAACATTGTATGTTGTATCAGTATATTAAACCAACATGCATACTAAATGTACCAATGTTGTATCAATATAGCATTGGTACAAGGTTTGATATCGAGATGGTGAACCTTGATTCATAATATCTATATTATTCAACATTTCAAAATTTTCAGCTTTCTTGTTACTTCTTCCTCTTGTATATGCTAGAAAAATATTTTCATCTAATTGAATGTATTTGACTGCCTTTTTAAGTTATCCCTAATATTGCCTATGCTGCTGTTGCTACTGCTTGATGCAAAGGAACAGTTGCTTTTATCCAACGATGCCGATTGATAAGAGTTGGATACATAAGAAACAAAATTGTCTAGAATATGATGCCAGTATTAAGAAGTTCATAGAAAAGGCAAGGCTTCATGTTAATGAAGAAGAAAAGATACGCTGTCCTTGTGTGCAGTGTTATAATGGCAAATGACATAATCCTGATTTAGTTAAATTACACTATATGTTAAAGGGTTTCTCATAGACGTATCGACGTGGTATTTTCATGGAGAACAGTTTGGAAGCAATGTCTCGGATGAAAATGAGAATGAAGATGATGACCTAGAAAGGGAACAAGATGAGATGGTCGAAGCATTGCAGGACATCGCTGGCCCAAGTGGTGCTCACACTGAGGTTGGCAATGATGATGACAATCCAATGATGTCTGACCATGGAAGGACCAATCACAGTAAGAAATTGGATGATCTTTTTAATGAGGTGGAATCCGAGCTTTATTCTGGATGTGAAAAGTATTCTGCTTTGACATTCTTAGTGAAGTTAATGCACATTAAGGTACTCAATCGGTGGACAAATAAGTCTTTCAATATGTTGCTTGAACTATTGAAAGAGGCATTTTCGAATGGTACTAGGATACCATCTTCGCATTATGAGGCCAAAAAGAAGATGAATGAGTTGGGTTTAGGCTACGAGAACAGACATGTATGCAAGCATGATTGTGCTATCTTTCGGAAGGAGAATGCCTCTTTAGAAAAATGTCCGATATGCAACGAGCCTAGGTACCAAGTGGTTGGAGACAAAGGTAAGAAGATACCTTATAAAGTTATGCAGTATTTTCTACTCACACCTCATTTGAAATGTATATATGCCTCAAGACATACAGCTGAAGATATGAGGTGGCACTATGATAAGCGACCGATCACAGATATTGAAGAGGACGACACACTAGCTGATTATGATAGTGAGGGATCTATACATAGTTCTGATATGGAGGATGATGAAGACAATGAGCATATTAGTGATGACAATGATTAATTTGGTAGCATTCATGTTTTTTTTACTTATTACAACTATATGTTCTTATACTTTCTTATTTATTAATTCTAGTTTGTATGTTTGTTTGTAGATGTCTTCGAGAGATACTCCTACTACATCGAGGCCAGAAGATTCTCCTTACATTTCAACTCTGACAGAGGGGTCATCTATCGGTGCATCATGTAATAACTCTACTTTAAACTTATCTTATTTGGCTATATTTCTTTATGTTATTTTGCACTAATTTATTTCATTATGTTTTGCAGCTACATCAGCAAGAGGATAAGCTCGCTCAGCAAGAGAAGAGTATTCAGGATCTAAAGGCGACGACTGATGAACTCACTACTTTCATACAACAGCTAGTGCCTGGATATCGTCCTAGTAGATCCCAGCAGACCTCACCTCTATAGTACATGTATTTTTTTTATTATGTATTCTCAAAAACATTGTATATGATGATTTTATTGAAATGAATGAAAACTTTTATTAAATTTTTTGTGAAACTTTTATATTAGAAAATTATTTCTAATATCGTTGCTATAATATTATATTATATTATTGTAACAGGTGCAAAAATAAAAAAATATTAAAATAAAATTTTATTATTTTTAAAATTTAAATAAAAACTTATTACGATGACTTATTTTCACCGTAATAGGGAGCTATTACGGTAAAAATAAGTCGCCATAATAAGTTTTTATTTAAATTTTAAAAATAATAAAAACTTATTACGATGACTTATTTTCGCCGTAATAGCTCCCATTACGGCAAAAATAAGTCATCGTAATAAGTTTTTATTTAAAATTTAAAAATATTTAAACCTTATTACGGCGATGTATTTTGCCGTAATAGCTTCCTATTACGGCAAAAATAAGTCAACGTAATAAGTTTTTATTTAAATTTTAAAAATATTTAAAACTTATTATGACAACTTGATTTCGCCGTAATAGGTTAATATTACAGCGAAAATAAGTTATCGTAATAAGTTTTTATTTAAATTAATTTTTTTAAATATATAACGACGATATGGTTTCGCCGCAATAGGGAGCTATTATGATGAAAATAAGTCATCGTAATAAGTTATTACGACAACAAATTATTACGACGAGTTTGTATTTTATTACGATGAATTTTTTATCATTGTAATAACTTATTACGACGACTTTTGCACTTATTACGATGAATTAATTCATCATAATAAGTCATTTTTCTTGTAGTGTATTCCTGGGTCCCTAGGAAATAAGTACAGGGGATAACCCATGGTTAAACATGGGTTATCCCCTCTGATTAAACTTTTTCAGAACTATCTCTCCTAGTTATAGCTTTTGGGGATAAAGGAGGATATCCCTCCTTATCCTCCATATCAAACACAGCCTAAGTGTAGAAGTTTCACTATGCTTTTTAGATCATTCCATTATATTTTATGTTTTTGTAGCAGATAAGAATGATATATACTTGATAAACCGAAGTCTTAGAGAGGGACCTCAGGAGTGAGACCAGAGAGTTGTTGTAATTACTCTTTTGGGTGTATAAACTTTTGTATGTATCATATGAGGATGGCATGTACAAGTTTGGTGATATAATATAGAAAATAATATATGTGTTTTGATTTTATAGTTGCATCTCATGATATATTTAGGTTGAGGTTAGATGGCCTTGCATATTCTTAAGGTTCATTTTAAGAGTATGCCCCCTAGATTGGGTTCAGGATTGGGGGTTGTGGGGGTTGTGATAATTACTATTAAAAGAAAGCATTATTTCATTTAAATAGAACATCCAGAAAATAATCTTTACCAACAAAATTATATTTCTTCTAAATACAATATTGTTAGACTCAAATACAACTCTATAACCATGTTGAACTAACAAAGATGCACTAATTAAAATTTTTCTAATTATTGGAGCATGACAAACTTTATTTATTGTGTGAAATATTTTAGACGACAACTCTAACTTGACTTGGCCTTTTCCTAGGAATAGAACCACACTCCCATTCCCCATGCCCATAGCTGTTGTGCCTGATGGTTGATGAGAGGAAAATAAATTTTTATCAACACACTTGCGAACATCAGTCTTAAAGTTGATGTACCAGTCATTTGAATTGAAAATAACATTTTAACCCTGGGCTAGAGATAAAATATTTGTCAGATAGGAAAGAAGCACTGGTCCTTATGGTAACCACATTAGCCTTTAGTTTAAGGGCAATAGGAGGTCCAAAAACTTTAGAGTTTATCCATGATGGGAGTAGTAATCCTTAGCCTTATGATTTGACTTTCTACATACCCAACAAATTGATTATTTCTTTGACTAAAGCTTTCTGTGTATTTTTGGCAATATGTGACTTAGCCTGAAATTCAGATTTTTGCTATTGGTTTCATGAGGCATGGTATTTATTTTCAATCTTTAAGCTAACAAGCATGTCATTAAAAGTAAAATTTTTAGTTTTTGTTTTAAGCCTCTTGCAAATCTAGACCATGAAGATGGCAAATTTTAAATAAAAAATATAGCAACAAGCACTGCTTCATTAATTTCAATCTCTTTTATTTTCATATTAAACATAATCTCTTCAAATTCATAAAGTGCTTTTTAAAGTATCAATATTATTTTTGTTAATTTTGAAAATATGCATTAACAAGAATAATAGAGCAAACGAGAATAAAAATAATTCAAAAAATGGTTTAAGATAGCATGTGGATTGAAGTACATCAAAGTGTAGTTTTCAGTTAGGAAATGCCTTTAGTACACCGAAATAAATTTTTGCGCTCCTTTCCTATAGTATTGGGATGAATCTCTATGCTTCTCTTCTAAATAGGACATTAAGTTGGACCTCATGTATATAATTAAGATAATTATTAAACCAATGACCATTCGATATGTTCATAGGAAAATATAGATTAAAAGGGAAAAGAAAGAGAATAAGAAGATAGTTTTCATATGGAGATAGAATATATTATTTATTACATAAAAAATAATATAGATAAAATTTAGATCTAGAGAGAAGCACTTTATTAGGATAAAATACTACTGAAGAGAGAACATGGTCCTCAGAATGAGGAACATAGACTACTATTCTGCCCACATTCTCATGCACCAACAGCTATAAGATAAGAGTATACAAGAAAAAAAAGGGAAATAAATTTTAAATCAATAAGTTTCAACAAGAAAAAAGGTTGAAAGTCTCATCTAACAATCATTAATAGTTTTCTCAAGTCAACTTAAGATGAAGCCCAGTCCTATATAACAAGTGAAAGGCCTTTGTTCTCTTGATGCACTCAATTGAAGGCATATTCTAACCTCAAAGAGGAAGTGTTGCTGCATATTTTCACTCTCTGACTTGGGGATGAGGTGGTAGCGCATATTAAGATTTGGGTGGCATTCTTTCATCCTTGAGGATATGTAAAATAGTGTCCTATTGTAGGGAATAAAATGGACGATCCCCGTGAAGTACCCTCCAACACCTAATTAGTCAATGGCTAATTCACAGCTTCAGATATAAGAAGATTTTCTGAAGAGAAGAGCAAGAGGGTTGAGTCTCACAGAGTGATTGTCCTTTTTTTTAGGGTTCTTGAGATCCGGTATTTGAAGGGAGAGAATCTGGCAAGCTATTACCTAATTTTTGAAGGGCTGTTGTGGAAGTTGAGAGATGATAAGGCCCAATTGGACTATACTTTATCAGGGGGATTCGTGATCCCATGAATCATAAAGAAGGGGAGCCTTATTAGGCTCCTGCTTTTACTTATGAAGGACTACTTTAGAAAGGAGTTTTGAGATCTTCGTAATTCAGTGATCTGATAGCCGAGATATTCATGACGGACCGAGGATCGGCCAAAGAGGAGGGTCAGCCGTCGAGGAGGGTCGGTCGAAGAGGAGGGTTGGCCAAGTAGCTCCCAACTATTGAGGTTCGGTCGCTTTGCTTCAAAAGCAAGACTCGGCAGAGCTAAAGGTCGGTCAGCTAAGGCTCAAATGGTAAAGCTTGGTCAACCAAGTCTCAAGCGGAGATGCTGAGTCAAGGGTCGATGGGGCGTCCTTCGATTTTTGAGGGTCGACGCAATCCCAATGTGGGAATGGCTCATTTGCCCACGTCAGCCTCTTATGCGGTGACTTTTTTATCCCGCATCACTTGCCCCCCCCCCCCCCCCCCCAATCCTAGTCCAAAGTTTGATTTCGGGCATAAGGAGTAGAAACATGGTAAATAATGCAATTAATGCAACAAGCAAATATACCAATGGTGAACATGTAATGAAATGTAACTAATTAAGAATTCTTGGAGCCTATAGGTTGCAAATAAGCTGTTTGGGTATTAATGAGAAAAACATACAATTCACAATTCTGTTAGTTTATGAAGCAAGGTAAAATTTTATTGTCAAAAAAATAGATAACTTCTAAACTGGCAATAATTTTTAATTTTATGAGTATATGTTCTATGGTTCAGAGGCATACATGTTCTTCTTTATGAGTATAAGTTACTTCAAGAGTTTCACTTTTTGTACCAGCCCAAACCTGCACAGACAATAAAAGGGTAAACAATGGATAGTCCTGATGATTGGGTGCCAGTAACCATAGAAAAGAGGTGATGGGCTAAATTAAGTGATTAAAAATAAATATACCAAAAAATTCACACCTTTATTGTGTGGTCCAGCGAACAAGATAATAAAAATTGATCCCAACAAAGTACTGACATAACAACTGATGTATGATCAGTAACTGGATGCACTGTAAAGTAGCAAGGTCCCATACCTGAAAGATATTTTGATGCAGGAACAATGTCTTGCACATCAAAATCAACAATCAATGGCACATAGTTTGCACATCATCTTATTATATATAAGTTATTTTATCATTTAAATGAACACCAGCACTTTTTGCCTTAAACCTAGGCTGCAAAAGCCTTTTATACTTAAATATGCCTAACGCTTTTAACAACATTAAGAACTCCTAAACACATGACCTTATCAAGACCAGATTATAGTATGTAGTGGTATGATTTTAATGATTTTCATGCAAGTAGCATCATAATTATTGTTGCTGCCAGATCACCTCTCAAGAGCACCGGACGAGAAAAGGGCTTCACAGACTTCTGAGAGATGACGCCTGCCTCCTTTTGGTCGGAAACCTGCAAGAAAAGTCCCAGACCAGTGGTTCCAGTGGGGACCCTCCGATGCTCAAGTCAGCGATTTGGAGAACAGGAATTAGGATGAGAGAAGATCTCCCTCCTCCTCATTGTGAGTCGGGGGCTTTATATACCTGTTCGGGGGTTCCTCTTACCCTTTGCAGATAACAGTCAAATCCAATCTTCCGTTAAGATTGGCTCCGCAGGTGGACGCACAGCTGCTAAACACGTACCGTAAATATCAGCAACTGCACACAGTATCTGTAACTGCTCGTGATCCTAACAAAAAATGGGTGAGCGGGCTACGGGCAGTTTCTGAGGTATTTCAAATTACCCTATTCAATATTCGGAGTTGATTTCACGATTGGAACTATGGACCGATAGCATGCGAGGCGAGACCGAGGCTGAGGCGGGGCTCAAGCCGAAGCTGAAGATGAGGCCGAGGCCGAAGCCAAGACTGAGATGGAGCTCGAGGTCGAGGTTGGGGACGATGTTGAAACTGAAACGAAGTTCACTGTTAAGACCGAGGCATAGTCCGAAGCCGAAGCCGAGGCCGAGGCCGAGGCCAAAGCCGAGGCTAGCTAAAATCATTACTTTGCTCAAAAAATCGTGCGAGCTATTACCGTACCGCCTGGGGGCGTGATTAGCCACATCAGATTCCCCTCCCCCATCCCTGAGATGGGTGAGCATGCACTCTCCAATGAAAGGGGGTGTTTTGTCACCCGGTGGCTAATCCTCGAGCGTCACGCATCTCCAAGGGCCATTCCTTCTTTAATGATGCATCGAACGCTACAACGCCATCATCTCGTCTATCTTCGGCCAGTCCGAGGGGTAACTCGAGAGTCATCAGAACCATCGAAGGTCTTGAACCATTTTGTGGGTTTCTTCGATTAGCCTGAGGGTAAACTAATAGTCGCGAGACCATCGAGCGCCTTTTGGAACCGTCTCGAGGGTTTCTTTAGCTGGCCCGAGGGGTGATTCGAGAGTTGTTGGAACCATCGAAGGTCTTGAACTATCTCTGGGGTTTCTTCGGCTAGCCCGGGTGTGACCTGATAGTCGTGAGACTATCAAGCGCCTTTTGGAACCACCTTAGGGGTTTCTTCAGCCAGCCCAAGGATTGACTCAAGAGTCATCAGAACCATCGAAGGTCTTGAACCATCTTGGAAATTTTTTCGGTTGGCCCAGGGGTGACCTAATAGTCACGAGACCTTCAAGCGCCTTTTGTTCTCGGAGGGTTCTTCGATCGGCTCGAGGGATGACTCGAGAGTCGTCGGAACCATCGAAGGTCTTAAACCATCTCGGGGTTTCTTCGGCTGGCCCGAGGGTGACCTAATTGTCACAAAACCATCGAGCACCTTTTGAAACCACCTTAGAGGCTTCTTTGGCTGGCCCGAGGGGTGACTCGAGAGTCATCGAAACCATCGAAGGTCTTGAACATCCTCGGAGGTTTCTTCGGCCGGCCCAGGGGTGACCTGATAGTCATGAGATGTCGAGTGCCTTTTGGAACCACCTTGGGGATTTCTTTGGTCGGCTCGAGGGATGACTCGAGAGTCGTCGAAACCATCAAAGGTCTTAAACCACCTCAAAGGTTTCTTTGGCTGACCCGGGGGTGACCTGATAATCACGAGACCGTCGAGCGCCTTTTGGAACTGTCTTGGAGGTTTCTTCGGTCAGCCCGAGGTGTGACTCGAGAGTCATCGAAACCATCAAAGGTCTTGAACCATTTTGGAGGTTTCTTCGACTGGCCCGGGGGTGACCTAATAGTCGCGAGACCGTCGAGTGGCTTTTGGAACTGCCTTAGGGATTTCTTCGATCGATCCGAGGGATGACTTGAGAGTCGTTGGAATTATCGAAGGTTTTGAACCATCTCGAGGGTTTCTTTGGCTAGCTCGAAGGTGACCTAATAGTCGCGAGACCGTGGAGTGCCTTTTGGAGCTACTTCGAGGGTTTCTTCGGCCGGCCCGAAGGGTTGTTGAACTTCTAAGTCGATTGAGAAGGCAGTATTTGAAGCTCCTCTTATTTTCATTAGCTGAATGCATACATCATTGATAATATCGGCGAAGATTGTCCGCATTCTAGGTACGAAGGATTGGCCGCCCATCGTGCCCTTTAATCTGGTACGCTCCTCGGTGAAGTGCTTCAATGATCTAATAGGGCCCCTTCCAGTTTAGAGATAGCTTGTCCCCCTCCGTTGGCTTGGATTCTTCGTCCCTTCTAAGGACTAAATCTCTCACTACTACAGAAATTTAATTAGACTACGTCTAAAAAATGTAGTCTTTATATATAGACTATGGTTAAAATGATTTTAAAACACGTAGTCTTTTTGAGTGTAGTCTTAAATATTTGAGCGTAGTTAAAAGTCCGTGGTTTAGACTATGGTTAAAAGTATTTTAAAACATATAGTTAAAAGTAAAAAATGTAGTCTTTAAATACATTTAGACTACATTTATTATCATAAATTGTAGTTAAAAATCAAAAAATGTAGTCTTTATATACATTTAGACTACATATTATCATAAATTGTAGTTAAAGGTCAAAAAATCGTAGTCTTTAATTACATTTAGACTACGTTTTTATCAGAAACTGTAGTTAAAAGGCAACAAAATGAAGTCTTTAAATACATTTAGAATACGTTTTCATCATAAAATGTAGTCTATTATATACATTTAGACTACATTATGATATTGAAAACGTAGTATAATATCCTGTCATACAAACATTCCAGAAAAATTCTAAAAATATTGAATTGAAATATCCAATACTGTCATATAAATATCAAATACTGTCATCATACAAACATATTCCAAAAAATCTCAAATACATTGAATTAAAATATCCAATTTTCTTCAAATTTCTTCGAGGCTAAATCTCAAATACATTTAGTGCCAATTTTCTTCAAATGAAACCTTGCAAGTACTCAACCCATTCTCCACGCATAATGTCGATCTCTTTTTGTTTATAAGTTTTCTGCTCAGCAAACTACATATATACATATAAGCTACTCAGAAAAGAGCACTAAATGACACATGACACAAAAATCTAAAATCATAAAAAGTACTACTTATATATATGAATCATGTACGCAATATAATAACCTACCTCTTCATAATTTGAAATGATATGATTCTCAATGATCTCCTTCATATACATGATGACATAATAGCCATATTCAACACCTGATGGTTGCTACATAACAAATAGTTCATCAATATAAATTAATCATAAATTTATGGATAAGTTAAAAAGTTTCAGATACCTTAACTCGATCATCAATGACTAATGATCGAGGCCATGCAATGTGAGAACCAATAAAATCTTTAACTTTCACAGGATCAACACCAATTGTTATTGAAAGGAGAGCATCATCGTCAAAACAAACATCAATAGATACACGATAATTTTGATCACCCAAAGGAACTCCATGTACAATAGATGATTCCACATTATTTGCATGAGATGTGCCATCTTGAGGATATTGGTTCTTGGTTTCAAACATATCTTTTGCCTTTTTCCGGTTGCTTTCTTGAACATCAAAGCCAAATGATACCGACTCAATTGATTCTTGGAGTGATGATGGAAGAGGAACCTCATATGGTGGAACATATCTGAGTATCAAGATTGAAATTGCAACTATGGTGAATGCAAGAAGTGTGCCAGCACTAACCTGCACAGAGTATACCAATTTAATACCAGTTTTCATTTAATTTCTATAGTAGACTGTTGCTGATGTCATCACATAGAAACAATGCATGATGAAAGCCTTTATTCAATTGATTAGAAGAAATGATAAATCCTACAGCAATATCTTACCATCCCTGCCAATTGTGAGACATCCATGAAGAAAGCTAAGGCAGCTGCATAGATCCCAGTTAGGATTGTGCTCTTGACAGGAATTTGGGTATGTTTGTTGACTTCCGAGAAGAAATGTGGCAACAATCCATCTCTAGCCATTGCCATCAGTATTCTAGGCTGAGAAAACACACAACAAAGAAACTCATTCCAACATGAGGTTTGAGTTACCCTTAACCGCAAGCAAATATGTTGAATTAGTTTATACACCATGCTTCATATTCAAGAAGCTAAATAATTTCTTAGTGATTTGAGAAAATATTACTCCTGCATCATAATAAGTAGCCGGACATAAACCGTGAATTGCATATAAAATGATTAGCAGCCAGGTTTCTGACTACCAAGTTCAGTACGACTCAGCAATTTAACAATGTGATTGTTGATTAAAAAATATGAGTCAGACCATGACAGATGATATTAAGTAGCTACATAGTGTGAGTGCAGTTGAGTACTGCAGTAAAATCAGTTCAAATAATAGTGTTAAAATCCAATATATGTGTCCAGTCAATGCTTTGGGAAAAGATATGCATTGTAAAATCAAAAGCATATGTGCAAGGAACACAAACTTATATCCGATAATCTAGGGGCAAAAATAAGCATCACTAACTGGTATTGCATCATTTGGACATGTTAAAGATTATCAGCAATCAAATTTAATTGTTTGTATTAAGAAGAACAATAATTCGGATTATGTGATCTATCTGAGTTTTCATCAATGGGAGGCCTCTCCATATTTCAGTGTGGAACATATGTATAATCTCCAGATTGGTAACTATCAAATAGGAAACTGTAATTGGAAATCCTTTATTCTAGAAAATGATTTTCACTTTTTTTTTGCTTCGTCTTTTGAAGAGTAAGCATAGACTTAGCCAGTGCATGTTCTCAAACTTCACTTTCCATTAAAATCACAAATCATTGAAGGAAAAAAACTGCATAAAAAACACCAGTGGAAACATCAAGGCACCATAAGAAATAATGGAGGCACCAGATCAGTTGATGTGTTATTTACCTGTGGAAGGAGTGAACCCATCAAAGTCGAGCAAAGAGCAAGGACAGCACCAGCTGTGACAATGTACCTACAGTTGAATGGAAATGTAATAGATGTAACAAGAACACAAGTGCAGAATGACTACTGCAATATTGGATCACCAAACTTTAAAGGCAACTTAGGCAGCCCACAGCATCCCATGTCTTGCAAATGCAGATGAAATTGGAGTGTCTGGGTCCATTGCAAAATATGGAACCAAGCCGACAATAATGACAAAAACCATCATATACAATAAGTAACAAATGGACAGTGTTGTTCCTATGCCCCATGGTAGATCCCGTTGAGGATTCTTCACCAATAAGAGAAATGCATGGAATAATATTAAAACAAGAATTATCAGCATATCAGTGATGTATTATTACATCACTCCTAGCTTGTGCAACTCTAGTTACCAGTAATTAACATGAACATCACATGAGTGGCAGTTAGCGCATTTAGGATTATTGCAAACAATAGCCTACCTTCTCAGCAGTACTGGCAACTGAATCAAAGCCTATGTATGCAAAGAAGACAGTTGCTAATCCTACAAGCATTCCATTCACTCCATAGGGAAAGTATCTGTGAGTTGAAAAAGCCAAATTAGCTAGTTACACAGATGGAATTTATAACAGTCTTTAATTTCACATTATCCCCTGCCAACAGTATATCCAACCCATCCAGTCTGAAAGCCAATATATCCGCCAGCTATGATGATAAATAACATGACACAAACATTTGCAGTTGTAACAATGGCTTGTACAATTGTACTCTGCATAAATAATTATTTTAAGGTTAGTTGTAAGATACTGAGGGTGGTGGGAGGGGTCATCTGCATGTAGAATTGAGGCGATAGCTTTAGAGCTCTCAACTCCTGGACTTCCTTCTGAAGCCTTATATTTTCTTCCATGAGATTCTCGCAGCACCTCTTGAGGAACTCGCAGTCCACCTCCGTTTGCTTCAATTTCGTCATGAAATAACCCCGAGCAACGCTATGTTAGCATCAGAAAATGTACATTTTCTTCCCAAAACACCCCTCGTATACGAGGCCAGTCTCGGTTTCATACCTCACTCTTCGGTTCTGGAACCAAACTTCCACCTTCCTTGGTCTCAGGTTGAGCTGCTTGGCCAACGCTAGCTTCTGCTTCTGTTCGCGTTACAACAAAAGGAAGACGCACAGGGTCATTATCGAAAGATGGCAAATTTCTAACTCGTTAGTTCCAGACTAGCCCTGGGAAGAGAGAGAGAGGAAGGGAAGGGGACGACTTACGGGGTTGAGGGTGTTGTGTTCTTTGAAGCTTTCCTCGAGGATGGCGGACTGGTCCTTGGAGAGGCGGAGCTTCTTGCGGGAGCCCTCCCCGTCCTCCTCATCGCTGATCCCCTGGGAGCAGGCGCGCTCTGCTTTGTGCGCTTCCAGGCCGGGGATCTCGCGGTTGCCCCATTTTCTGCTGACGCTAGAAATCGTGCTGTTGCGCGACGATGACGCCGCGGCCTCCTCCTCGCTCTCTCTCTGCCCCCGGTGCCCGGTTCACGTCGATCCCTCACAGCAGCGGTCCCTCCGTTCACCTCTCTGCAACCTAAAACACGCCTCCTCAGCCCGGCCGAACCCCACCGGACGCTGACACCGGTGGGGGCTGCTGCTCATGGCCCAGGCCCGGCAAGCCAGCAGGCACGCCGTCGGACCCGAGCCAAACCCCACGCCAGCACCCCTCTTGTCCTCCCTCTTTCTTCGATTGTTAGATTAAAAAAAAAAAAATTACCTAAAGTTGAATCTTAGCCTAGTGAAGAACAAAACCCTAATCCTGCCCGGTGATGGAATCCTTATAAATGAAATCCTGATCGATGATGGTGGAGTCTCCTCAACCTTAATCTCGCGTGGTGGGCGGTAGAGTCTCCACAAACAAAACCCTAGAACAAAACTACGGATGGAAGAAAGAAATTTGATTTTGGGTATCGCAAGGGTTTCGTTTAGGAAAAGAGGGAAGTAAATTAAGAGAAGGGAAATTATATTAGACTACGTCTTAATTAAAAATATATTAGACTACGTCTTAATTAAAAATGTAGTCCTTTATATTATAAAATATTAAAAACATAGTCCTTTTATATTATCAGATAATATAAGACTACGTCTTAATTAAAAATGTAATCTTTTATATTATAAAATATTAAAAATATAGTCCTTTTATATTATCAGATAATATAAGACTACGACTTATTTTAAAATGTAGTTTTTTTAATATTATTATATAATATAAGACTACGTCTTAATTAAAAACGTAGTCTTTTTATATATAAGACTATGTCTTATTTAAAACATAGTCTTTTTATATTATCAGATAATATAAGACTACGTTTTAAATAAAAGATGTAGTCTTTTAATTTGTGAAAATATAAGACTACATTTTTTACTAAAAACGTAGTCTTTTTCCTAAAACTACTATAGTCTATTTAACTTTTTGTAGTAGTGTCTAGAGCGAAATGTCTTAAGGTAGATTCGGGCATTGTAATACTTTGCTGCTTGTTGGCGAAATGCAGCCATTCTGAGCCATGCCCGGTCTCACTCGTCGATGAAGTCGAGGTTGGCTCTCAATTGAGTGGAATTATCTTCTTCATTATATGATTTCACTCAGAGACTTGGAAGGCCGATATCCACAGGGATGACCGCTTCTGATCTAAAGACGAGGCTGAAGGGTGTTTCTCCTATGAGGATCCTTGGAGTTGTATGATATGCCCATATCACACTTGGGAGCTCCTCCATCCATCTTCCCTTGAACTCATCCAACCGGATTCTGAGTCTCTGAAGGATGGTCCGATACATGACTTTGACTTCTTCATTAGTCTGTGGATGGCCGATAGAAGTGAATCGGTGACATGTTCAACCCGATACAGAACATCTTGAATATAGCATTGTCGAACTGCTGACCATTATCGGTGATGATGGTATGGGGTATCCCGAAGCGGCATATGATGGACTTTCAGAAGAAGAACTTCACCTTACTCTCGATAATTTTGGCTAATGCCTCGATCTTGACCCATTTGATGAAGTAGTCGATGACGACGAGTAGGAACCCCCATTGACCAGAAGCCGAGAGGAATGGTCAAAGGATATCCATTCCCCATTGAGCGAAGGGCCATGGGGCCGAGAGTGGACTCTATTGGAAGGCTGGCTATCGCTGGATATGGGCATGCCGCTAGCAGCTATTGCACTTCCGAACAAACTTAGCAGCATCCTCTCACATAGTGAGCCAGTAATATCCCTAGCGGAGAGCTTTGTATGCCAACGATCTATCCCCCAGGTGGTTCCCGCATATGCCTTCATGAATCTCTCTAAGAATGTAATCGGTATCTGTAGGATTAAGGCACTTGAGGAGAGGGTAAGAGAAGAACCTCTTATACAGTTGTCCATTCAGTAGCGTGAACTTGGAGGCCCTTTATTTGAGCAGCCTGGCTTCTGTACATCATCAGGAAGAGTACGGTCAGTGAGGTAGCGGATATAGGCATCCATCCACGTCGGCTCTTGTGTGACCGGCAATACTTCTTCCGCTACGTCGATGCTTGGAGCTTCCAGGTGCTTAACATAAGTCCTACTTAGGGTGTTATCTACCGAGGTGGCCAACCGTGATAGGGTATCGACTCTAGCATTTTTTCCCCTGAGGATGTAACTGATGCTAAAATGGGTTAGTGAGGAGGTTTGTGATCTGACCTTATTTAGATACCAAGATATAATAGGGTCTCGAGCTTCATACTCCTCGATAATTTGTCTAGAGATAAGATGAGAGTCGGTGAAGGCTCTGAGGCACTTTACTCTGAGCTCCTGTGCGAGCTTTATTTCTGCCAATAGGGCTTAATACTTGGCTTGATTATTTGTAGCCTTGAAGAAGAAATGAAGGGTATATTCCACCATCGTGCCCTCTTGACTCACAAAAATAAGACCTACTCTGCTCCCTTGAGAGTGAGGTGCCGTCTACAAGGAGGACCCAGGTCTCCGTTGCCCTCTCGGACTCAACGTCTGAGTATATCATTGGGGGTTCTTCATGCTGTTCTTCGGTCCATGTGCACTCAACCAAAAAAATGGCCAAAACTTGGGACTTCAGGGCCGATCTCGATTGGAACGAAAGATCAAACTCTTCCAATTTGATTGCCCATTTAGGTAGTCGACCGAAGGTATCAGGACAAGTTAGAATAGCTTTAAGGGGTTGGTCTATGAGCACCGCGATCAGGTGGGCTTGAAAATATGACCTGAGACGCTGAGCGAAGATGATTAGAGCAAAAATAATTTTTTTTTTGATTTTGGAGTACTTGACCTCTGCATCGTGAAGCACTTTACTAGTATAGTAGACTGGCTTCTGTGCTTCGTCAGAGTCAAGGCGCATGAGAATGGAGCTAACTGCTTCTGGGGAGGCGGCGAGATAAAGAAAAAGACTCTCCCCTCCCTTGGCTTCGAAGTAATAATGGGGTGGATAGGAACTCCTTCAATTCTTCGAAGGCTTTCTGGTAATTCTCAGTCCACTTGAAGTCGTTCACCTTGCGTAGAGCTTTGAAGAAGGGCAGACATCTTTCAGCTGATCTCGATAGAAAATGACTTAGAGCGGCCACTCTTCCCATGAGTCACTGTACCTCCTTCTTATTGGTTGGTTGCCTCATATCAAGAGTGGCTTAAATTTTCTTTGGATTCACCTCAATCCCCCGCTAGATCATCTAAAAAACCCAAGAATTTCCCACCGGTGACCCCGAATGCACACTTGCAGGGGTAGAGCTTCATTTGGTAGCACCAAAGATTATTCAAAGTCTTCTCTAGATCAGAAACATGGTTGGTGGTGCGGGCTTGGTTAGCATATCATCCATATACACCTCCATATTTTGTCCAATTTGGTTTTTGAAGATCTTATTCGTCAATCTTTGATAGGTGGCCTCTGCATTTTTCAGACCAAAGGGTATTACCTTATAATAGTAGATGCCCTTCTCGGTGATGAAGGAGGTATTCTCTTCATCCTTCGAGTTCATCTTTATTTGATTGTATCCGAAGAAGGCATCCATGAAGCTGAGAAGCTCGTGGCCAGATATGGAATCAGTCAACTGGTCAATCTAAGGCAGCGGGAAGCTATCCTTCAGATATGCTTTATTAAGGTCAGTAAAGTTGATACAGATCCTTCAGCTCCCATTCGCCTTGCATACCATCACTACATTGGCCAGCCAATCCAAATAGTGTGCTTCCCGAATGTGGTCAGCAGCAAGTAGTTTATTGACTTCTTCGTCAATGGCTCTCTATCGCTCGAGGACAAAACTTCTTTACTTTTGATGGACTAGCCTGTACCTTAGGTTAATGTTGAGCTTATGAGTAATTACTTTCAAAGTTATGCCGGGCATGTTCGACACTGACCAGACGAAGATGTCAGAGTTAGCCTATAAGAAGGTGAGGAGTTGGTTCTTCGTCTCTGCGGGGAGAAGCTTGCCGATTTGCACAATCATCTTCAGATCATCTCCTAGTGGGAAAGTCAATAAGTGCTCGGCCGGTTTCCTTCTTTTTTTCTGACTCTTTGAGGTCGAGCAGCTCTTGGGCCTATGGAATCATCACCTCCTAGGGGCTAGGAGCCATGTGGTAGCATAATTGTACTGGGTTTTGCTCTCCGTGCATCTTGCCAATCCCCTCACTATTGGGAAACCTAACGAGAAGGCACTTAGTAAATATCACTGCATCAAGGAGGTTTATACCAAGTTGCTCGAGTATGGAGTTGTAGGCCAACGGCACCCGAACCACCAGAAACCTCATTAAAACTGTGCTTTGGCATGGCGGTGTCTCAGTCATGACCGATAGGGTAATTTCACCTTCTACCTTCATAAAGTCTCCCATGAAACCAATCAGAGGTACCATCATCGGTCGGAGAGAGCTGAGAGACAAGTTCATCTGAACAAATGCATCATAGGTAAAGATGTTGGCGGAGCTTTCACTATCAACCAAGATTCTTTTTACAGAATGTTTAGCAATTGTCATGGAGACGACAATGCTATCATCGTTTGAATTATTTACCCCCACTAGCTCCTCTTTAGAAAATGAGATTATATTTTCTATTTCCTCATCCCCTCTCGATCTCTTAAAGGAGGAAGCTGCCCCCTAGAAAACCATGCCCACCATCTTCTCAGTCGAAGTGTTATCGATGTTAGCTTGGGCAGGGGAGGCTCCATTAACACTGGAGCGGCTAAAGGTCCCTTCTGGATGAACTTCCTGAGGTAGCCCCTCTGAATGAACTCCTCGGTGGCATACTTTAGGTTGCGATAATCTTCTGTATCATGACCGTAGTCCTGGTGGAAACAACAATAGCGGCTCTTGTCGTGGGTGGCCTTTCCTCTTTAGAGGAGGAGGGCGCTAGAGGTAAGGCTCGCCTTATATCTCCATGAGGATGTGAGATCTGGGAGCGAGGAGAGGGGTGAGGTTGTCTTCTATGGGGGCAAAGCTTCAATGCTAATTATCTAGTCGGCGCAGGGGCTTAGGCTTCTTATGGCAAGGTTCGCTTGGCTCTACGCGGACCGGCTTCTTGTTCGGCCTTCCTTCAACTTCCCTTTGCGTGAAGTCAGCTTCATCGACGCAGATATATTTCTGCTCGTGACTTAGGAGCTCGACGTAGGAGCTAGGAGGCTTTTTGTCAAGTGAGTAGGTGAAGAAGGAGGGGCAAAGTCCTTGCTTCAGGGCCAAAGTGGCCACAGCATCATCGAGGTGATAAACCTTGAGGGCGACCATCTTGAAATGGGCCACAAAATCTTTTAGAGGTTCTCCCTCCTTCTTTTGGATGGAGAACAGACTGTCTGCCATCCGAGGAATCCTTCGACAAGCATCAAAGTGCGCAAGGAAGGTCCTTTCCAACTGTCAAAAGGAGTTGATGCTGTGCGAAGGTAACCGGGAGTACCAAGCGCGTGCAGCTTTTCATAGGGTGGTAGGAAAGGTAATGCACAAAGGGCATCAGTCACCCCTTGAAGTTGCATGAGAGCCTTGTAGCTCTCGAGATGATCGAGTGGATTCATAGTGTCGTCATACGGATCTAGCTGGGGAAGGAAAAATCGAAAGGGAACCGGCTCCTCCATAACATGACGAGTGAGGGGAGGATGAGTATCGTAGTCCACCTTTGGCTAGTTGTTGAGCCTTCGGCTGAGCTCCTTCAATCGCTGGTGGTATTCATCCAAATGCCTTTCTGCCTTATGGTTGATATATTCACCGGTTGACTCCTCCCCCGATGACTCAGCAGATGAGTAAGAGAGGGAATGTTGCTAGTGGTGGTATATTCACTCAGGCTCCTTTTCGTGCCACTGCCCTGGAGAGGGACTGCTCGAGCGGCGAGTAGAGGACTGCGACCCCTTGTGAGCTTCACGGTGATGACGCCTAGGTCAAGCATGACTGCGGTGAGCATCCCACTGAGGAATTCTCCTGCGGGTGGACTGTTGGCTGGCTCAGCTGCCACAGGCAGTGTAGGAGGCCTGGGCTACTATTGAGTGGCCACCAAATGTTGCTCTTACAGCTCATGAACTACTGCAACCAAGGCTTGGACTTATTGGGTGAGGGTGGTCAGTTGATCAGGTGAAGAAGGAGCAGGAAGGTTGGCCTTCTACTGCTCAGTGTGTTGTGGATGCCTCCCAGCATAACTGGTGGAAACCTGAGCGCGCGTCACCCACCATTATCGTCTTAGAGGGGCGAGGGCTTGTAGCTTAGTGTTACAGAGCTATCATTCCTTCAGTGCGCCCCTTCTACCTAGCGTGCTAATATGATGATGCCCGATCACCTCAAGTTGACGTCTGCGAGAACACTATGAATTTGAGGGTGAAGCTTCACTCCAAACTGGGCCCTGCAAGAAGTCCCGAGGGCTGAATATTCCAGCGAAAACCCTTCGCAGGTGGTTGGTGGGCCAAGCCAGGTCTTGTCAGACACGTGGGCCGACTCCAAAGGCTGAGGCCACCTTGGGAAGCCGAGGACGAGTTCGGGGGTTGAGGCCACCTTGGGAAGCCGTGGCCAAGTCCGAAGGTTGAGGCCGCCTTGGGAGGTCGGGGCCGAATTTGAAGGTTGAGTCCGCCTTGGGAAGTCAAGGCTGACTCCGAAGGTTGAGGCCGGTTTGGAAGGCCGGGGTCGAGTCCAGGTCGTCAGCGCCCTTTTGACTTTCATCGTTAGCTACTTTCGACCGTTAACTTACATGTGACTTTACCAGCCACATCAGTTCTAGCACCCACAACTCTCCATTCCCACTTTTCCCAAGGTTATGGGTTGTTGCAACCTTAATTGCTCATAGGAGTATCTATCTCTCTCAGCCAATTTGTTCAATTGTTCTTATAGATGCTTGATAAACTTTTGGGTGAGCTATATTTGAGAAGCTCAATGTGCCAATGGATCCATTCTGGCGATTATATCTACATTCAAATCCAAAATATTTATTAAATCAAAATCCAAATTTAAACTTAATTATAACTATATATCTATACATAATATTAAACCCCAAAAGATAAGCCATCATATTGAGTTTCATGAAGAAATTAAGTATTTTATAAGTTATTTTGCAATATTTTTGATTGTTTTTAATTATTTATACATCCAAATTAGTATTTCATGAATCAAGAAATACATAGAGAATAATAACACAAAAGATAGAAAAGATATACACCAAATGGGGCGTCTATTCAATTATTATTTTTCTCTAAGCATCTATGCAAACAAAAATATGAAAAAAAAGTATTGTATAATAAGAAAGCTTAATATAAATATCAAATCATAATAAATATATTAAAAAATAAAATATTTATTAGTAATAACTCATAATGCATGACATGTAGGGATTGATGGATTAAGATGAGTTCCAATATAGTGTTTTTTTGTTAATTATTTACATTTTCGATATAATAGAGATGAACCAGATGAAATTGTGTAGATGTTTATATTTCATTCCATGCAAAGATCCAGGCTCTAGCTGGGCTTGTTTACTAATTGAAAAAACTCCTAATAAGCATACTACGAGTTGTCTAACAAGTACTTTAGTAAGAAGTTTAGAGTTCTATATGAAGTTTTTTAAAATACTAAATGATAATTAAAATTTAATATCAAACCTGTTGTATCATCTTTGAATTGTTCACAAGCTTATAAATTAAAATTAATATTTAATATAAATCATATTTCGTTGTAAATCCGTCGCTAATTAGCGAAGAATTTTTCATCACAAATTCCTCGCTAACCACAGCTTTTCCCTCGCTAATTCTGTCGCTAAATTAGCAACGACCATTATATCTATTGCTAGTTATCTTGTGAGAAGCATTTCTGTGACGAATTATATCCATTGCAATTTCGTCACTAACTTATATTAGCGACGGAATTCATAATTTTAGCGGTGGATTTTTTTGTTACTAAATTATATTTTTCTTATAGTGATATAAAGAATAGTAGAACTTAAATATTTTTCTTTCTACTCGTTTAATAGGTGGTTTTCTTAATAGAAATAAATTAAACACTGATAAGGAAAGAAAAATAAAACTTTTTCTGTTTATAATGAAATCCTAATAAATCTTTTCATCATTAGTCACTATTAAATTTTAAGCCCACATAAATCATCTACCTATATCATTCAACAATAGGTGTGTATAAATCTAAATAATATAAAACACATATCAATAATATTTGAGTGATACTCAACTCCTGGTCATTCATGATGGGGTTTAATAGAAATGGGAGTCATGGTATCCTTTGACCTACAATTAAAAATCTCTTGACTTAATGCATATCTTTGGCACCATTTCTATAGATTTTGAGACCATCTGCTTGTGGGAGACCATTAGCTTAGGTTTCCACTTAAGTTTGGACGTCTTGGAGCTAGGGAAGTATTAACAAGCTGAGCTAGATGTTTAAAGTCCTATTTATTAAAAAAATTATTTAATTTTATAATAAATTTATATTTAATTATTAATTATTAAATTTTAGCTATAAAATAATAGTTATATGCTTGACTTTAATGCAACCATGATTCAATCTTGTCCAATCTCACATCATTCTGAATCAAAAATATTTTGAATTTGATCTGTGACATATATACTTAACGCTGAATCGACTCGAACAACCCATTACGTCCAATGTTCTTTACATGGGTTTTATCTCACTTGATTTGATCCAACCAATAAATGGGCTGAATTTAAGTTTAAAATTATAATTTAAATTTAAAACCAAATTGAACCGGGATTAAGCTTGACCCGGTTTGGCCCAACGTCTTTGTAGTCCTGTAGACTAGTTTTCTTAGTCGTCTATTTATAATTTTCACTCTCTTTGTGCGTCCAACAAGCCAAATTTAATACTTCATGACTATTTTGTTCTAATACTTCAAATTTTCAGCATGCATGCCTTTCTGCGCTAAGGGTCAATATTCCCGAGAAGTTTGGATCCATGTCTGAGTTTCAGGCAGATCGCCTTTTATAGTGGGAAAAATGGAATAAATAATACTGTTGGGAACAAAGAAAGGCTGGAATAAGGTTTTTTAAATTAAAACAGATATTACAACGCCTTCGAAACAAGCAATATGAAATCGTGGGAAATGCCTTGCGCATCGCGCGCGCGATGATTTGGTTGGTGCATGCATAGGACCCAGCGAAAATTAACTTTTTATGGAGTGAAGCCACACTACAACTACACAAAACATGATCTGCTGCTCAATCCCTTGCAGTTGTTAGCATAAGACTCTATTTAAGGTGTCGTTCTAATAATATCACTCTTGTTGCAGTAAACATAATGGTTGCAGTAAACAAAGAATTTATTATCAAACATGTTGCTGCTGAAATCTTATTCTCTGACTTGAACGCGCTTGGGCTTCACTACAAGAGAATTAAAATATAGCGACGTCCAAATGCGTCGCTAATGTGTCGCTAAACATGCTATTGCGATGCATTAGCGAAGCAATAACGGCGTCGCTACGATGATCGTCGCAATCTCACTTTATCGCAATTGAGTCGCTTAACAGCGACTCTTTGTGACGCAACAAATGCATCGCAATATATTGTGACGCTACTAAATGCGTCGCAATATTGCGACGCATCCTAAATGCGTCGCTAATTTTAAAATTAATTTTTTAAAAATATTTGTGATGAAAAACCTTATCGCAATTGAGACGCTAATTAATTAATTTATATTTTTAAAAAATTTAATTAGCGACGCATTAGCGACTGAAATTGCATCGCTAATATTTCTAAAATATTATTATTAAATATTGCGATGCATTCAATTGCGTCGCAATATTACGATGCATTTAGTTGCATCGTAATATTTAATAATAATATTTTAGATATATTGCAACGCAATTTGAGTCGCTAATGCGACGCTAATTAATTTTTTAAAAAATATTGCGACGCCAGGTCATTGCGTCGCAATATTTAATAATAATATTTTAGAAATATTAACGATGCAATTTCAATCGCTAATGCATCGCTAATTAATTTTTTTTAAAAAATAAAATATTAAAAATTAAAACGGTTAATACAATTTCATTACATTTAAATATTGATCGAAACATTCATCACTCATACTGATCCAAACATTCATCATTTAATTTTCAAAAATAATTAATATATTAAAATTTTGAAGTTTTCATGTACAAAATATAAAAAGTAAAGAAAAAAATACATCAAGAATCCGCACGATCATGTGGAGGCTGAAAACCAAGGGGTTCCCCACCCCTACTATTTTTTATTTAAACGGTGGCCTGGCCACCGTGGCCATGGCCGACACCTCAGGGGTGGGGGAAAAACCCCACCTCATTTTTATTTTTTATTTTTTTTAAACGGTGGCCTGGCCACGGTGGCCAGGCCATCGCCGGCCACGGCCGCCGCCGTGGCCGGCGCCTTAGGGGTGGGGGAAAAACCCCACCCCATTTTCAATTTTTTTAAAAAAGGTGGCCTCGCCACCGTGGCCAGGCCACCGCCGGCCACGGCTGCTGCCTTGGCCGGTGCCTCAGGGGTGGAGAAAAAACCCCACCCCGACTGATTTTTTTTTTTTTTAAACGGTGGCTCGGCCACCGTGGCCAGGCCATTGCCAGCCACGGCTGCGGCTGTGGCTTGAGACGATGGCCACGGCCGCTGCCGTGGCCGTGGCCTTAGTGAAACGGGAGGGCGAGGGGTTGGAGGAGGGGAGGGGGGGGAGGGGGGCCTACCTCGGTCTGTAGGGGACGCCGGCAAGGGGGGGGGGGCCTACCGCCGGTGGTTCCTAGCGCTGGGGGAGAGGGCGGGGGTAGCCGGATGAGGGACGACGATGGTTAGGGTTAGAAGAGGAAGAAGAAGAGGACCGGGGGGCTGGGCGCGATTGGCTTATATATTTGGGATTAGCGACGCAATTTTGTGTCGCTAATCCCTTGCTATTTTTTTTTAAAAAATTATTTTGGATTAGCGACGCAATTTGCATCGCTAATACGTCGCAAATTTAGAATTTTTAATTATTTTCTTGGAAAATTAGCGACGTAAATAATTGCGTCGCTAATGAGTCGCTAATTTGGTGGCAATTTCCAACGAGAAATTTTTTATTTCCTAGGAAAATGCGTTGCTAATGCGTCATAATATTTTAATTTGTTAATTTATTTCATAAATTTTATTTTTCTAAAAATAATTGCGACGCAAAAGTTTACGTCGCAATGTTTTATTTTTATTTTTTAAAACATTTATTTGTTTTAAAAATATTGTGATGCAATACATGCGTCGCAATTTTAAAAATTAATTTTTCTTAATTTTTTGATTTATTGCATCGCTAATGCGTCGCTATTTAACATAATTTATTTTTTAAAAATATTGCGACGCCCTGACTTGCGTCGCAATATATTTATTTGATAAATATATTTGATTAAAAATAATATTTCTTAAAATAATTGCAACGCAAATGGTTGCATCGCAATGTTTTATTTTTAATTTTTTTTACAACATTTATTTTTTTAAAAACTATTGCGACGCAATACGTGCGTTGCAATAAAAAAAATTAATTTATTTAAATTTCCTTGTTTATTACATCGCTAATGCATCGCTATTTAACATAATTTATTTTTTTAAAACAATTGCGACGCTACGACTTGAGTCACAATAATTTTATTTGATAATTATATTTGATAAAAATTATATTTTCTGAAAATAATTGCGACGCAAATGGTTGCGTCGCAATGTTTTATTTTAAAAATTTTTAAAACATTTATTTTTTTAGAAAAACATTGCGATGCAATACATGCGTCGTCATTTTAAAAATTAATTTTTCTAAATTTTCTGGTTTATTACGTCGCTAATGCGTCACTATTTAACATAATTTATTTTTAAAAAATATTGCGACCCCCTGACTCGCGTCGCAATAATTTTATTTGATAAATATATTTAATAAAAAATAATTTTTCTGAAAATAATTGCAACACAAATGGTTGCGTCGCAATGTTTTATTTTTAATTTTTTTACAAAATTTATTTTTTTATAAACTATTGCGCGCAATACGTGAATCACAATATAAAAAATTAATTTATTTAAATTTTCTTGTTTATTGCGTCGCTAATGCGTCGCTATTTAACATAATTTATTTTTTTAAAATAATTTTTTAAATATTTTTCTAAAAATTTTCTTTTTAAACATTTTTATTTTTACTGAAACTAATTGTGACCGATCTCGCACCGTTGCAATCGATCCGACGGTTCGGATCGATCCAAGCCATGATCGATCGCGGTTGGCGATGACCGATCTCACACCGCCGCAATCGATTCAAGCCATGATCGATCGCGGTCGGCGACGATCGATCTCGCACCGTTGCAATCAATCCGATCGGAGATGATCCAACGGTTGCGATCGATCTAAGCCATGATCATCGCAGCCGGCGACGTCGATCTCGCACCATTGCGATCGATCTGATCGGCGACGATCTGATGGTTGCGATCGATCCAAGCCATGATCGATCCCGGTCGGCGACGATCGATCTCGCATCATTGTGATCGATCCAAGCCATGATCGATCACGATCGGCGACAACCGATCTCGCATCGTTGCGATCGATCCGATCGGTGACGATCGCGACGGTTGCGATCGATCCAAGCCATGATCGATCCCGGTCGGCGATGACCGATCTCATACCGTTGCGATTGATCCGATCGGCGATGATCCGATGGTTGCGATCGATCCAATCAAGCCATGATCGATCCCGGTCGTCGACGATCGATCTCGCACCGTTGCGATCGATCCAAGTCATGATTGATCCCGATCAGCGACAACCGATCTCGCACCGTTGCGATCGATCCGATCGGCGATAATCTGACGGTTGCGATCGATCCAAGCCATGATCGATCTTGGTCGGCGACGACCGATCTTGCACCGTTGCGATCGATCCGATCGGCGATGATCCGATAGTTGCGATCGATCCAATCAAGCCATGATCGATCCCGGTCGGCAACGATCGATCTCGCACCGTTGCGATCGATCCAAGCCATGATCGATCCCGATCGGCGACGACCGATCTCACACCATTGCGATCGATCCGATCGATGACGATCCGACGGTTTGGATCGATCCAAGCCATGATCGATCGCGGTCAGCGATGACCGATCTCTCACCTTCGCAATCGATCCAAGCCATGATCGATCGCGGTCGGCGACGATCGATCTTGCACCATTGCGATCGATCCGATCGGCGACGATCCAACGGTTGTGATCGATCCGATCGGCGATGATCAATCTCGCATGGTTGTGATCGATCCGATCGGCGACGATCCAATGATTACGATCGATCCAAGCAATGATTGATCCCGGTCGGCGACGATCGATCTCGCATCGTTGCGATCGATCCAATCGGTGATGATCTGACTGTTGTGATCGATCCAAGCCATGATTGATTGCGGTCGGCGACCACTGATCTCGCACCATTGCGATCGATTCGATCGGTGACGATCCGATGGTTGCGATCGATCCAGGCCATGATCGATCGCGATCAGCGATGACCGATCTCGCACCATTGCGATCATAATGTTTTATTTTTATTTTTTTTATCTTTTAATTATATTTTATAAAATTTATTTTTTTTAAAAACTCTGTGATGCATTTTTTGCATCGCTAAATTAAAAATTAATTTATTTAATTTTTTAATTTATTACGTCGATAATGTGTCGCTATTTAACATAATTAAATTTTTAAAAAATATTGCGATGCACCGAAATCATTGCAATATTTTTATTTCATATTTATTTTTAATTTTTTTTAAAAAATATTTTTAAAAAAATATTGCGACGTAGTACTTGCATCGCTAAATAAAAAAATATTTTTATTAATTTTTTATTTTATTGCATCGCTATTTAATATAATTAATTTTTTTAAAAAAATTGCGACGCACTAGAATGCGTCGCAATATTTTTATTTCATAATTATATTTTATAAAAATTAATTTTATTTCAAATAATTGCGACACAATACCTGCGTCGCTATATTAAAAATTATTTTTTAAATTTTTTGGTTTAATGCGTTGCTATTGCGTCGCTATTTAACATAATTAATTTTTTTAAAAACATTGTGATGCACTATTTTGCATCGCAATATTTTTATTTTAAAATTATATTTATAAAAATTAAATTTAAAAATATTACGATGCATTCTTGCATCGCTAAAATAAAAATTTAATTTTTTTATTATCTAGTTTATTGAGTCGCGAATGCGTCGCTAATTGCGTCACAATTTCTTGTTGTCATGGAGGCGTCGCAATGTGGTCGCAATTTAGCGACGCAATGATGCGTCGCTAATTTTTCATCGCTATTTCAATATTTTCTTGTAGTTCTTTGAGATGGGCTTCCTTCTGGGCGGACCTGCAAAACAGTCCTCATGCGACAGGTGTTGGGGGTAGCCCTCTGTGGAAGACTCTCCGACGCTCAAGTATGTGGAGATCGACAGTCAACAAAAATGAGGAGAAGGCTCTCGCTGAAGAGTCTCTCCCAGGGCTTTGAGCAGAGCGCTAATGGCAGAAAACAAAGGCAGTGAGCGAGTGTGCACATGAGAGATGGCATACCTGAGGGGATCTGAGGCGGTGAAATTTATAGAGGATCACCTAGTTGTTTGGGAGCATCGTGGGTCCGAAGGCCATTGAGATCTGAATCCAGTTTGTTATGAGATCGGTAGGATTCGTATCTGGTTAGTTAGAAGATCGACGGCTAGGAGAGCTCGTTGACATCTCAAGATTCGGTGGAGGCATAGGCTCCAGGGCTCTAGGCCACTTTCAGATATGATTCCCGTTTGGAATCTTACTATTTTAAGCTTTCCCGTGCCGAATTCCGCAGAGGTATAAGTATCGCTCGGCTAGGCCGAGTGATAGAAGAGATCAGCTAGAAGGGCCGGGTGATGGAATGGCTTAGTTAGGGCTAGGAGATGATGGATGATAACTCAGCTCGAGGGGCCGAGAGACGATAGCTCGGCTCAAGGGGGCCGAGAGACGACAACCGATAGCTCGGCCAAGGGGCCGAGAGACGATAGCTCGGCTCGAGGGGCCGAGAAACGATAGCTCGGCCCGAGGGGGCCGAGAGACGATAGCTCGGCTCGAGGGGCCGAGAGACGATAGACGATAGCCCACGCCTTGGGAACTCTTGGCTCGGTGGGGGCTAGGGTGCTCCAACCTACCGAGGTTGATCTATCTTTGGCGGGTGTTGCTCAGCAGATAGGAATCAAGGCTAGCCTTAGCATGAACACGATTATTGATGCATGGCGATTTTATCCCTCAACACATGCCCCCCACTCCCTAGTTCGAAGCGTAGGTTCGGGCATAGAGAGTATAATTCCAGGTGGCATGACTTGAATGGAGGGATCCGGAGTTGACAGCCTGCGCGATGATGCCCTATTTATTGCCGCGCGGCTGCCGTGCCTTTGTGGGTAAGGCTTCTCTGGGGCAACGGTTGGNCCAGAGTTGACAGCCTGCACAATGATGCCCTATTAATGCCGCGCGATGGCCGTGCCTTTATGGGTAAGGCTCCTTTGGGGCAACGGTTGGGGAATCGCCACGTAGCAAATCTCGATTTTCATGGTGTTTGTAATGGCGGTTCTGGGCGTCTCGGTCAAGACGCCTTATCTTCTCTCTTAAGACGGTTTCCTTAGGGAGGAAGCAAAGTCGAAACAGTGCCATTCCCGTTCATAGCGCCCTTTCGTTCCTCTATAATTTTGCTCGATGTTTCTCTCAGCTAGCAGAATGATGAGCCCCAACGACATGGCTTCGGAGATTGCCGCCGAGGATTTGGGGAGAATACGTCAATAGTACGGCATTCCCTCGAATGTTCTTCTGAGATTGCCGAAGCCCGAGCATAGGGTTTCGCAGGATCTAGAGAACGAGGTCTTTCTTTATGAAGACAGCCTAAAAGCGGACCTCCGATTTCCCCTGCATCCCTTGGTGAAGGAGACCATGAGATTCTACAACGTTTTCCCGACGATGGTATCTCCCAACAGTTGGCGCAGCATCATCGGGTTTATCTCAATGTGTAGCCGGATTCAGGTAACGGCAACTCTTCCTCTTTTTCGTGCCTGTTTCCACTTGATATCTGGGAGGAAATCGGAGTGGCCTTATATCGGACCTCGGAGGTCATTCAAGACGATAACAGACAAACCATCGTCCATAAAGGAGTGGAAGGTCAGATTCTTTATTGCCGAGGGGAACATCGGCTCCGATTTTTCCCGGGGATGGGGAAACTTTGTTTGGGATGCGGAAGCACATCCGACCCTGTCTGAACAGGAGGAGGAGGATTTGGAGGTCCTTCATGATGGCAGGACGTTTTCAGCTAATGATTTATTGTCGGAGGAGGCTCTCTTCGCCGCTGGGCTTAGCCCCCTCGACCCGCATGGTGAGTCCTTTTGCTTTTCCATTGATTTTTACTCGAACAAAGATATTTTGGTCTGACCGATTTTTATCTATCACCACAGCCAAGAAGTCTGAACTATCGGGCCGCATAAAGAAAAGAATGAGCAAACGCCCGAGTGAGAGCAGCGGTGGAGAGAAATGCAAGCCTGAAAAGAGGGCTCGCTTCTCCGAAGAGCGCTCGTCGGAGGTTGGGGTAACCACAGCGGGGGCGCTAAAAACAAAGGAGGACTCAAAGAGGACTGCTGAGATCCCTTGTCCTTCAGTGGTTGAAATAGTAGATAGCCCGGACGAGACTCCGTTGGCTTGTCCGGAAGCCCCTCCTTTGGAAGATGAGCCAATGGCTGGCATAGCGGAGTTCGGTGCCCCTGAGGGCTCGCCTCCGGGCGAGGAGATGTCTCTAGCCTTGTCGGGAGGACAGGAGGGAGCAACCGCAAATGTCGAGGCTCAAGACGAGCTTTCCATTGGAGGGCTCCCCCGGAGGGATTCAGAGGCGGCGACATTGGGTCGACTGTGGCAGAGGCTTGCAAGGAGCCTACGGCTGGAGAACCTCTTCCTGGAGAGGTTGGGGCAACTGACAAACAAACTGAGGCCTTGGTGGAGCCTGCAGGGGAGGAGCAGGTGCCTACGATTGAGGGAAGGAATTCGGATGAGGGGTTAGGGCAAGGTAAGAATCTTGCGGCCGAAGCTTCCCCCACCAAGCTTCGGGAAAACTGGCGCTTGGGCTGGCCGAGTTATCCGAGGAAGGCCAGGCTAGAATTCTGCTGGAGGAGGCCAAGAGGTCAAAAGCTTCTCAGTTGGAGGTTGCCCGGATTGATCCTTTGGGCGGGGATAGTCAGCCCAATAGCTCGGACTTGGCCATCGAGGCGGCGTTCGCTGCTATAATGAGGTCAGTAATGTACCCGGGCGCGGATCCCTTGGCGGATAAATTCATGGACCTAGACCTTGTTGACGCCACATTTGGTCAGCGGAATGTGGTGAAGGATGTACACCTCCTCCCCGAGATCAACAATTCTACCCTCATGAGGCTAGCGAGGTCCTACATCTTCCAGGTGAGTTACTACTCCCGAGTAGCGAATGCTTTCTGACTAGCTCGGTCGTGCTTTTCTCACTTGTGTTTCGTTCTGCAGAGTGCTTTGATTACTAGGGCACTGTGCTGGCACTTGAGTCTGGCAACAGGGGCCGTTGCTCAGGCCAAGAGAGTCAACGCCGAGCTTCGATCGCGAGCGGAGGCGTCTGATACATTTGAACAACTTCTAGGCACCAGCAACGAAAATTTGGCGAGGATGAAGTTATTGTATTAGGCTGCCCTAGATGATGCGTCCAAG
Source organism: Calamus simplicifolius (assembly GCA_900491605.1). Classification (NCBI taxonomy): domain Eukaryota; kingdom Viridiplantae; phylum Streptophyta; class Magnoliopsida; order Arecales; family Arecaceae; genus Calamus; species Calamus simplicifolius. Next base: position 198,409 of record UESW01004535.1, on the reverse strand, counting down.
CTAAGGCTTGAAGTGAAAGAGCTACGTGGGCTCCTGGCGAAGTTCGATGACACATGCTTGGAGTTATCGCAGATCAAATCCAGCATTCCGAAGAAATGGAAACTGTCAAGAAACAGTTTAGCGAAAGCCTGGGCAGGCAGAGGAGAGAGGCCATCGAGGAGAGAAACCGCTTGAATAAAATGCTTGGCGAGTTGGAGGAGAAGGTGCGGCAACTTAACCGTGGTATCGCCGACAGGGACGACAAGATCAAGTGGCACCAGGAAAAGCTAATCCAATTCGATAGAGAGCTCTCCCAAGCCTAGGGGGAAGCCGATGGTAGGCAGTCGAAGATCAATGACCTCAAGAGCAAAATCGAGCAAATCAGGGCCAATAAACAGAGGGCTATTGGCGAGGCCAAGGAGCTGACCAAGAAGTTAGCTCGATAGGAGGAGGAGGTATGGTACTACCCCTTTTTTAGCTTCCTTTACTGGCTCATCGTGGCATCGGCTAATTCTGTTTTTACAGATGAAGAAGGCGGAGCTGGAGAATCGAAGTCAGACGCAGTCCCTGCAAGGGGAACTGGCATCTAGCCGAGGGAGGAACTCAGAGCTCGAGAGGCGGGTCAGTGAGACCGAGAGCAGATTGCCTTACTGCGGGGTCAAGTTGCTGAAACTGAAATGTGCCTCGCTCTACTCAGGGGCGAACAAGATGCAACCTGTGTCGATGCCTACCAGCTTGGTGTAGAGGAAACTCGAAGTAAGATATCCAAGGAGCATCCAGAATGGGACCTCTCCTTCTTGGATGCTGAAACCTTCGAGGCTTGTTCCCCAGGGGATGAAGAGGACGAATATATCGATGTTTCGGACACCGATCTCGACATTGTTCCGGATGTTAGTGTGGCCGCGGCTCCCAAAGGGCATACTCATCATACCACCGGGGAAACAACAGTGTTTGAAAAGGGTGAGACAAGTCAAGCTCCCCCGAACGTCACCGAGGAAGCTGCCGAGGCCGTTGGGGCCATTCCCAACCCTGATTCTTAAGGGTTATCTGTATGTTTTTGTCTTTCAAACTTGTAACCCGATTGACGTTTTCAAGAAATGGACCTTTTTTCTTATGCATGATTGTTTTTCTTGAATGGTTTTTGTCTCAAGTTTTCTCTCGACCGTGGGCAGCTCATGGCCTATCCGCATTGTTTGGTCGACTTAGCTCGGACCTGAATAAACATTCCGGTTAAGGCCAAGGTATAAGGGTAGATCGAGCAGGACCGAGATATGAGAATAACTCAGTTGGAGCCAAAGTTAGATAGTTCGGTCTGATCAAGGCGAGAAAGTGAACGCGCCTTTGGAGGGAGTTTGATCCCGAAAAGGGGGTTTGTTGAATTTCCCACCGTCATTTACTTGTCCTTTTCGATGAAGAGGGAGCGATTCTTCGCTTCCCGTGAGCAGCCACTGAAGCGATGACGTGTGGCGAGGCTTTATGGCAGTGGCGTTGGAGCTGATGACTCAGGCGATTAGGGAACTCACCCGAAGTAGTTTAAATACCAGTGGGTGGTAGGCTACTGCTAACCATCTCCTCTGCTATCTAAACTTGTGATAGCAAGATGGCTTCTGAGGATGAAGGGAGATCAGCTGGAGCACCAGTCGACAGCGTCAATGCCCGTTGGGGGACCCGCAGGGGCTGTACTAGGATAAACATCGACGGGGAAGTCCTGGCATCATCGTTTACAAGTCATGAGCAACTCCAAAAGGCGGTCGAGCAATACATGGTTGTCTCTACCAGAGATTGTGCTCCTTCGCGAGGCTAATAGCCGATTGGAGAAGCAGGTGGCGTCCCTTAAGCAACTGGTGGGCGAGCCGGCTCTGCAGCGAGGGGAGGGCTCAGCAGCTCCTAGAGAAAATGACAAGCTCCTGTGAGGGCCGATGTATTTTTCTTTCTTTTCTGTCGTCCTTTCTATGATGAATGAAGAGAAAAGTTTCCGTAGCTTTTGTGCTTGCTGCTATTTTTGAAATGCTTGCTTTCATCGTGCAAGTCTTATAAGTGAGCCACTCTCTTAGGGGATTCTTGGCCACCTCGGTAAGGTTCAAGGCATATACCTCAGTCATGTATAAAGAGTGTTTCGTCGTCGTTGAGATAAAGGCAGCTACCTCAGTCCAGATAGGAGTGTAGGATAACACTCAGTCATGCTGGACTGAAAAGGGATACTTCGGTTTGTTCCGAAGTATGAAAGCGGCTTTGCCTTGGATGGAAGCACAAGGCGATGTCCAGGTTCATGCCCGGATACAACAGGCAGTTGGGTCGGAGCGGAGAATATTGAAACACCTTTATCGAGGAGTACTTGGCCTCTGCGCCTCTTTATTACTCTGTCAGTGCCTTGTCTTTTTCAAGGCAAGTCAACCTTCATTTTGCCGAAGTAGATAATACGGCTTTGTAGCCAGCAAAAGGTTGCCTCGATACTTTCCAGGGGCATTTATCTCGTCGATCTTTCCCAACGCGGGTCGTTTCAACATACGATGCAGGCGCTCGTTTGCCATTGGAGGGTGTCGTTTTCATCGGGCAATTTTCCAGGTCTGCCCATATCTTTAAGATCAGCGGGCGATTTTCTGCAATTATGACCCATGATCCGGGATCAGAGGAGATCCTCTGGCGTACGTCATGGACTGAGCGATGCGTTTGGTGCGCATAGAAGGGCGCTCTTTTCATCCTGGGAGGCCACGTGGCAGCGTGGATTGGGCATTTTGAATCTCGGGGCTTTCTGCTTTAATATCTGCTCCCGGTTCATTTCGCCTATAAGAAGGGGAGGAAGGGGCCGTGTTAGGCCATCCCCAAAGTTTTCTTCTCTACAAACTGTGAAAGTTTTCATGATGCCTGTATCCCTGAGGCTTAGAACGGAGGGACTGAGTTTTCCTTTTGCGAGTTGTCTTCCTTCGGATAGCTGGGGTGATGAAAGAGTCGCTGAAAGCGGCTCGTCCTTAAGGGAAGAGTTTCGGAGATCATATGGAGAGCACACAGGAGGTCCGCAGAGATCACACGGAGAGCGCACATATGCTTCCTGTGTGTCCTTTATGGTTTGCTACGGGGGTCACAGGGTAGGAAGTGCACATGTACCCCCGTAGCGCGCATGGACTCCCCTCTCCCTCGGGCTGGATTCTCGGCTCTTCTCTAAGGGGAATCCTTTGCTGCGTGGAGAGGGAGTTGAGAGCAGCGTGGGGCTGATGGTCCCCTAGCTCTCTCAATCGGGCGGCAACCTACAACCCAGCATTCCACCCGGGAGGAAGCTTCCTCAGCATCAGCGTCAATGGGTCTGCGTCTCTTTTTGGATCCCTTAATTCATCCAGAGGACCCGTGGAGTGCTGGATCAGCCTTAGCCGGCGGTTCGGGGTGAGCTGTCTGATTTGTCTGATTTCTTGGGTCAGACGCTGAAATGTCATTATTAACCAAAACTGACTGAAGCAGTTCGGCCGAGCTATGTACTCGTTTTTATTTCCTATGCTTTGATGCACTTGTAACTCCTCGTAGGAGGTTGTAACTTTTCTTTTGATGAGGAAATAAAGAAAGTTTTCATTCCTTCTTCTTTAGTCTCTGCCTCTTCTGTGCTGAGAGTTGTTACTCCCATATTATGCTTTTTATGCTGTAGCATATTTCGGCAGCGTCATCGTGGCTTAGTTCTTGCTAAGGCCAGTGTCCGGTCCTCAGCGGAGATAGCGTATATCCATGATTGAGTCAAAGAGGGACCTGGGCGATCCTGTGGACTCATGAGTAAGGCATGATCTTGTTTATAGAGGCAGGCATTTCGGCAGAGAAAGACAGTTCATGACATGCCTTTGCTGTTGAGTAATGGGAGGTCGTTTGCCTCCGCCGAGGTATAATAGGACGCCTTAGCCGCGTCAGAGCGATGGAGAGATTACTCAACTAAGCCGAATCTTCAGGATATCACTCGGTTATTGCCGAGGTATGAAGGATATCACTCGGTTGTTGCCGAGGTATGATATTTTGTTTGGCTCTTGCAGCAAATGTAGATTCTGGTTCGAGCTGCCAAGAGGATGAGGGTTATCCGAGCGACGCATGGGGGCGTCCAAAGTTTATGACTTGGTTATCCTCAAGGGAGGCGAGCTAGCGCTGATTGCTGACGCGTTTTTTTTGCGTCTTTTCAAGGATGCCAATTTGAGGGAGTCTGGCAGGTTCTCGAGGACATTTATTTTAGAAGGGTTTGGCAAACCGGAGGGAGCTGGTCCCTAGAAAAAGGGGGAGTTCTCCGTGCACCTCATCGATGCTTCCCAATCTTCCCCAATGAGGGAGCGCGACCCCTTGTCTCCCGCAAGTGCCTACTGAGGCGATGACGCGTGGTGAGTTTCTACGGGTCGAGATTAATGACTCAAGTGATCGAAATACTCGCTAGGAGTTGTTTAAATATGGACGAGAGGGATGCTTGTGCCGGTCATCCTTTCAACTAGTCTCCCAAAGACTCTTAAGTGTGGATATGGCCTCCGGCGGCAAAAGGCGATCGACTCAAGGGCTGAACGGCGGTGCTAACGGCCGCAGGGACTCCCGGGGGAGTCACATTGCAGTGACTGTTGATGGAGTGGTTCTGGCATCGGCGTTCGCGATCCATGAGCAGCTTCAAAGAATGACCGAGCGATATTTGGCCGTTTCGTCGAGGGAGGTCGAGCTCCTTCGCCGTGTTATCAGTCGGCAGGAAGGGAAATAGCGTCCCTTCGTCAACAGGTCGCCGAGTTGGCTCGGCGTGAGGAGGGCTCGGTGGCTCCTGGGAAAGACGATAAGCCCCTGTGAGGGTTCTTTTTATCTTTTCTTTTCCTTTTTGTTGTTTCCTTTATGATAAATAAGGGAGGTTTTTTGCAACATCTATTTTCGCTGCCATCCTAAGATGTTTGTCTCCATCGAACAATGTTCTGCGTTTTGGAGACCGACAGGTCGGCCGGGGCTTGTAAACGGCCCGAGTCCAAACAAAGCTTAGGAGAGCATTTAGGTCGGCCGGGGCTTGTAAGCTGCCCGAATCTGAACAAAGCTTTGGAGATCGCTTAGGTCGGCCGGGGCTTGTAACCTGCCCGAATCCGAACGAAGCTTTAGAGATCGCTTAGGTCGGTCGGGGCTTGTAAGTGGCCTAAATCCGAGCAAAGCTTTGGAGATCGCTTAGGTCGGCCGGGGCTTGTAAGCGGCCCGAATCCGAGCTAAGCTTTGGAGATCGTTTAGGTCGGCCGGGGCTTGTAAGCGGCTCGAATCTGAACGAAGCTTTGGAGATCGCTTAGGTCGGCCGGGGCTTGTAAGCGGCCCGAATCCGAGCCAAGTTTAGGAGAATGTTTATGTCGGCCGGGGCTTGTAAGCGGCCCGAATCTGAGCAAAGCTTTGGAGATCGCTTAGGTCGGCGGGGCTTGTAAGCGGCCCGAATCCGAGCTAAGCTTTGGAGAACGTTTGATTCGGCCGGGACTTGTAAGCTACCCGAATCTGAACTAAATTTTGGAGAACGTTTGGTTCGGCCGGGGCTTGTGAGCTACCCGAATCTGAACTAAATTTTGGAGATCGTTCGGCTCTTAATCATACTGGGGGCGCTCGGCCATACCGAGTCTTTATAAAGTAGGACTTGACCCAGCCGAGGTTCGGAGATTCAATTAAAAACTCGGTTGTGCCGAGAGTGAGCTAGAGGTATCCATTTCTCATCACAGTTTTTCCAAAGAAGTGACCATGTCGTAGATAATAGGAATACTATGCCAAAGTTATAAATGGGGCAGGTCAAAGAGGCGTACCCTAATGATAGTATACGCAGAGATTATCCAAGTTCCACATATGGGGAATGGATTTCCCGCTTAGATCCTGGAGCTTGTAGGTGCCAGTCCAATGACTTCGCTACTTGGTAGGGGCCTTCCCAGTTTGGCGAGAGCTTTCCTTGCTCTAGCGGTTTGGAGACGGATGCTTTCCAGAGGACAAGGTCGCCAGGTGAGAAGGATTTACCCTTGACTCTGGAGGCATGATAGCGGGCCACTCTTTGCTGGTATGCGGCCATTCTAATTCGAGCTTTTTCCCTGATCTCTTCCACCAAGTCGAGATTGGTGCAGAGCTGCTCGTCGTTAGCCTCTTCTGAGTAGCTTTCCACTCGCGGAGAGGGAAGGCCTATCTCCACAGGGATGACGGCTTCCGTGCCAAAGGCCATCCGGAACGGGGTCTCGCCGGTGGGGATTCTCTAGGTGGTACGGTAGGCCCATAGAACATGATGAAGCTCATCCGCCCATCTGCTTGGGCTCTGGCTAGCCGGGCTTTAATCCCTTGAAGTAGGGTCCAATTTGTTACCTTGGCTTCTCCATTAGCTTACGGATGCCCTACTGAGGTGAGGTGATGACTAATGCCATGATCCTCGCAAAACTCCTAGAATTTAGGATTATCAAATTGCTTGCCATTGTCGGTGATGATGGTATGCGGAGACCAAAATGGAAAATGATGGATTTCCACACGAAATCCCTGGCCCGAGCTTTGGTTATTTGGGCAACTACTTCAGCCTCGACCCACTTAGTGAAGTAATCAATGGCGACGAATAAGAACTTCCTCTATCCAGTGGCGAGGGGAAAAGGGCCGAGAATGTCGATCCCCCACTTAGCAAAGGGCCAAGCGGAGGAAATAGGGACCAGACTGGCAGAGGGGAGCCTCTGGATGTTGGAGTGCCTCTGGCATGGGTCACAGACTCGGACGAGATTATCGGCATCCTTTTGCATGGTTGGTCAGTAATATCCATGGCGAAGCACCTTGTGGCATAGAGATCGACTTCCTAGATGATTGTCGCAAATTCCTTCATGCACCTCCCGAAGAGCATAATCAGCTTCAGATGGGCGGAGGCATCTGAGCAGCGGCATGGAAAAGGACCGCTTATAGAGTTAGTCATCGATCAGCACATAGTGGGTAGCTTGCAGTCTCAGCTTCCTTGCTTCCCTGCGGTCGGCTGGGAGCGACCCTTCTTTAAGATACTTTAATATAGGGTCAAACCAAGACGGTTCGACCTCAATCTGCATCACTCGGTCTGCCTCCGCGATGCTAGGCCTTTCCAGGATTTCCAAGGGGAACTTCCGCTCGGAGTCCATCGACTCCGCAGTTGCTAGCCAGGATAATAGGTCGGCACGAGCATTTTCGGATCTGGGGATCTGGATAACTTTGAATTCAGAGAAGTGAGAGAGTAGGTTCCGCACCTCTTGGAGATACCGAATCATGTTTGGCTCTCGGGCCTCAAACTGCCCTGCACGTGACCAGCTACCAGCTGAGAGTCGGTGAAGGCATTTAGCTTCTTCACTTTCAGATCACGGGCGATTGGAGTCCGGCGAGCAGAGCTTCATACTCGGCCTCGTTGTTGGAGGCTGGGAAGGAGAATCTAATGCCATACTCGAAGGTTGCCCCTCTGGGATGGTGAGGACTAAACCAGCACCGGAGCCATTGGCATTGGAGGATCCGTCAACATGGAGCAACCACAGGGCGCTCGACCTTGGATGCTCGAGGAGTCCGGAGCGGAGCCATCTTCTGGGATAGTGCATTCAAGGAGGAAGTCGGCTAGAACCTGTGCTTTGATGGCCGAACAAGGCTGATATCGGATATCATGCTCGCTCAATTCAACGGCCCACTTTGCCATTCTCCCTGATGTCTCGGGGGGTGGACCACCGCCTTGATGGGCTGGTCGGTGAGGACTATTACAGAATGCGCTGGAAATATGGTCGCAACCTCCGAACCAATGTTATCAGGGCCAACACTAGCTTCTCAATTCGGGTGTACCTCGTCTCGACGTCCCGGAGCAGTTTGCTGACATAGTAGATCGGCTTTTGGGTCTTCTTCTCTTCTCTGACCAAGACCGAGCTAATTGTGCCTTCTGAAACTGTTAGGTACAAAAATAGCATCTCTCCCGGATTTGGGCTGCCGAGGAGAGGCGGTGAGCCGAGATACTTCTTGAGGTCTTCAAATGATTTTTGGCATTCAGGAGTCCATTGAAAGTTCTTGGCAGATCGGAGAGCTTTGAAGAAAGGGAGGCTCCTCTTGGCCGACCGAGCCACGAAACGGTTGAGGGCCGCAATCCTTCCGGTCAGGCACTGGACTTCTTTGACAGATGTCGGGGGCGCCATTTGCTGAAGGGCTTGAATCTTCTGTGGTTGGCTTCGATGCCTCGCTGAGAAACCATAAAGCCCAGAAACTTTCCCGAGGTGACGCCGAAAGCACACTTTGTCGGATTAAGCTTCATCCGATACTTTGGAGTGTCGAAGCTCTCTAAGAGGTCTTCGATATGCTGGGAAGCTTCCTTGCTTTTGACCAGCATGTCATCAACGTATACCTCCATGTTCCGACCGATTTGCTCCTTGAAGACTTTGTTTACCAGCCTTTGTAGGTGGCGCCTGCATTCTTCAGACCGAAAGGCATGACTCGGTAACAATAGGTACCTCGGTCAGTTATGAAGGCAGTCTTTTCTTCATCCTCGGGTGCCATCCGAATTTGGTTATAGCCTGAATATGCGTCCATGAAGGTCAGCATCTGATGGCCGAAGTGGCATCCACGAGCTGGTCGATCCGGGGAGAGGGAAGTTGTCCTTCGGGCATGCTTTATTAAGATCGGTGAAGTCGATGCAGATTCACCATTTGCCGTTCGACTTCTTCACCATGACAACATTGGACAGCCAGCTCGGATAATTTACCTCGAATGAAGTTTGCCTTGATGAGCTTGTCCACCTCCTCTTCAATCGCTCTCTGCCGGTCAGGGGCGAAGCTCCTCTTCTTCTGCTTCACGGGGATATCTCGTCCACATTAAGATGGTGGACAAGACGTCCGGACTAATCCCAGGCATATCTGAGGCTGACCAGGCGAAGACATCAGCATTCCTTCGAAGAAAGTCGATCAGCTCCAGCCGGGGCTTCCCTTTCAGCAGCGACCGATCCTTATGGTTCGGTCAGGCCGAGCTTCGTCCAGTGGCACCTCCTCCAGCTCTTCGGCTGGTTCTCCTCGCTGCTCGGCGAAATCCTCCCGAGCGTCTAGTCCATCGACCTCGGGCAGTCTGGATTGCAGGTTGGTGACGAAACACCGAGCTATTGCTTGGCTTCCTCGAACTACACCTACCCCTCGCTCGGTAGGGAACTTCATAACAAGATGGGGGATGGAGACGGCGGCTCTGAGAGACATTAGGCCGGGTCTTCCCAAGATTGCATTGTAGGGCGACCGTAGCTTGGTCACCAGGAAATCTGCATACACAGTGGCCACGCGGGGCCAGGTCCCCGCACGGACCGTCAAGGTGACGACCCCTCCGGAATAATGACATCGCCGGTGAACCCCATTAGGGTGGAGTCCACGGCTCGGAGACTCTCCATGAGAAGCTTCATCTTCACAAACACATCAAGGTACAAAACATTGATGGAGCTTCCACTATCAATTAGAATTCGGCTTACATCATAGTTGTTCAAATTAAGAGATACAACTAGCGTATCATCGTGCGGAACTGTATCCCCTGGAGTCATCATTGGAGAAAGAGATCTCATCAGGTCGTGCTTTCTTCGGTGCCGGACCTTCTTCATCGTCCCTCCCGCCTGAAGGACTACCGACCGCCTCAATCATGTTAATGTGGCCAGCGAGAGGATTTGGAGGAGGAGGAGGTTGCTGCTGGGGCTCAGGCCGGCGATCGCCCCCTTTCTTGGCTCGGGGCTCCTCTGAACCGATCCAGTCTACCCCGCTGGATGAGCCTTTCAATCTCATTCTTTAGTTGCCAGCACTCTTCAGTGTCGTGGCCATGGTCGCGGTGGTAGCGGCAATACTTTGCGGGATCTCTCCGGGCGCATTCCCTTGAGAGGAGGAGGTCGAGGGAGTTGGCACTCGATTTCCATGAGGATCTCCGCTCTTGGGGCAGTGAGCAGTGAACCGGTGGAACCTCCTAGGTGGGCTCCGAGTGCGTTCCTTGGCGGTGGCTGGAATCCTCTGCGGCGAGGCAGGCTCGGCGGCGGGCAGGTCGGTGCTTATCTGAGCCCTTGGGCTCCTTCTTCTTCGTTAGCTCGGCTCGGGCGGCTCTCCGCGACTCTTTGACTCTGGCATACTTGTCTGCCAGGGCCATCATGTCGAGAGGTTTGGAGGGTAGCTAACCTCCAAGGCCAGGTAAAAGTCACTCTCCTTCAATACTCCGCCTGCTAGGGCGGACATGGCCACCTCATGATTAAGGTGGTCCACCTCCAGCATGGCCGTGTTGAAACGGCCGAGATACTTCTTAGGGACTCCCCCTCTCTCTGCTTAACCTCAGAGAGGGAGTCGGATCTCGTCGGTGGCGGGCGGCTACTGACGAACTGGCTGATGAAAAGGTGGCTCAGCTCGTCAAATGAATCAACGGAACCTGGCTTCAAAGCATTGAACCAAGTTCGGGCAGATCCCCTGAGGGTGGAAGGGAAGGCGCGACAGAGGATCGCATCTGATGCCCCGTGGAACATCATTATTGATCGGAAGCTGCTGAGATGATCATCGGGGTCGGAGGAGCCATGATAAGGCTCGATGGCAGGCAGCTTGACGTGGGAGGGAATCACTTCCTCCATGATCTTCTTAGAGAA